>JAPKLX010000010.1:2420067-2480200 GCA_026898415.1 Leonotis leonurus
TACAAGTTTAGGAGGTTTTATATTGTGATCTGTAGTGTGTTTCTGTGATAAGTTATGCTATGTTCTGTGGTTGTGTTGTGATTGTTGTGATCACCCAATGATGTTGTGTAACTGAGGGTGTTGTGATGAAACCCCATATCACAATATTGTGCCTCCACTTGTACACTGTAATGTTTCTGGATGTGTGGTACTGCCACCTCTATGAATCTAGTTTACAATTTTAGGAGGTTATATATTGTGATTTGTAGTGTGTTAAATCACAAGCAAAGCATGATAAATAAGTCGAGGATGCAAAAATTAAAGCTGAGACTAAGTACCCATTCATTGGGGAAAAAAAGAGTTTACATGCTAAACAACAACTATGACTATGTACTGTGTTGCTTATACTGTAAACCAATCCCAAAAACCATCCTTACAGTCATTTTTCCAACTGTCTTACCAAAATAACCTATCTGTCTGTACTCCAAACCCAAAAACCCAATCCTGTGTGTACTACAAACCCAAAAAACCAATCTGTCTGTACTCCAAACCCAAAAAACCAACCTGTCTTCAACTAGCTTCAACTGTCCTACAACCCAAAAGCTGTCTTCAACTGATTAATGTTATAACTTGCTCCCACATTGTTGGTCTGTATGTCCAGGAAGTCCAAACTTTCTCTAATCAGTCCTTCATCCACTTCTAATGTCTCAGGAAGTGTTCCTTGTCTAATTTGTCTAGCCTTGCTCATGTGTGGGATCTTGTAGTTATTGCTGCCCCTCACCTTCATTATCTCTTTGTAGCAGCCTTGTAGGGTTAGGAAAACATTGTTTAGAGTTGTTGATGACAACTCATTGAATGCAGCTTCTACATTTTGCACTATGTCATCCACAGAGTTAGCTATCTTGTCATCTTGCAAACTTTGAATAGCTCTGAAAAAACCTAGATCGTTAACATTTGTGTCCGGGCTGTTTGGTGGTTGACATACCAAAGTTATCTTGAACCCGTCTGAAATTGCTGCATCCATGAATTCTTGATCATTGTGATTGATGTGGGGTTTTGCATTATCTTGTTGGATGATTATTTGCTTGCTTGCATTGGGAGGCCATTTAGCCTTTATAGCTGGTATAATCTGCACAATAACAACTGCATTAACACTAAATGATGACTTTACAGTCTGATAGTGCATGTATAAATATGAAAAATTCACCTTCTTGATAAGGCAGTCCTTCATGACTTCCTTTGTGACAGATTGTATGGCTTTTGTTTCCATGGTGCCTCTGACTCTGTTCTTTGACTTCCTTTTTGCTGCAACCAACTCTGTAAATGGGAAAATACCAAGTTTCCCATCAAATATGAGCTCCCCTTGTGTGTCAAACTGTGGCCTGCTTACAGCGCACATAAACATCACCTTTGTGATAAATCTTTTTGATTTGCAATGCCTATATGGTTCTGTTTCATCAGGTAAAAGGTAATATCTATCTGTTGTCTTTGTCATATAGAACCATTTCTCGTCTATGTGAACCACATTGTGCATTGTGTGAAATTTGACAGCTCCATTGTGATAAATACTTGAGTCTAGATGACTCAAGCTCCATCTTAATCTCGCTATCTTGTTCATTTCGGTTAAAGATGGTTTGATTGCGCTTGTGTGTGCTCGTATTTTCTTCTCACGCACCCATTCTCCAAGTAAACTCTTGCTTACATTTAACTTAGCTGCCATCTTCCTTATCGAAGACCTTTCAAGCATAGTAAGAGTTCTTACCTTTTCTACGTCTAATTTCATTTTATCCTTGTGTTGCACACCTAACCTTTTCGATTTAAGGTCCACTGCCTCCCCTTTCTCGAGCTGCCTTTTTGTTGCCATCCAGCATGTGTAGATAGTTCGCCTCGAGACGCCGAATTTTGTTGCAGCTTCTGATTGGGCTCCTTTCTCTAATTCTCCATCTGTACTTTTTCGTAAAAGCCATTGGGCTATGACATTTCTCTCAGCAGTAGATAGTCTTTTGGAATTCATTTCTGTACTTCCTGTTTGGAGAATTTAAGATTTGTAGTGAATTGGTAATTAGTGTTTGAAGAATGTGATTTAAAGACTACAAAACCGTGTACTTAGCATTCTGTACTTCACTTTAAATTTATGGAATTTTGGAGGGATTTAGTAAAAAGTAATTTCCCTCCAAATTTTTACTATACATTTCTTTTGTTCCTTTCACTTCTGTTTTCATTAAATGTAGTTCACTTTAAATTTATTGGAATCAAATGTACATTAAATGAATTAAAATCAGTAATTAATTACAATTAGGGAATGAATTTCTATAATCAGTCATTAATCAACGTGTAAATTAATTCGACATTAATAAGACAATTAATTCTCCAGTTAATCAATTAGACATTGAAGTATAATTCCTTGATTAATGATATAGCTCACGTAATTAGGCAGTGCATTAGGCATTTAAATAAGTTGTATCTTTATTAATTATTGAAACTAAAAATTAATCTATATTACTCTTATTTAATGTGGGTCCCATTATCCACTCACAATATCTTACACATCATCTACTTTTTGTGGGACCCATTCTCCACTACCTACACTTTACCATTTACCAACCAAGTCAACATAATTTCTTAAAACACGTGCCCGGTCAATGTGGGAAGATCATTCGCGGACGGAGGGAGTAATAAAATTTAGAATTGGGTAATGTCTTGAAACGTAAATATCATTGTAATGTATGCAAAGAAGTAACTTGAGGAAATAGAGTTATAAGAGCATCCACAACGGGGTGACGCTCGAGTCCGCCGGGTGGGTGTTGGGGCAGCTGGCCTCCGAAGTCCGTGCGAGAGGCGGCTGCTGCGGGTTGGTAGCTTGGGAGTGGAGGCCGCTGTAGGTGGGGCACTCCCAAGCCCCACCATATTTTATTTTATTTTTTCGTTTGTTTTTTTTTAAAATATTAATTATTTAAATTATTTACGTCTATAAATACACATTTTATTTCATTTTTCATACACTTTCATCCGTATTTCAATTTCTTGTATTTTGTATTTAAAATTAAAATTAATAAAATTTTAATTTCTAAAATTTGTTATTTTAATTATAATGTTATTTAATTAAATAAAATTAAAATATTAATAAAAATTAACAAATTAAGTTAATAACATTTTTCCAAAATTCAATCATTCTAAAATTAAAGTAGAGATCCTTAAAGTGAGAGTCTTCGACTGTTACCTACCAACACAATCGTTTTAAAAATTGTGACCCCACACAAAAAGTTACATTTTATTACGAAACCGCCACCGAGCTCCATTTTTGAGAGCTCTATTGGGGATGCTCTAAGTAAAAGTGAGATGAAAAGTGTATATAAAGGTAAGTGTCTGAGTGTTGTGTTCATTTATAATAGAATAATAATTCAACCTATAATATAATACTCCTTCCGTCCTATTTTAATTATCATATCTTATATTTAACTAAATGTATTATTATAATAAAATAGGACAATATCATTTAATATTTTATTCTGTTTAACAAAGAATAAGTAAAAATAAGTAAAGATTGTGATGTGTTTGCTATTACTATTAAAAACCTAAAAAATGAAAAATATAGTTGAAGATTTGGCGGAGTCGTTTATATGACTCCTAACGTCTCATTGCTTAATAATAGCGTCAGAGAGGATAATCTTATGGGCCTAAATAGATTTTTGCTGTAAACATCGTTTCATTCCACATCACATCAATTCAATTCGCAAGATTTCTTTTTACGCTTCTATGATTAATATTATAAAAATAATGACTGGGATTTGGGAATAAAAAGAGCTCCGTGTTACCTGCTGAAAAATCTCCTTACGTCACCATCTATAACAAGTTTACAACTTTGTCAATGCTTAATTTCTTCTCAGCGGGGCCCACCGCACACATTTGACTTAACATAGTCACATAGTCTCACATGGAATGCGACATTAAATTAATAAAAACTCACCCCATTACAATTTCTAATGGACTAGATAATTTTTCATTAATACACTTCTTTCTCTTCACGCATCAATATTCTAATCCCTATAAACATAAGGCCATTTTTTAACCGTCAAGAACACCTCCCACTGTGAGATTATTACTCCAAACTTTGAATAGTCAAAGCATTGAAAATGAATTCCGGAGAAGAAAAACTCCCAGCTCACGTGCTGATATTCCCATTCCCGGCGCAGGGACACGTGAACTGCATGCTAAATCTCGCCCATCTTTTATGTTTAGCTGACTTTCACGTCACTTTCATCGTGTCGGACTTCAGCCACCGCCGCCTCCTCAAGCACACCTCCGTCCCTGCCACCTTCGCCGCCTATCCCGGATTTCAGTTCCGTTCTATCTCCGACGGCCTTCCCGACGATCACCCCCGCTCCGGCGACAGAGTGATGGATATCTCTCCAGCCGTTACAAACACAATGGTTCCACTTTTCGAGAAAATGATGGCCGATCACAACTTCCTAGCTTCCCGCCATCGTCGCCCGGTCACGTGCTTCGTCGCCGATGGCTTTCAGGGTTTTCCCGGCGATTTTGCGGCGGAAAACGGGATTCCCTTGGTCTATTTTCGAACTCCGAGCGTTTCCTACTTGTGGACATTTTTTCAAGTCGATCACCTCATTCAAGCTCAGGAAATTCCTTTCAAAGGTGATCGTTGCCTCTTTATTATGTAATTGTAGGCTTATAAAGTAATTTCCAGTTTAAAGGGTCTGATTTTTTCGAGATAGAAAGTTTGCAATGGCATAAGCAACATAAATTTGAGTAGTTGACGTATGCTAATGAGATTTGATTAACGTTGAATTGTGCAGGGAAATCGATGAATGGATTAGTGAAAGGTATACCAGGGATGGAACAAGTCCTCCGCCGCCGTGACCTGCCGAGCTTCTTCCGAACTGATGACGTAAACGACCCTCATCTCCAGAACTTAGCCACCGCAACATTGCAAATGGAACGAGCACAAGCAGTCATATTCAACACTTTTGAAGATTTAGAAGGGGAGATTGTTTCGAACATGCTCACAAAATTGCCAAGAATCTTCACTATAGGTCCAATCCACGAGCAGCGGAAATCTAGGCTCGAAGAAATGAAATCGGAGGCTTCAATTGTTGCGGGTAATTTCTGGGCAGAAGATAGGAGCTGCATAGATTGGCTGAACGCACAGCCGCAGAGATCAGTGATCTACGTGAGCTTTGGGAGTATAACAGTTTTGACGACAGAGCAATTATTGGAATTCTGGCATGGTTTGGTGAATAGTTCACAGAGATTCTTGTGGGTGAGGAGGCCTGATTCCGTTGCCGGAAACGATATAGGAGATCGAATTCCGTCGGAATTGATCAAGGGTACTAACGAAAAGGGTTACTTGGTGGAGTGGGCGCCGCAGGAGGAGGTGCTCAGCCACCCCGCGGTGGGTGGGTTCTTGACGCATAGTGGGTGGAACTCGACTCTGGAGAGCATTGTAGCGGGCGTGCCGATGATCTGTTGGCCTTATTTTGGTGACCAGACGATTAATAGTAGATTTGTGAGCGAGGTTTGGAAGATCGGATTGGATATTAAAGATACTTGTGATAGAATGATCATCGAGAAGGCAATTAGGGAGGTGATGGAATTGAGGAAATATGAGTTCTTGGAAAGGACAGATCGTATGGCAAAACTGGCTAAAAATGCTGTTAGGAAAGGGGGTTCATCATACTGCAATATGGATGATCTAGTTGAGTATATCAAGTCATTGATAGTAACATAATATATGGTCTAATATATACTACTATATAGAAAGTTAATGCAGTGTTGAAAGTTGAGAATTGGTAAGATTGTGCATCCAATGATAAATATATAGAATTGTCGAAAATTATTTTAAATCCCTATAATTCAGGAGTGTCGTTGGTGACTAAGATCATGCTATTGTAGCTCATTTGTACATAGTCAGAAAATATCACCAAGGAGACTATCATGGATCTTTCAATATTTTTTTATTTTTTACAAAGTCTGGATAGACATGACTATACTTCAATTTGAAGTTTGTAATGAATTTTACAATAATAAAAAAGCAAAAAGAAGAAAAAAAGTTTGGGTGGGAGCCCTTCCCGACGTTCCCGTCACTGCATGTAACAAAGAATGACATACTTTCTTATTTATAAACACATATATATAGACTGTACTCCTTATCTATTTTTGGATGGACGACGCGCATTTTAAGAAAATAATTTAATTTAAGATGTATCGTGTATTGAATAAAGTTTGATATTCATTTAATTTTTTGTATTTAATTGAATTATATCTATAAAGTTGATGATCCATTTATAGAAAAGGATGAATTGAATAAGAAATTTGTAGATTGAAAAAATGAAAGAACTACTTTGCGGACATATTTATATCACAAAACAGTTGGTTAATTAAAATCAATGACACTTACTTAAACAAAGAAGTGGATGACCTTAATTTGAGTGTTATTCACCTCATGTTTTGGCACCGTCACAATCAACTCACCGTTTTACATCATTGTCTTGACCTGCTCCAACTTGACATTCTCCATCAAGAGTCATAAGAACTTGCGGTTAATGTCATCTTCAACCTCAACTTTAAATATCCTCTCTATTCAAACTGTAAACATCCACCTTCAACGAATGGAAAAGCCTCCAACACCTCTTTTTTCATACTCATGCAAGATTATGATTTGATTTGATTTTTTTCATTTCTATTCATTCGACTATATATAGTATGATATTTTTATTTTAAAATATATTTTAATTTACATTAAATGTTTTACTTTATCTTTTATCTACTCTAAACAGTACCTCATACTTAATTAATCTCATTATTTAAAAAATATGGACGAAATTCTGAACACAAAATTAATATTAGAAGTAACCGTGATGCGAATGCCTTAGCGGTTCGAGATCCGTCCGGTTTGAACAACTTTGTTAGTTGAACTCTTCAATTCTTCAACTTTTGGTCGCTTTAATATTCTTCAATTTTCGGTAGCATGACGAAACCTGTTTTCTTGGTTGTTACTAATGTGGACCCCACGATTGATGCATTTACTTCAATACCCCCAATCCCACCCGCATCAAATCACCGTGCTTTCTATAATAGCGGAAGCATATCATCATGAGGACACATATGTCATTTAAGAAAAAGCAGCTTATAAAACCGTCCAGTTGAAAATCGCGGTTAATCATATTCCATTTTTTTTTCTCCCCGTTTTCCAAAGACCTTTTTCAGTTACACGGCTCTGAGTTCGCTTCAGAGAAGACGAGACGCTTTTCCAGCGCACAATTTCACTCGGGAAACTCGAGTATTAATGGAACGAGAGAGGCTTGATGTGACAGAGCTTGTTGAGGAGACGGTCGGTGTCGCAATGGAGGTGGACGTCGGAGCAGGCGAGGCGGAGAATGGCGGCGCAGGGGTGAAGGTTCGGGGACCGTGGTCGGCGGCGGAGGACGCTACTTTGACGGAGCTAGTGAGTAAGTTTGGCCCGCGGAATTGGAGCGCGATCGCCGCTGGAATTCCGGGGAGGTCAGGGAAGTCGTGCCGCCTCCGCTGGTGTAATCAGCTCAACCCTCACCTCAAGCGAAAGCCATTTACCGGTAAAATTGTGCTTCGCACTCTCTGTTTTCTATGTTCAAACTGAGAGGAGTTTGTTACTATGTGGTTTCTTTTCTCTTCTACTTCTACTTCTACTTGGTGTTTCTTTCTGTGTTCATTTGGCTGCTAACGTGCGAATGGTGTTCTCTTTCCTTCTCTTTTTGTGGAGACGAATTGATAATCAGAAAATCGTGTTTTCCAGTTTGGAGTTTAATTTTCATAGCATCTCAGTGATTCCTGCTCGGCACTTGCTATAGTTTGATTCAGTTAAGACGTGTTGCATATTCTGTGGTAATTAGAATTTTGTATTTAGCTATTTCTTTAATATGGCAGTTTTGAATAAGCATAAAGTAAGAAAATTAAAAGCTTTAGTGTGCTCCGTTAGAATTTCGTTTGATGCTTCAGATAAAAACTTTTGGCTGATAGCTATTAACGGGCGTGTGAATTGTATACTGTGAACAATGTGGTTGAAAATATTTGAAGTGTTCTGATGCAGTGAATGACTTTGTTGTTTTTCTTCTCATATGAATGATCTCAGCATCTCCTTGTTAACTTGAATAAAAGGTTGAAATAAATTAGTTGAAGAACTGACCTGGATTAAGTAAAGACTTATTAACTGCTTCAGTATCTATATAGATCTTGCTTCCTAGCGTTTTAAGCTTGTCTCTTTCATTTTTCTTTCATGTAAGCATTACTTAATTTTTCTCCTAACTATCTTCTTTTGCTATTTAAGTTTTCAGCTCTTGAGGCTTTTACAAAGGGATTGTTTAAAACAATTTCGATAACGGAATAACTTCTCATTTAGTTCGTAATAGAAATCAACTGGACACGTCTAATTCTAAAGCTCCTTTCCATGTTTGAGATGGATAATTATTCTAATTTTCTGGCCTGTGAATCTGTGAAGTGTTTGTGCATGTGTTTGGTTATGAATCTGTGAAGTGTTTGTGCATGTGTTTGGTTGATAACTTTTCTTAAGTATGGCAATGCACCCTAGAGAGCAGAATTTCATCAATAAAATAGTTGCTATTTAGAGAGTTGTTTGTGCTTTGATATATTTAGTTGCAAAATTTTGTATTAATGAGATTATATAATTATGAAAATGAGAAAAATAAAGAAAAGTTTGTGTTTGTATCTCCAGGGAACAAAGTATGACTTCTGTTATAACATGTACCTTTTGCAGGTGTTCTTTTTTTACCTATTTTCCATGACGTAGAGAATAGGTGCTTTTTTTCATCCTACAAAATAACTGCTGAAATTGTGTAGTTCAAATGTGATCCTGAGTTTTGTGATGGGACTTGGGTGTGCTATGTTTCATAACTCTGAAAAGAGTTTCTTATCAAGCACTTCCTGTGATTTTTGCACTATATATAAGCTCATTGACTTACTAGGTGCCTTAGAAATAGCCTTAGCTCCCTATTAGATAACTTGAGATCATAAAAGGTAACATGGATTATTCCTAAGGTAAGCTCCTACTGGTAGAGGTTTAAGAGGGCTCGTACCCTAGACTTTTTCCTGCAATTGTAAGCCAAAAACTGTGATTTTCTGTAGCTTTACCACACCACATTCGAAGTTCTTGGCTTATTCCCAGAGTGTCTTTAAGACCGAAGTTTAACATTCTCACCATTGAACTATGCTTCATTCTATGCTGATGAAGTTTGTTATGTGCTCCATCTTCTACAAATATCATTAGGAAGTAATGTTCCCTTTTCTTGTCTTGTTTATCTCTTGACTAGCTGTGTCATTGTTTGCAGTCTCATGATTGAGGTGTGCCTCTCCTTTTGCACTTCCTGGATTGAGCCGTGTGATTTAAAAAATATTGATCTTGAGTATATTCTTGTTCTGTTAGGATGCAATACTTGTTAAATCCTTATAACCTCTGTGGTATTCTGTGTTTTAGTCTATATGTGGATGGAGTATGTGTATTTCATTTCAAATCTTTCTTTGCATTATTTGTGTGTGCGTGTGTCTATGTGTGATATATGTTAGGGATAAGTAGGATAGCCTTGTAAGTAGTTTCTGGTCTTCTTCCTCGTGGTATAACTTTTCCATGAATAAGTCATTCGTGAAGATGTTATAAATCACGTAGGTGTCCTAACTGGCATAAATTATTAGCATGTAAACTTATTCTGGATTCTTATAATTTGTAATGATACCTGCAGATGAAGAAGATCGTTTAATTCTAGAAGCACATAAAGTGCATGGAAATAAATGGGCCTCAATTGCGAAACTTCTTCCTGGGAGAACAGACAATGCTATTAAAAACCACTGGAATTCTACACTAAGGCGGATGCATTCAAAATCAAAACCACAATCTGGCCATAATTACACTTCAAAGTTGATGAGTGGATCATCTGAAACAACTTCTTCAGGTCTAGTTCTCACCTCATTTAGGTCCTCAGAAGAAATGGACATATGGTCGATGAAAAATAAGCCAAAACAGTCTGATGATGAAGCTGAGGCCACTACGACCTTCTCTATGGAACGCCCACCAACATTTTTATCTAATAGAGCCTCTGAATCATTGAGATGCTCAGAGACAGTGGAATCTCCGACGATGGAGAACGGGCCAAAACGGTTTAAAGACCCAGCACAAGCTACTACCAAAATCTCTTGCATCAGAGATAATTCATTCATTGCTGAAGCAATTTCTCACTCGGCTGAAAGGAATCATCTAAAGGGATCTCATCAGGTTCAAAAGGTCGGGGCATTCACTGTCTGCAATTCTTCTAGCGGCGAGTCTAAATTCAAGAAAGTACCAGTGCAGGGGTCGCTTCTTCAAGTCTCCCAACCACAATATGAAATATTAAAGTTTCTTGATAATAAGTTCGATGAGCCCCTAGTTCCATTGCGATGTGGCCATGGCTGCTGTGAAACATCTTCAAGTGGGCATTCTTCTCGCAGCTCATTGCTGGGACCAGAATTCATGGATTATGAAGAATCTTGCCATTTTTCAAGTCCTAACTTGACATCAATTGCTACCGATTTGTCCAGTATTGCCTCGATGAGAAGAGGTCTCGATAATGCTGGAGAAGTCGGCGCTCTTGGTAATGACCAAAGAGTAAATATAGGAACTTCTCTCTGTGCGTGAACGCAGAAGAAAACGTGGAATTTGAATTTGAACAAACTTTTGTAGGAAATTATATATGCTCCGGTATGACGATGAAGCCTTCGTCTTTACTTAATTTTGCTGTTCTGGCTTAGTACTCGGACACCTTTCTGGGTAAAATTATAAGTTATATTTTGGCATGGTACTCGAACGTTAATACTGTCTCATTTTGTACTCTTATTTGTCCCGAAATAATTTACTGTTTACAAAATGAAACTGATCGAAAACTAAGAAAATACATCGTCTTTATAGATTTACAACTGAAGTTCATATGATATGTTGTATAAGGACAATAAAATGTCAAGCTAAGTGGTAATTTGAGATAATTGATTTTGGATGCAAATTGCAAACTGCGGTCCACCTTCTTGTTCATTGCGTGAGCTTTCCCACATATATGTGGCTATCCATTGGGACTAAATATTAAATACCCCCTTCAATATATATGTTAAAAATATGTAAAAATTAAAAATATAAAAAATAACTCAAATAAATTAAAATATCCTCTACTGTTCCTTCCTCTCCACCCAAACGACCCCTACATCCACACCAACCACGACCACAAGTCTCTACTCACCGAATACAATCACTTATATTTGTATATTACTTGGTCGCTCCAGCCAAAAATGACCACGTTTTTTTATTTAGTCCTCCCATTAAAAGTAATAACTTTTCTATAAATAAAAAAAATTCTACCTTTAAAATACATCATTCTTATTCTTTAAAAAAAAAATATTTTATTTTCTTAATCTCCATTGCCGAAGGCTGCCGCATTTAGCAGGACGTAGGTAGTACATATTTTTTTTAAGTAATTAGTTTTTCACATGTAACTTTTGAAAGTTAGTATTATTATCAATTGTCACTAAATTTTATGCAGTATAAGATTTGCAACTTAGTTTGATGGTCCTCATTTATTTAATATGTATAAAATCGGATAATTAATACATCTAGGCGATCTAAGGTCAGACTAGACTAGAAGCAATAACTAATCGATGGTATCTATGGAATTCTTTGGCAATATTAATCAGAAACCCACTTTTTCATATGCTTCTTTGTTTTTCTTAAGGAAGAATATTTGCAAAAGCCAAAATTATCACTAAAATTTACTACCGACGTACGAGCATTTTTTATAAATCTCAAGAAAACAGCTGTTATATGGTATTTATGTGGAACGCAGAATCTTTAAAACGAGAAGAGCTGAAACATCTGTAGACACCCAAGTGACTTTTCTTTCCCATTATCGTCTGACAAATGCAATCACATGTTGATTTACGTGTACGCACCAATATGTAATCAAATTTCACATGTCTGCGGCAACTGTAACATACTTTTTAAATGAGCGATTCTGTCAGAGAAATGGATAAAAGGTTTACAATGCATCTCTGGGCAGGGAGAGGCCAGTGGTTTTCCCAGTGTGTGTTTTTCCTCTTTATATAGAATTACTGTGTATTTTGCTCATTTCCTTTTGGAGACTTTGCCTTTGCCCCACTCTGGCTCCTTGTCCCATCAAATGACAGTCTAGAGTGAGAAGGGTCTAAACCTACTCCTCTCTAGTGTGGGACGGTGATTCTTGATGATCAGCAATCTCTTTCTTTGCTGTTCGTAAAGAATCTTGATCTGGGCTACTGTAAAGATGCCATCTTTACAGCAATCTATTGATCTTGATTTGGAATCAGCTGTGATAAATGGTGGCGGTTGCGGCGGTGGCGTTGTCGGTGGTGAGGCCGAGGTAGCCGCCGAGCGAGGAGGTGATGCACGACCTCCCTCCTCTAGTGGAGATGAGATTGCTAATGTGAAAGATAAGGATGAGAGGAGGCAATCGAATGTTTCAGAGTGTTCTGTGGAGATAGTGGATCTGAATTTAGATGAATATAAGCTGCATTTGGAAAGAAATGTGAAGGATTGTAGAATTTGCCATCTTAGCATGGATGCGACCAATCAGGATTCTGGGATCCCTACTGAACTTGGTTGTTCCTGTAAAGGTGATTTAGCTGCTGCCCACCAACAATGTGCTGAAGCTTGGTTCAAGATTAAGGGAAACAAGTAAGTTCATTTACAAAGCTAAAATTCTAACAATTGGATTAATTCATTGAACGTGTTTGTATTCAACTACTTTTATGTTTTTGTTTTTTTTTTGGGTTCAAGTCTCAGCAGTTCTGCTTGTGAGTTTATTTGTTCTAATTGGCCTATAAAGATTTAGGAATCATCTCTGAATTGAACCAAGGTTTAGGAATTAAATTAAGTGATATGCTTTGGAATTATGATCTGTGTTCATTTGCTCGTTGGCCTTTGATCGTTTGAATCTTCAGCCAGAAGTGTGTAGTGCAATGTTGAGGTGTTTAATACCAAAAGTTTGCTTTGAAGGAAGAAATAAAAAGTATTTTCATGTGGCCATGTCAAATTAGGAAAAAGAAAGAGGTTAGAAAAGGAAAAGCTCAAACTGTAGCTATTATTATACTATTATTAAAGGAATCCATAATAGAGAAAAGATGAAACCACTAGCAAACTTATGCTTTTGTTGACGCTGCTTTCTATTGTTTATAAATTTGTGGGGTTGCCAAATGCTAATTTTATTTGCCATGCTTCTCATATTTCTACAGTTGTTGCTGTGTCATTTTTTGACATAGACCAGTTATCTGATTTAGTGGGATTTCTTTACTATAGGTGGTTCGTTTTTCTTATTCTACTTCATTAGTATCAAATAAGGTTTACCATAGTGCAGCACTATAGCCACTATCTTAGACATAGTTTTTCTGTCCCAAATTAAGCAGACGGTGATGAAGTCAGCATAGAGGCAAGTAGTAGTTTGTCCTACCATAATATGGCACTTAAATGATGCTATTGACATGGGTTGTGAAATATCTTTCTTCTTTCCATTGTTAAAAGTGTTGGAATTTGTCTTATACAGTTGGTGCTTGTTTTATTTGACTAAATAGACAATTTGGAGTTTCCAGGTCTTATCGAGATTATGTTTGTGCATCTTGCCTTTTTGAATGGAGAGATCAACATATTGCTTGAAAGTATCCTCTGATCAATAACTTCCTTTCAATTATCAACCTTCACATATCTTGATGGTTACTTTTGATTACTCTTACAAGTTACAACTTCATTTATGAATCTCCTGGAATATTGTGCGAGGTGTTGGAAGAATCTCAACAGTTCTTCTCAAGGGTTGGTTCCCGAATGAATAGAGAAACCTTCTACAGTGACATGAACGTTTTGACATCACCATGCTTGCAATAATACTATTAGCAACATTTAACTTAAGGGATTTTAGCACTTTGATCTTCGAAATTTAGGGGCAGTGATCAGTGTTAGTGCTGCAAGAAAGGATATTCTCAATGATGATCTTTATGAAAAATATGGAATATAGAATACAATAAATTCTAGACACTGGCCTTTCCTATAGATCTCAGTGGCTCTCGCTCAATTCCACAGTGGATTTAGATTATTTGAGCACTATTTATGGTGTGAACGCTTTGATTTCAGAATTGTGTCGTTCCACATTAAGATAACGCCCTTCTAGCATAGTAGCATGTGTAGTTGATAACACTATTACATATTTTCTGCTGCTATAATGATTCAAGACTGACCAGAAACCTCCACACTTGCTGAACTTGATTATGAGGCCTCTTGATTCTTGAAATTGGAACCAAATATGATGATACGAATGCAGAAGTAATGCTCTATCTAACCATTATCGTGTTAGAAGCACAGCAAGTTATTGGATTACAATCCACATGTTGATAATGAAGGATCCCAAATAGACTAGCATACACCTTTTGATAGTTCTCCCTCACGGTCTGTATTGTAAGCCATAGAATAGAGAAATAGTAGTAAGTTTCTTTAAATTTCTTCTCCTAATAAAATGGCTGATGTGATCTTTTAACCACTAGTATACAAAGTTACATTCATATTTATTACTCAAGACCAATACTCGATTTACAACCTTAATTTCCTATTTCTATTCTAAACCAATATGATCTGTCCTGCTCATGTTTAGCTTTAGCTCATGCTATTCAATAAATTTTTATATGTTTCCAATGTTGTAGAATTTGTGAGATATGTGGATCGATAGCACAAAACGTGATTGGCATAAATGAGGCTGACTTTATGGAAGAGTGGAACGAACCAAATAATGATGCTGTTGCTGCTTCTGCTGCCGCTGCCACAACTCATGCACCTCTTTTACAGTCTCGCAACTTCTGGCGAGGTCATCGTTTTCTGAACTTTTTATTGGCTTGTATGGTGTTTGCATTCGTCATCTCATGGCTTTTTCACTTCAATGTACCCTCGTGATTTAAACACGAGTGGTAAAAAAGGTGAACTATTCGTAAATTGTGGATCATTTTCATCTATGAATACTTATTTGCTGCTAGTGCTAGGTTGTGTATAGTAGTGATAGTGCTGCAGAAGATTGAGATGGTTTTGTTCTAAATGTTTGTCTAAATATGGTTCTGTACATAATCTGCTAAAACTTTCTTTTCATATTCGATTATTAACAAGGAATGTTTCCTTAGATTTACTTTTCATCTGGTACACTACAAGTATTTATTTTTCCTTTCTTAGTTTGTTATGATTCAGGTATAGAAATTGAAACTAGATAGATAGATTTCGTGATTTTGAAATTAGGAAAAAAAAGTGTGAAAAAATCGATTTTCTATGGACTTTTCATCGTTTTGGACCTCAGTTGCACAGCATTTACATTTACTTTTTATCCATATATGATTTTTTTAACAGGAAATACATGGAAGGCAGTGAGTTTGAAGAAACTAGGATGATTCTAGAAGATAACAGTTACTAATTCTAGCCCTTTCTAAACTTATATACATCGAAGATGGAGGAAAAACGCCAGAAGCGTCCTATTCTTCCTATACATATACCTTCTTCTTCTTTTCGATAATCAGAGAGCTTCATCGCTTAAAGTCTTGACAAAATTAGAACAGCAACAGAATCATTTCTAAACTACGTAGCTATTATCGCATCCAATCTCTGATTCCAAGCATCTTCGATAATCGTCGCAGCAACCTTATCGATCCATTCTCACACGACGCATGGGATCCATTTGAGGATTTCTTCCCATTCTCACGCACATTAGCCACCGCGTCCGGCCCAACCCGAGAGACGTCGATGATAGCGGACGCTCGTATAGGCTGGAAGGAGACACCGGAAGCCCAAGTGTTCAAGGTGGATGTTCCCGGTTTGAAGAAAGAGGAGGTTAAGGTAGAGGTTGAAGATGGCAGCATTCTTTAGATCAGTGGAGAGAGAAGCAAGGAAGAGGAGGAGAAGAACGACAAATGGCACCGCATCCGGTGGAGCAGCGGGAAGTTCCTTCGCCGTTTTAGGTTGCCGGAGAACACCAAGTTGGAGCAGGTGAAGGCGGCGATGGAGAACGGGGTGTTGACGGTGACTGTGCCCAAGGAGGAGTTGAAGAAACCAGAGGTGAAGGCCATTGATGTCTCTGGTTGATATCGAGTTCATCTCTTCTAATTTCATACAATTAAGTATAATTAGATAATGTATGTGTGTTTCGTGGTCTTCTAAATAATGATAAAACTATTGTGTGGAGAGTGTGGTAAAGTTCGCATTCATTAAACTAAATCAGTTTATATATAGTAGTAATAATTATATATCAACTAATTGCGATTTTCTTGTTTTATTATTTGTATAGACATGAATCAACAATAATATACGGCAAATGTCACCCGTCCGTGTCATCATTTAGGGGTGTTCGACTAAACTTATAAGTTCCTTAAAAGAGTTTTTATAAGTTGTATAATAGCTTATAAGTTCCTTAAAAGTGTTTGGAAAATTAAACTCTTTGAGAGTTTATAAGCTCTTCTAAAAATAAATAGTTTCTATCCTAACTTATTTTCTCAACTTATAATCTCTAAGAACTTATAAACTCTTTAATCCACACAATTAAATTCCAACTATTTATATGACGATCACCTTCCAAATTAGTAAACAAGATGTATTGTTTCCAATTATAGTATGTTAAAAACTACTCATAACATGTGTTGTAATATGATGAGTGCAATAAAAAATATCACACCATTAGACATAATGCAATAAAAAATTAAAAAATGTCACACCATTAGACAATAAGTGATATCATTCTATTATTTACTTTGAAAATAGACCAATTATAGTATGTTAAAACAATTCAGTATTGTTTACGTTGAACATTTATTAGGCAACCAATATTTTCGTTGATCATCAGAAATTGACCTAATACTCTCTCCTATTCATACCTGCTCAATCAAACTCAACCCAACCCAACCATTCTCTTTTTTGCATAACAAAATGCCATCTATAAATACGTAGCACAAATCCTCATCCAAAACAACCAACCATCAAGATACAGTACAGTACTTTTCAAACTATATATCATCAAGAAATGGCTGCTGCTTCTGCTTCCAATTTGAACAACCTAGTTGTATTTCTAGTAATGGCCATCTCCCTCTCAAGCACCACCTCTACTTGGGCGGCGCGCCACCTACTGCAAGCTTCTCAGCCGCCCATTCCGGCACTGCCTAAGGCCACAATGCCGCCACTTCCCGCCATGCCTGGCGCCACCATGCCACCAATGCCCACCATGCCAAACCTGCCGGCCGCCACCCTCCCAACTCTTCCTAAGGCGACGTTGCCGCCGATGCCCGCCACCGTTCCCACAATCCCTAAGGTGGCGCTGCCACCGTTGCCTTCCAATATTCCATTTCCAACCACGATGCCTTCCATTCCATTTCCAACAACGATTCCTTCCAATATTCCATTTCCAACAACGATGCCTTCATTTCCTTTCTTCTCGCCACCTCCATCAAAATAAATTAATTAACAAAGTACGTACCGGTTGCATTGCAAGATTTTCTCGATTACACTATAATTCGTGTGTGTGTGTGTATTTAAGATTTCTGATAGATGATTGGTCATATGACTCGTATTCATATAGTTATTGGCTTCATTTTTATTTGTATTAATTTGTAATTTTATTTCCAATTAGTGGTGTGAGCTGTGATTTGCTTTTTCTTACTTCCACGTTGTGGTGTATTGATGTTGTAGTTTGCAGCATGCTTTCTTAATTCGAGTTTGTGTTATCCAAACCAATTCCCTACTTCCCCTACAATTTCTTTGCAACATGCATGCATGTATAGTTATATTCGTTAACTTAATAATATACTATAGAATTTATTAATTAATTGTAACAAATAGGGAAAGACAAAACTTAATAATGAACTCTTGTTAACATTTATTTTAATGAATTGGAAGTCTATGCTATAATTGTCAAAACTCAAAAGCTGATAAATAAAGACGATTTTACCCATGATTTAAGTAGACTGGAAATGGTCGTTTCTGATTACTGACGAGTGACGACAAATACTTGGGCTCATCTCAATTGGGCCATTAATTTAATTGTATTGGGCCTTTAATCCATTAGCAAAATTATTCACACAGTATACAAATACCAGTGTGTGTTACCTGTTCAATATCGACGATATTATTATACATCATATGATTGATACTTTAATTTAAATACTATAGTTTAGAGGGGAAAAATTGTAATTAAGAAAACAAAATGAAATTTTTTTTAAGAAATTGATAGTGGACACTATATTTGATGATTCTGATCAGGGGATGTGGCCTTGATTACAAAAGAACAACAAAAATAAATAAACAATAAACAAATTTGTCCGAGAAAATATGCATCTGATTTAAAGGCACACCACATGCATCTCTCTCTATATAAATAAATTAAAATAATGCTTCCATGATTCCATCTATCTCCTAAACATATCCAAAATATACTCATATTCTTTCGACCAATCGCCGATATGGAGCTCTCCATCACATGTTTATTTTTGTCCCATTAATTGCTTAATCATTTTAATTAATTTTTTGATGAAATAACGGAATATTAATCGAAGTCCTAAGGTGGTCAGCAACATGCGTGACTGAAATTTCTTCATCATATCTCTTTTTTCTGTTTCCTTCTTTTCTATATTTTTTAATGGGTAATTCCATGCTTTAATTAATTTATATATATAGAAAATATTGATACTCATTTTAATTATACGGATCGACATAAATCTAAATTATTCTAAGCGCACGAAGACAATGCTTGATAGGATATGGCTCATCAATAAGGCCCAAACAGAAGCCCATTAGCGGACCAGCCCAAGAGCAGCTCGGCCCAGTAGCACCTCGGCCCAAGAGCAGCTCGGCCCATAAGCCCAGTTACCTCGGCCCACTTGGTGTAACCGCCTCTAAATTATCTATAAATAGTCTCTCAAAGCTAGGACAGACACATTCTGTAACTTTTACTCACAACACATAATATAAACGGCTCTCCTCTTCCCGTGGACGTAGATCTCATTAAAGGTCGAACCACGTAAATCCCGTGTTATTATTTTCTAATCATCGCACATCTCACTTCGTTAATTTAAGATCGATCAATGCTCTAGAAAGATAAATTAAATTCAACCACCTTCAAATTAGTGTATTTATTTTAGTTGGTGACAAGACAAAGTATGACAAAGTATTAACTGATGATGCCGGTCGTTTTGTGGACATAATTAGAAGCAAATTTTAGGTACAAGACAATTTTGCCTTCTCTCACTTTATGAACAGGTTACCCTCATCCTAATTATTGATAAATTAATTAACTGATATGAATATACACCCCTTGTGACCAGTGGCGGACGCAGGATCCGAACTAAGGGGAGGCAAAAGCGCAAAAGACTATAACAAAGTATATTATATAAATAATTAGGAAAGGTTTAAACTTATAGTTTGTCCCGACAATCCGCCATCTTCTCAAACTTATGCATAATAGCATCATTAGAAACACAACTAAATACATCATTTTCAATATAGACCATCAAACTATCATTCATCCATTCATCACACATTCGATTGCGAAGTCAGTTCTTCACAATTTTCATAGCTAAAAATGCTCTTTCGACAGAAGTTGCAACTGACAAAACTAGTTCTAAAGTGATAAACTTATAAACCAGTGGATACATCAAATTTCTTCTAGTTTGAACTAATTTTTTTGCAAATCATCGAACTCTTTTACATCAGAAGTATCAATTTTTAAACGCACATCCAATACAAAATTTTCTAATTGATCCGACAACCCCAAAAGTTCTACGCCTTTAAAATCATTTGGATAGTATATTAGTATTCAACTAGTTGAACGAACTTTTGTCTGTCAAAAGCTTTTTATTAATTGAACATTGTATAAATTTTATTAATATTTTTTAATGTTTAAAAGTTATTAAGAGTATAATAAACATTTCAAGTAAAAAATCAAGGGAGGGCAATTGACCCCCTTGGCTACACTTAAATCCGCCCCTGCTTGTGACCCTGCAACCTCCATCTCCCACACCGTCCAATAATTTCTCTTCGCCCATCTTTGTTTATAAATTGATTACTTTAAAAATACTAATCAAGTTTAAGAAATAACTAATTAAAACTGATAACTAAACCCGATCGAATAATATATCATCGTCAGCTTGTAAGAACGTGCATGACATGATTAGAGTATTTTCTGTTCAAATCAATTAAGTTATTTGTGAAATGGGACACATGGCCGATTTTCAGGTGCGATATGGAATCTATTTTATAACGATAGATATATATTGAGTTCTGGAAAATATAAATATAGAAAATGAAGAGAAAATAATGATATCGAATCGCTAGATTGTCGTTTTAATCAACCGACCAAGTCGTTATGAGTTTAAGATGTCGGGTCCTTCATGTGATTAGTTTGGGACTGATTTTGATGTACCTCAAATAACTTGTCGTATTTCATGCACTTTCTTACATTCGAATTTAATGTTTAAATTTATTGTTGGATAAACATACTAGGGATGGCAGTTTTATAATAATAGTAACATGACCGACACTAATAACAGTTAAAGCTTGAAATTAATGCACTTTATCGAATTTAAACTTAACTCAATCAGATCTATTTTCTGTGATTTAATATAATTCGACTTGAAATTTGTGGTCCAAAATTTCGGATTCACCGAGTTAACCAACACCTAAAATGATAGAAATAATTTTGTAACACATTTATTGATCCTTGGGCAAATTCGACATTTTAATCACCTTTAAGTACTATTGTACTACGGATACTTAGCTATATGAGAGCATACTATACTAAACCAAATTGGATGAAATCGAAAATTTTGACATGCATATTAAATTCTAGTACATTTGTTATGATTTCAGTGAGTTTTAATTTCAATCAACTTAAGAAGTGATTAATTGGCATGGAGAAATGAAGTGATTCTATAGATAGAGTTGGATAATAGATGGTGATTAAACTTTTATCAGTGAACAAGAATATTATTGTTGGATATAATAAATGGGGGAGTTGGATCTGTCCAAACGCAACAAATGACTAAGTGCCTAACAAGACTTTTCTCCGCAAGTCTAGGAGAACAATTTCCATTACTTGTATCCTTTCATTTATACCCATTTATAATTATTTTTTAGAGATAATGGCATGTAAATATATAAAGTATCCACGAAATTTGGTATTGCACGAACTAAAAAATCTGCAACAAATACATAAACTATCAATTCTTCGTTTTTTTGTACTTCAGACTTATTTTGGTGGACGTCCATTTAATGATTTCGGGCTTATTTTTAGCAATACTTTGACCAAAATAAGCCCGAAATACAAAAAAGTGAAGAATTGGTAGTTTATGTATTGTGTAGCAGATTTTTTAATTCGTGTGCAATACCAGAATTTATGGATACTTTATGTATTTACATGTCATTATTCCTATTTTTTATGTATAAAATAATTATATTTCATAAAAGGAAATGTTAATTTTGGATTTTCAAAAGGTATCTATATTCTACCTAGGTATTTGTCGCTCAAATTATTTGTATATAATGTAGCAAATCACTCTAATTACATTATTTGATTAATTCAACTAAGAAGATGCTATCGACATTCAAATCACAACATATGTTAAGAGCAATACATTCCATTAGGACAACCCATGAAACTATGTTTTCATTTTGTGTATATGCAAGGAAGTACTTATATACTCCCTCCATTCCCTCTATTATAATTTCTCATGATGACGACATTAATTAATTTATCTTTTTTCCTTCTGCCTTTATTGCACTGTTTCTTGTATTCCTTTTGGTTACTATTAATAAGCTGGTAGGGGTCTCCTCTCCCCACACACTTGCACTTGAGAGCACCTTTATTATGCATTTGCAGTCGGGTACATTTTTTAAATGCTACTAGAATGTGAATTTTACATTTTCTGTTTTGAGTTTTATAGTATGATATAATTTAGGAAAATTCGCCAATCAAATACGAGAACCTGAATGTTTTTATTAGTATTTCTAAAATTTGTGGGCCATGAATTGGCTGCCGTATCCAACCAATCTCAATCTTATTATTGATAATAAGTAGTAGTCTATTAATTTGTATAATTCTCTCACATTGCCCACACAATGTGTCTCCTCCTCTACGTGAAAGACAAGTGAGTGAGCTGACATTTGATTTCTTTAGATCCGCTCTCAATTTATACATTATATATCATCTCTCTATCTATACAATGTATATTAGTAGTTACAACTATTCTCCCTCTCGATACATTTCCTGATAAAACGAGTTTCTTTTTAAAATAAAGATTTGCCGATTCAAATTTAGACATCCAAACATAGTATACATTCTTCTAACATTAGTTATTGTACAATTATTTCCTATACATTATAACACACCTAGTGTAAAACCATTTATCTTATCTCGTGCACTAGGACGGATTTACTCATTGACTGCACTGACCTTCAAAATTTCTAGTTATATATATGTAATATTTTTAAGGTTCAATACGACATTAGCTCGTCCAAAAATTTTGTGCATTTATAAAATACAGTGCTTTGAAAATTTTATTTTTGATGCGAATCATGAATTTGCCCCTAGTTGCAAATGAATAAATGCATCTACTATATTTGGTGAAGTACACTTTCAAATGCACTATTATCCAATAGAAATAGCTTTAACAGAAAGAGTTTTGAATTCATTGTATAAAGAAGCAGATAGGAAAAAAGAAGCAATTTAATTCGAATAAAAGTTATACCAAAATAATGGAGTATTATTAATGTAATTAAACAATGGATTGACGAAACACAATGCCCCCTACGGTACCCTTAGTCTGAGAGGAAAAATAGAGCGAGCGTGCATACACGACAACATCATCATAAACAAAGCCACGTTGGTGGCTCCCACCCTCCCCTCCCCTTTCTCGCATATACATATTCACCATCCTTGCATTTCTTCTACTACCACTCAGGCTCAGCTTCTTCACCATTCCACACTCATTCATCTCTCTCTGCTTCATTCTTACTCACAATACAAGGAGGCAATGAGAACTTTGTGTCCGAATTTCGACAGAGAGGACGGCCTCGACACTGTGTTGGAGGTTCCAGTCCCAGAAGAGACGCTTGGTTCTACCAAGAACAGATCATGGCAGAACATGAAGTCATGGATGACCCGCCCGCACTCCGACCGGGGGGCGGAGGCCTCCGTCTTCGGAAGCCGCGCCGCGGAGATTCAGTTCTTGCTGGGAGTGATCGGCGCCCCTCTCATCCCTCTCCCAATTCGGTGCGATCGCACCGTGAACGACAACATCAAAGGATGCCCCATCGTAAGCGCCATAGATATATGTATATGTATATATTAGAATTTGTGTTATAGTAGAATCTAAAGTTAGATTGTGAATGGTTGTTTGCAGGAGAGATCGATGGCGAAATACATAGTGCAGCAATACATAGCGGCCGCAGGTGGGGAGCACGCTCTCAACTCCGTCGATAGTATGTACGCGATGGGGAAGGTGAAGATGGCGGCGGCATCGGAGTTGAAGAATATGAGGCAGGGCCCCGGTGAAATGGGTGCATTCGTGCTGTGGCAGAAGCGCCCAGATTTGTGGAGCTTAGAGTTGATGGTGGGTGCCAATAAAATCAGTGCTGGTAGTGATGGTAAGGTGGCTTGGAGGCAGACTCCATGGCAGCATTCCCACGCCTCTCGCGGCCCCCCTCGCCCTCTCCGCCGCTCTCTGCAGGTTTTTACCCCTTCTACTTTCTTACTTTTACTTACCCAATCACAACCTTCATTACTCGTCTTGCAATAACTTTAACTAACTTGCTGTGATCAAATGATGTCTGCAACAGGGGCTTGATCCAAGATCAACGGCTAATCTCTTCTCCAATTCGGTATGCATAGGCGAAAAGGCCATCAACGGCGAAGATACTTTCGTGTTAAAGCTGGAGGCAGAGACTCCTACGCTGAGAGCTAGAAGCAGCAGCAACGTTGAGATAATGAGGCACACTATATGGGGTTGTTTCAGCCAGAGAACTGGCCTATTGATCCAACTCGAAGACTCTCACTTGTTGCGGATAAAGGCACCCGGAAACGATGTTTTCTGGGAGACGACGATGGAGTCATTGATTCAAGACTACAGAACAGTGGAAGGTGTGAACGTAGCACACTCTGGAAGGACTTGCGTCTCCCTCTTCAGATTCGGAGACAACTCCGAAAGCCACACGAGAACGAGAATGGAAGAGATTTGGAGTGTTGAGGAGGTGGACTTCAACATCAAAGGACTATCCATAGACTGCTTCTTGCCTCCTGCTGATTTGAAAAGGGAAGATAGTGAAGAATGCCGTGTGGTTGTTCATGGTGGAATCAAGACAAATGGAGGGCTGCTGCCTTACAAGATTTTGGCTAATTCGTCGGGGATTCTTGGGGCTAAAGGTGCTAGGAAAGTTGCCGCTATTGATGAAGACAGTCTGGAAGTGTTTGGATCAGATGAAGAGATGTAAGAGCTTTTTGTGTTGATCAACTTCTTTTTTTGTACATAATATGATGATATGTAGAGATATAGCAACTGGCCTAATTAGTGCTAGTGAAGTCATTCATGGTTTGTAATATTTGGTAGTCAATTTATGGAGGCTTTGCCTTTTTGCCCCACCAGATTTTCTGTTACATATTTTGTCAATCAAAAAATTACTATTACAAACAGTACATTTGAATTTGAACTGCTTAGACTATCTCAAACAAATTGTATACTCCATTTGTTAGTATTTCTTAATCACAATATATTATGTTTCCAATTTCAATTCTTATTAATAAAAGTTATTTAGTAAAGATGGCTTATAGTATCATGATAGTTTTTATTTTCAAAATAAATTATTAAAAATAAATAAAACTGATTTAAGGTAGACAAATGAGGAATAAAAATATATTGAAACAAAGAATGTAAATATAAAGAAATGTGAAAAGACGTTAGGGTTCTGATAAAGTTTGAATAGCGTTTTCATTTCCCGCTTTCTCGCCCTTATTAGTTCAAGAATTTTGAGGTCGAAGTTGCCGACTCTCTAATCTCTATACGAAGAAATGCCCGAGAGAGATTCCAAGAAAATCGAAGAGCAAAACCACCGTGAAACCAGGCGCAGTCGTCCCGATTACTCAAGAAGATCCTCCAGACTTCACCGTGAAAATCAATCCGGAGCTCAAAGCCCAATAACTCCAGAGGTTGCTGAATGGAGACGCTGTCGTCCGGATTCATTTGTCACACCTCCGTCCAAAACTAAGAAAACCAAATATGGGGTTTTGGAGAGCGGAGGAGGAAAATATACTGAGTCAAATTCGGGGAAACCCAAAACTGGGCTTAGAAGGTCAGCAAGAGTGCAAAGCAGGGCCAATTTTAGTAGCCCTGATTTGAGGAAGCAAAATGTGAAAGAGAAGAGGCAAACGAGGAGTTCGGTTGGTGGGTGTAGACAAGTGAAAGGTTTAGAGAAATCTGGGGAGGGATTTAGAAGGTCTGAAAGACTAAAGGGGGGAGCCAATGTGGGCAAAAGCAAACAAGATCCGTATCCGCGAAAGAAAGAGGTCCCAGAGAAGAGGGTAACGAGGGGTTCGATTCGTATAAACGAAGTAATAGAAATTAGTGACTCTGATTCCGTGGAGGATTCTGATGAAAGCTTTCTCATTGTACCGAAAGTTCGGAAGAGTAAGAATGGTGTTGATCAGATAAAGAAAAGTCTTGGCAAACCTGAAAAGAAGGCTACTGGTATCTGTAGGAAGACAGATGCGAAAAGGCCTATCAATGCGTCTAATACTAATCAGCGAAAAGCAGTCGTGCCAGATGAAGTAGAAGTCAAAGGGGATAATGAGATATCTAAAAAGGATACGAGTAAAAAAGATGTCGAAGATTGTGGGGTTATGAAGAGAAATAGAGAACAAAATTGTATAAGGAAGGCACAAATTGGTGAGAAGAGGAAGAGAGGGAAAGTCGAGGAGGAATGTGAAACTAGTCAAGGATGGAGTAAGGAGCAGGAAGCTTTTTTGCAAAGAGCTTATTTCACAGCAAAGCCCACGCCTCAGTTTTGGAAGAAAGTTGCTAGGATGGTAATGTTTAATTCATGTCTTTCAGTTTCTCATTCTCTTGCCTTTTGCATTTCCTATGCCACATGTTTGATAGAAGAAATATTAGGCTGTGCTAGCTAAGGATGCTTGAATTCTAATTTGATCATTGGTTTTCTGGGCCCTTTTCAGTGAAATGGGAGTTCGTACATCTCTTTACATACTGTGTGTTGCTTTTTTTACTGCTTGAACTTTGCTCAGTAGTAAGAAGATTATCTTTTTGCCATTGGGGAAAAATTCTATAATTTATGCATATTTTAGTAGAATCAGGAGAGACTTAAATTGATGCATGTTTTGGACGGGGAGGTAGGAATTTTGACACGGTATTTGGTCTGTTCCTTGTTTGGACAGTAAACACAATGTTCATTGAAAGTTGGTAAAGATGACTCTGTGCTTAAAGGTATGTAAAATATATCATCTTTCTTATTACATTATGAAGTTTAATGGGTTAGTCTCCTTTATACTCTGAGTTTTGATTCCTATACCAAGTGTTAAAAAGGATGCCAAGTAGCGTTAGCATCTTATACAATGAATGACATGATCATGGGTTTGTTATCAGTCTTAAGCTAAAGAAGGTGACTGCATATAGTCTTGCTATAGAACTTGGCTTCTTCAAGATGAATAACATTTGTGCCTGGAATTTCTTGTGACAGTTGTACAACAAAGATATAAAAGATATTACAATCATAGACTAACATTTTGGTGAAAGTCACCTGAGAGAGAGGCCTGATCCATTACTAGATCAAATATTACTTGACTTGCTTCAACCGTCAATGGATGGTACGAACTAAATGTCAACTAAAAGGATTATTTACTGCCTGAGATTCTTTGTCTGGACAAGTAAAGCTTTAGTCATAGTTCTTTTCAAGTAGTATAATAGGTTCATATTGGCTTGGTGATGTATACAGGAAGTCTACTTGTAGGCAATAACTAGATGTAATTAAGTTGCTCGATCATGCAAGCATCAATATATATTCTTTCGCAACTTGATCAAACTACTAAGTACAACTAAAGGAACCTCATTTGGCATGACTAATCAGTGCAGAATTTTGCTGCAGGTTCCTGGAAAATCTGCGGAGGAGTGCTTTGACAAAATCCACTCTGATCACTTAACTCCGCCTCAACCTAAAACGCGTTCAAGGGCAAAAATAAAGGAACCGTCACCCCTCTCTTTTTCTGCCAGTAATTTACTTAGTCCTGCTGAGAAGAAGGGCAAAAAGCTTAGCTCCAGAAGGAAGGCAATTCTAGCACAGAAAACTGTAAGACAAATATTGCAAAAGCAACAGAATGAAGATCAAGATTATAGTGCAGATTTGTTTGATGTTCTTGAGCCAACAATTAATCCATCTCCAATCATTCTTGAAGAGGGTAGAACATTCACTTCACCAGCACTGAGTAAAACATCTTCCTTTCTAGCAGCATGCAAGCCAGTGTCTTCTTCATCACAGAGAAAGCATCTTTCGAGACTAAGTAGCTCTGAGAAAGCAACTTTTAGTAGTCCTCCAGTGCTGAAGCAGATAAAGAACAAGGCTCTGCATGAGAAATACATAGATCAACTACATTGCAGGGATGCCAAGAGGAAGGCTGAAGCATTAAGAAATTCTAGAAACAATTGGGACCAAATTGATGGAAAGGTGAATCATTTAAAACAAGATACAGTCAAAGCTGCAAAAGATGCACTAGTTTCTGATGCACAGGATGCTATCAGTCAGTTTAGGAGTCTGCAATGTATAATTGATGGTGATGATGATGATGATGATGGCGGTAAAAGTTGTAATGATGATGATGATGATGAAGATGAAGATGACAATGGGCTATGATGATGACTCCAGTTGTTTGTATGTAAAATATTTGTCAGGATACTCTTTTAGAGAAGTTTAAATGATTCATCATTCTTCTTAACCAATAAAACAGAACCAAATGTGATTTTTCTATGTTGGGTTTAACATGCCTTGACTAACTCATTAAAGATTCTTTCAGTCTCATTCTTTTAGTCATGGAGACTCTGCAAGGAATATGATATTTAGGTGAGGTTTGAGATGTATTTGCTGCTCTACTTCAGTACACCTCTTTTGAAGAGGTAGATTTCAGATTCTTCAAAATTATCACTGTCTCGACATTAACTTATTGTTTTCGTAATATTACAGCAAGCCGAAATGCATGCTAGTAATTTTCTATTAGGAACTCAAGAACAAAACAATGTTATCGCTATCATAGTAGTTGTATAGATAACCATTTCTTCTAGAGAACAGGAATCATGGTTATATTTCGTTAAATGATTCCATATTGAAATTTAGAAATGTTTACTTTTGGATCATTCTCTTAAATTCATGTATATACTATCAGAAATATTCCAAGAACAAATATTTGGTTAGTATCCAACATTAAAGTTTTTATGTCATCATCTCTTACATATCCACATTGATCTGAAAATTAGATTTTCTTCTCGCATTATGAGAAAAACCTATTTATGATAATAGAATGAAGAATCAAATTACAAAGTTAAAATAAGATAAAAGGGGAAATATAGTGGCAATAGGACACGCGCATCATCTCAACGATTAACAAACACTTTTCATGTGTAACCCTTTCTTTTCTTTGATATCAGTTTTCCTCCATAGTATCATCCCTCTACATCATCTTTTTACTTTCCCAACCAACAGGAAACTTATGCAAATACAATACTTTGGAAGACTCGACATCACCATTGAAGCAAAAGCCTCTTTACACACCAGCAACTCCATCTTCACTGCCTCCTTTCCATATCCACGGCCCTCCCACTACCTTCCGCAACTATATAATTAGACAATAATCGAGACCTACGGCCTTGTTGCAGCTAGCTACTCCATCATCCCATCAATCTTTCACTCTCTCACACTTAGCCAAACACACCAGAATCATCAATCTTTTTAATGAGTAGAGTTGATTTCTTCAACTCAGTTCGTTAATGTAGCTCAACATGCGCAAAACTAGAAGGTAAAACTTCAGTGGGTATACCGTGGTGCAAACATGTATTATCTTCATCTATAAATATACACGAGGGAGTAAAATCAAGTCATGTAAGACTTCCTCAAGAGCATGCCGCGACACAAATACAAGAAAAATAATCGTATAAATTAAGAATTTTGCAGGTTAAAAGGTCTTGCCTAGTACCTGAGACTAAGATTTAATGTTCTTTGCCTTCCGCAACACATCCTTTAAGACCAAGGATATTCTATGCGACATATGGTGTTCCAGAAACATTTCTTTGACCCGAGCATAACCCTTTGTCCCCATTTTCCTTCTCATTTCTACATTTGTCGCTAGCTGAATGATATTTTCTGCAAGAGGTGTTACACCCTCTTTTCCAGCTGGATGAAGCCAACCTGTGGTACCATTTACTACAATCTCCATTGTACCCCCAGCTGCAGTACCCTAAAAGCATACGAGATATATGTTCAGCAGTACTCACAGGATAATGAAATTTTCATAGGAACCCACCCTGTCAACGAAGATTAATCAACTGCATCAAAAAAATTAGTGCTTTACGAAAATTTATTTATATAACAAAATCAAAACATAAGATAATATATATGGAAGTCCATATACAAGTGATGACTAAATTTTGAAAAAACCCAAATGTTGCACGGACAATGGAAAGGAAAAAAACAAAATAAGAGTGTAAATCTCACCAGTACAGGAAGCTGAAAAGCCATGGCTTCAATGGTTATCCTCCCAAAACACTCACCACGAGCCTACATTTACCAACATACAATGTTGTCTTCAGTGCAATGACAGAAATTAATCCTATATATTCATTACATCCAAGTGGATCAGATACTACAGTTCTGTTATCATTCACAATTTTAAATTAAAATGATGTGTTTTCTATATATTTTCCATGATGTCAACTTAGTATAAGATCATGTGAGATGCTACAATAAAAATAGCAAATAAATTAAACAGGATGTGATGAAATTAAAATGGAAATCGAAAACCTCATACCAGAGTGACACAAAACATAGACATATGTGCCGATTAAACTACAAACCTGTGAGTTCTGGACAAGAATATCCGTAGAAGCTAGATAAGGTGCAACATTCAATGTTTTGTTCACAAAGTGCACGTTCTCCTGAATTTTCTTGTTAGCAACAAAGTTGCGAAGTTCTGTTTCAAATTTAGTCTGGGCCCCCATATCACTACCCACAATAAGTGCATGCATAGGTGGCACTTTCAGTTCCCTCTCTTTGCTGAGTTGCAGAGCTTCATAGAAACCTTTAAGAAATAGATCCTGACCTTTCCCTCGGGAAACACCTGCATCAAAGCAGAAACCTATAAGATTCTCTTTCAATGCAAATTAAGAAAAGAGAGAAAGATTGTGTTCCACAATCTGAAGGCATCAGCTATGATAGAAGCAGAAAGAAATAAGCAAACTATATTGTCTGATCACCAATCAGCCGGCCATATGTCAATTCGCACTTTCAAGAACCAATGCAAGCTTCTCTTATCATACTATACACAAATCAGATCTATTGTTATCCCACAAGCATAGTTTAAAACTGTAAATTTTACTAGAAGAAACATAATAATTTTAAAAAGTAATAAGTCTGTTGTAATGGTCTATAGTCAAATCCACTCAATTCTCTTGGTTTCAGCACCCCTAGGGAACATATATACTAAATGCACATGTGCAATTTTATATAAAGTGCTCTCACAGCTGAAGGCCTAACATGTTCAAAAGATGCTATTTTTCATTGAAAAAAAGTACAAGCTAACAGTTTCAGAAAGCTAGTTTCTAAGAATAATTGTCTAAGATTAGACTATTTATGGAGCATACTGTTGATAGCAGCAAACAGAAGATCATCTTTTCGTACGCCAAGAGTTTCCCTAATATGCTCCCGAAGGACCCTTCTGGCAATACCATCTTCAGCTACTTCCATTAACTCTTTGCTATTCCCAAGGTGCACAACAAAGGTTTCAGGCATCTTAATCCTGCAACATTGAGAGGGAAACAAATAATAACTCTTAGAATTGTCAACGAGGAGCAAGAAAATAAGTGCCTAATGAGATGCATTCAAGTCCTTGTTTTCCTGAATTATCCTGAATGCATAAAAATGAGGGAATGAAATCAAGTTATATAAAGTCCTTGAGTATTGTGCCATCTATCCTTTTCTAAATGAGATTGTATACCAAATTACAAGAAAAAAAAACTTTCTGAGAAAAATGGTTGTTTAAGTATGTAGGCTCTTGTACCGGCCAGCAGCATTTCATGAATATGAATATAATTGCATATGATGTTCCCAAAACGACCAAACAGAATGATTAGTATCTTATACATGATGTGAAGAGGCATACCCTAATCGGTCATGAGTTCGGTTCTTCCAGTAGTCAGCAGTTGTTTCTGAATCAATCATTGCACCTGCAACAAAAGGGAGGTGCTTAACGTACTCCAGTTTGAAGTAATGCCCTCGCATTTCATGAATCCACCACAAAACCTTGGGCAGTACACGAGGAACATTTTCTTGTAGCACAGGATCCAGCCACTTGCCAGCAACGGCGGTATTTAAAATGACTATATCAGCTTTAAGAGCTGCACCAACAGTTTCTGGGCCCTTTGCTGACATGATCTGCATTGAACGACCAATTCACTGTTATGATGATGATGCAATATATATATATATAATTGAGGAATACGCTCAATTGGGAGATATCAAGAGTATGAACTGCTGCATTATACCTCCACTCCTCTGTCAGTCATTCTTTGTTCCAAACTGAAAATCACATCATCTGATTCGACAGGTTTCTGATTAGTGATCCAGACAACTCGTGTACCAACAGCTCTTAACAGAAAGGCAAGCTCCATCAGTAGTAAAGGCCCACCTGACGAAATTTGTTGAAAAAATGAAGTTTATCATTCCACAGTCCCGTTACAGATTCACTTGCAAAAGATTGGTTTTGTCTAAAAAAATTAAGGGCTACTCAGTAAAATTTTTTTAACAAGATTCGCAAAGAAATGATCAATTATAGTAAAATTATAAATACCTGAGAGCGATAGCTCATGCGATACCATGAGCACAAACTTCGATTTCATAAAATCGAGGGGATTTTCTGCTTCCGCAGCAGTGGTGCCGCCTGAGTTGAATGAGTGAATGGGAGCATTAAGATTGTGGTTGTCGGAATATTCGAGGGAGCTGCAGGAATTGAAGGAGGCTCCAATGAAGAACGCAACGGCGGTGGAGATAGCGATGCATAACAATATCATCAAAGACCACTGTTTTTGAAGTGGAATGAACGATGCCACCGTCGAATGCTTGGCCATTATATTGTTTATTAGAGTACAGGCGGAACGATTAGCGATCACATCAAGTATATAATTGAAGATATAGGGCTCCCAATTTGGGGATTTGGGGGAATCTGAAGAAAACTTGTTTACTGACTCACTGTTCAGTTCATTGCTACTTGTTAGGAAGTTAGATCTATTCTTCCACTCTGCATTGGGTTTGCAGCGACGTCGTCTCTTCAAAATGCAAAATTTTGATTGTTAATTTCTAATCAAAATATTCATGAGTGAAAAGTGCAAATGTCTATGAAATTAACTCATGTAAAAATTATAAATAAAAATCAAATTATCCATACCTAATTTTGGCTTTGTTTATTTCTTCCAAATTATCCATGAAAAAAAAAACAATAAAAGGGGCTGTGTGTCACTGATTCTTTCTTCCTCTTGAATATAACTTTTTTGAAGGTCCTATTAATATGATTTGTTTTAAGAAAATAATAGTAAATTTGAAAAATATATGTTTATCATTTTTATTTTTATTTTTACAATAAAAATATAACGGAGCAAGTATTATTTTAGATTTCAATTATGTTTTTTATTAATTAGAAACCAAGATTACATATTTATTGAAATAAGCGGGATTGAACTATTGGGCTTTGTTGCTAAAAAGGAGAAAAGAATTATGATTAAGTTGTTGATAGATGATATGGCAGTGTATGAGTTTTGTTTTGTTGGTAGAAAATGGGATTCGTGTATTTAGTTTGGATTAATATTTTATAACAGAGTCAGAGTCGAGCCCAACGTCCACACCTTTTAAAAGATGTGGAACTTACTATCTTTTATCACTCTTACACAACTCTATATACTCTCTTTAATAACTGTGTTCAAAAGTTTTGTGTCGTACTTATTGAGATTGAGGAAGTACATCTTTTTAAAGTAATAATTTTTTATTATTTTTAAATTATGTTAAATTTATTCGAACAAATCAAATAAGAAAGTATGTCGTATTTAGGGAGACGTATATACTCCTTCCGTCCCAACTAAAATGAGGCGTATACCATTTTAGGTCATCCCAACTAAGTTGAAACATTTCATTTTAATGACACCTTTATCACACACAAATTTAAATAATATATATTTCTATCATCATTTTATATCATTTTTAACTCTAAACATACACTCCTTAATAAGCGTGTCCAAAAGTAACGTTTCATCTTAATCGGGACGGAGGGAATACTATTTAACTAGAAAATATACGAAAATTTAATTTGTTCATATTTTTATTTAAATGCAAAATATTCTTATAATGGTTTTCAAATAAATTCAAGGCAACGTTTCAAATAATTAAAAAGAGAATAATAAGTCATTTAGACAATTGCACTCGTATCTCCACTAAAATAAACCCTTTTTCATATTGACACCAAAAACAAGTTGCCTTGAAACCGAGATATTATTAAATTTAGATTGACAAGGTTCTGAATAACTTTTCTCCAATAATAAGCTTACTTTAATTTGTATCTGTCCATATATAATTAGTGGAGCATTAATAATATTATACTAAACTTTTGGCATGCACACTCGAATATAAAAGCATTTGTTTTCCACCCATATATTAGTATGAAACATAACATGTTTTCCATATATTATACTAGTAATATTTTTTATACTAAAATTAATAATTTTCAATTTTATATTATGCAGCTCAAGTTTATTTTGTAGCACTCATTAAATTCAATAAAATTATAATAATATAACTAATACTATATTTGCATTTTGTGTAAACCTACACAGGATGGGAGTTAGGTAGCATACCGTATCCAGGATAAATTAGACCTATAAAGTATTAATGAAATTCAAAATTAATTAAGTAGCACTTTAGTTTTAAGCCATCCTTTTATTTGAGCGGACGTCAGCATATTATGTAGTGCTATTGGTGAACTTGGAATCACATAAAGTATTATTCTTTTTTCTTTTTCTTTTTTTGAAAAAACATTTAAAGTATTATTCTTATAATGTGCGTTAGGAAATATTTATAAGAGTTTTGATTCAAATTCTAAAACCTCCTCTAAAAGATGTATTAAGTACAAAATTAAAGTCTTAGTTTAATTTTAGAACTCACTTGTTAAGGAGTTCAGTTTACAGGTATATCTGAAGATTTAAGGCTAAAGACTCAACCCAGTAACTGAAGTTCTCCTTAGAATTGAATTTATATCCCAAAACTGAAGGACCATGCCACTAAAGATATGTCCTGAAGTTTTGAAGTTGAAGCTAGCATGAAACAAAGTTTCCTTGCCACTGAAGACATATTCTGAAATCTCTGCACTGAAGTTTCATCTCTACCACTGAGTGTCAAGCTATACTATATGACTTACCACTTTTGGAAAAGATATCAGTAGGTGAAATACAATCTTGTTGCAGATACAAAAAATGGCAAAAAAGACCACGATTCCACGGGAAGAATTCAAACGAAGATCTATCTCACAACAGATATAATTTTAGAGAGCTCTATATATACCCCGCTGCTTCAAACGCTTCAAGACACCGGTTACCCAAGCATTCAAACTCTCTATCGCTATCTCGCTCTCAAACTTCCATAGCTCTCAAGTTCAAGAACACTCAAGCCTTCAGTTTATATCTACTATGTGTTATTAGTAGCGATATTAGATTGTAACCGAAGAATAGCTCTAGCATATAATTAGTTTTCTAGCTGTAAGTGATCATACACTATTGTACATCTAACCTTCAAAGGTTGATCACTGTAAGAAAAATCTTCAATTATTTGGAAACCCTCAAGTCACATCGAATACACGTGGACGTATGAGTTTTTATTTTCGAACCACGCAAACCAAACCTTGTGTCTTCGCTATTTATCTTTCAGTATTTATCTCTAACAATATATTGCATATTGAATGCTGATTAAAGGAAAAGTGAACTTAAAGCATTAAGTTTTCAGACAAATGAGTAAGCTTTTAAAACCACCATTTTCGCATGTACACCTAAGATATTAGTCCATCAGTTCAACACTCAGTGTAGACTGAAGGATTCCTATCTAAAGTAATCAACTCTATACTGAAGCTACCTCCCTTCAAATTCAGGAGCTCACTGATAAGCTTTTAATTTGAAAATTCAAACTGGTATATTCCCTCCTACACTCAGGACTAACAATGTGTTTGTTCCTCGTATGAACATATTTTAGCTCAACTTTAATTCAAGAAAGTACTGTTTCATTAGAGCTAAATGATGTAGGAGTATAAAATGACACCCTACTGATATTTTTAATAGTAATAATTGGTGTTTAAAGTAATTAATGTGCTCATATTGTTGTCACTCTAAGTGAGTATTTAGTTTTGAGGCTATAATTAATATTTAATAGCTCCGGAAGCACTCATTATTGGAAACACTTTCATATACAAATGAAAAAAGAATCATATAAAATAAGTATATTTTTGAAGAACAAAATAATATACCTAAATATTCCTATCTCATATATAATAATGGTGTACATTTAAAAAAGAATTATGCCTTAAGTAAGTTATACCAATATTGCAATTGAAATTGTACACATACAGAGTTGCAATATTTATGTATTTGCATCTTTCAATATCTGTGTTGTTTACTTTAAACAACTAATAAATGCAATTCATCACTTAATAATCTACATTTCTAAATTATATATCCTATTCCTACAAATTGATGTATGTGAGAGGTTTCAAACAAGGTATAACTTGAAATTCCCAAATTTATTAACAGCATATATATATATATATATATATAACCCATGCTATTAATTAATAAAACTATGCAATTATGAAACAATATCTAAATTTAATGGATATAATGTGCAATAAATGAGGGTCTATCCACGAAAAAACGCGTTACCAATGAAATCATTTGTTCTCCGAAGCAAATAAAGCTGATTCCAAATGTGACATCAAGAACGTAAGATTTCAAGTTTCTTTTTTTTTTCTTTATAGGAATAATTTCAAGATTGTGGGATCAAATGAAAATTACATATATATAATTTATATATATTTACCATCTAAGAACATTAGAACACCACCCAAAGTTTCAAGGACTGAACTTTATGTAGTTTCGATTTATTCGGAAAAGATTCCTTTTTTAGTTGTGCCTTTTTTTTCCATTAATTAAATTCGCTTTTGGGAAATGGAATAAGTGCTTTATGAATTGAGGATTCTAAAACATACGTCCCAATCAAAAAGCTTTAATTTTGCAATCCAATATGAATTCCACTTCTAATATCTTGATATTTTTCCACTTAATTATGGAGCGATACGATTTTATGATTCAAATATATCTTCTCTCGCTTTTTTTTTGTGTCAGCTGTTGTTTAAGGAAGATATGATTTTGTTACTTTATAAATATTGTTATCCCTCTCAACATATGTAAAACTTAATCTTCATCTTCGATAATTAAATTTATAATAACATCGTAGTTTCGTTATCCAATTTATTGATTGTGTTAGTCTACAAATTATATGCAAGATTAATATTTTATAAATAAGTTTCAGACATACTAATAAGAGCTCCAAAGATACATTTTGTTCATCGGGGATTCAGGATTCTAACAGGGGATGTTATGATTACTCAATATTAGATTAATAAAATAAGACATTTAAAGTGTATTATAATAATAAAATAAGACACGGATCACAGCCGAGGACTAAGTCATATCCACCACCCACCAACATCAACTGTTCGAAAGTGTCCGTCAGTCAACGCGAACTATTGATTGCGAAATATATGGACAATTAGCTATATATGGACGAACGCACAATCAGTGGAATTCCGCAGCCATTTGCAGTTGTACACTTGTACTCCCATCGACTGTGAGTGCGCTCGAACAAGATCATCGTTCTGTCCTTTTCTTGTGTGTGTTTGTGTTGTGTTTTCTTCATCTTTTTTTTGGTTGGTGGGCTGTTGACGGTTACATAGTTGTGTAGTGAGATAAGGGAGGGCGGTGTTGGACGGGAGGCAGGCGAAGCGGTTGCTACCGGCCACAGAGGTGGAAATGGAGGTTCCTCAAAGAAATGGCGTCGTTGGGGATGATGAGAAAGGGCGCTCCGATCACCATTTGGATGTCGAGATACCGGATACTGCACATCAGATTAGCCACGGTTTGTCTTTTCATTTGTTGTTTCTTACAAAATGTGTCTTGGTTTTTGTTGTACGGATTTGGTTCGTTTTTTTCGCTGGTTTTTGTTTGTATTTGCTTTCTATTTTTTGCTGGTGTGTGTCTATCTATGCGTGGGTTTTGGAGCTTGCTTGGGTTTTCTGTTTCATTTCTTTTGGATTTTGATGTTGGGCTGAACTTACCATTTTTGTATCGTCAGGTACAAGAAAAACAACTAATGCTTTTTCTACATGTTTCGGCATTACTTTTATGGTCATAAGCGAATGAATAAAATTATGAACACGACTTAAAATATGTGAAATGTTTGAAATTCTTGGTTCAATTAAAAATTTCCCTTTTTTTAGCCTACCTCATAACTTCATGCTTGTATTATCTGTTGACTGTTTTTTCAGTTATCATGTTGTATCGATAGCTTTCTCAAAAACAAATAACTATAATTCTTATTCAACTTGTAGTAGAATTAGCAATGTCGGAATTCTACTATCTATTGATCTTTTCTCTTATCGGAGTTTCTTAAGCTTATTTCTGAACTAATGTGAATGTAGACTCCTGGCTTCAAGTGGGATTTGTTCTCACAACGGGGATAAACAGCGCCTACGTGCTGGGATACTCTGGTACTATCATGGTTCCCTTGGGTTGGATAGGCGGTGTGGTTGGACTCATTCTAGCAACAATGATATCTTTGTACGCCAATTCTTTAGTTGCCAAGCTTCATGAATTTGGAGGAAAGAGGCACATCAGGTACAGGGACCTTGCAGGATTTATATACGGTAAGCATAAATAAAGAATGACTTGGAAATTATTAATTTAGTATAAAATTTCATTACCTGGAAATCTTGTTTTACTTAGTACTATTGATTCTTTGGTGGTGCAGGTCAAAAAGCGTATGCTCTTACATGGGGACTCCAGTATGTGAATCTCTTCATGATCAATGTTGGGTTTATTATTTTAGCTGGAAGTGCCCTTAAGGTAATGTGCTTTCGGTCCCTTCCCGTTGTAACAGAAATCCATGGTTACCTGCGGTGGAAACTCTGTTTACCATATCTGTTCTTTAGCTCCTCAATAAAGTTTCTGCAGAGTAGCTTACACAGATGAACTTTCACTCCGTACTTCTGTTTCAGAAGCATGGTTGTTTCCACCAAGTTCTGGATTTTAAGGGTTAAATGGTGCAGAAGATACTACTGAAGGATTTAGGCTGATTCTTTGATTTTGTTACATTGTGCAGGCTGTGTATGTTCTTTTTAGAGACGACAATGAAATGAAGCTTCCGTACTTTATTGCTATAGCTGGATTTGGATGCGCTGTCTTTGCTATTTGCATACCTCATTTATCAGCACTGGGTTTTTGGCTGTCCTTCTCTACGTTCTTTAGTCTTGTGTACATTGTCATAGGATTTTCTCTGGCTCTTAAAGATGGTAAGCACTGCTCGAATGTCGAATGAATACGATTTCTATCATACTTTGGTTCAATTTTCTCATCCAAAAAAAGTTACTCTACTGTACAGCCATAGTTGTTTCATATCCATTAGCTCATTGGACCATGCATTTTCACAGGCATTGAAGCCCCTCCGAGAAATTACGACATTCCGGGAACAAAAGTAGGCAAGATTTTCACAACTATAGGTGCAGCAGCAAATCTTGTATTTGCCTTCAATACTGGAATGCTTCCGGAAATACAGGTGGATGCAAATTGTAGCTTACTTTGAACATAGTCTTATGTTTTTATTCTCTTGAGAAGTTAGTCTCTGTAGTTCTTATTGCTTCCAAGAAGGACACTCATTCTGATACAATCTCATCTCGACAGGCCACAGTGAGACCACCCGTCGTCCATAACATGATGAAAGCTCTGTACTTTCAGTTTACAATCGGAGTTCTTCCAATGTATGCAGTTACCTTCATGGGATACTGGGCTTACGGTTCCGAAACGTCAGCCTACTTGCTCAACAACGTTAACGGCCCTATCTGGGTCAAGACTTTTGCTAATATTTCAGCTTTCTTGCAAACAGTCATTGCTTTGCATGTAAGGAACCAACTCCTTTTTAGATTCTCTTCCTATTCATATCATAGTATCTGTCAAAACGTTTCTAGTACAACTATGTGTTTATTTCTAGTATAGATATATGCTTTCAATCTTTCCCTTCCTCTACAGATCTTTGCAAGTCCAATGTACGAGTATTTAGATACAAGGTTTGGTATCAAGGGAAATGCTCTAGCTATTCGCAATTTATCTTTCAGAATCCTTGTGAGAGGGGGCTACTTAGCCATGACCACGTTAATCTCAGCGCTGCTGCCGTTTTTGGGAGATTTCATGAGCCTAACGGGGGCTGTGAGCACGTTCCCGCTCACCTTCATTCTTGCAAATCATATGTATCTTGTCGCGAAGAAAAACAAGCTCAGTTTTCTGCAGAGGAAATGGCATTGGCTCAACGTGGTTGTGTTTGGATGCATGTCTGCTGCAGCTGCAGTTGCTGCCATGAGACTCATCGTTGTAGATTCGAAAAATTTCGACGTTTTTGCTGATTTATAATTTCTTCCACCCTCGGGTTTTTCGGAAGGGGTTTCGCATTGAAAGTTCGGGAAGCACAACTTGCTTGTAATGTTGTCTGTCATGTAAGATGAAATAATTATGTTCAAGGTTCTTACATTATAAGTTCATTATTTGCTTCACTTACCTCTACTCATTATTAACCAAACCGCACTCAATTTGGAACTTAAAGAAAATTCTACTAACTTCCTTTGACAAAGTGATGTAGTTGGACGATTATTCAAGACGAGATCAGAAAAGCAAAATAAAGAGTGGCTCAATATTATTAACTAAAGAAGAGGCTGCACTAATTTCAAATACATCATTTTCCCAACTACTTAATTCCACTTTAATAGAAAATTCAGTTTCTTCTTTAAAAGTTTGGACGCACAGTCCACACCTATTTGGTTATTTCCTTTGCTTGCATTGTTTCAAAAAAGTTTGATTAGAAAGAAAACAAATACTATACTCTTTAAGTCCAAGCCAATAAGCCATTATACTTTTTAAGTCCAAACCACCTTTTTCGGAAGTGTCGAATTTTGAAAGTTATAGAAGATGCATGTTACTCTGAACTTGGACAAAGTTACTTCCCAGTGATTTGTATAGATGTGTTACAACAGTTTGGGCAATAGATCAAGAAATATCAGACAACTTTATTGGCTGAAAATAACAAATAGCATAACACCAATCTTTACTTAAAAAATATAGCAAATTTTATATAACTAAGTTTGGACGAAGTTAAATTTCCACCACTCAAAGTGCAATTGAGAACAGTAGATTGAGAAAACTTATTTCTTTTTCACTCTTAGAATTATTTTACAGAGGAATACAAGTAAAAGAATCCCCATCAACTATCCCATTCAAAATCGAATATTGGAATGCACCAATATAAAGTTATCTCGATAAAGTATCACCACTAAGGTCTGTTTCCATAATTTTTCAAAACCTCCTTTTCTATGTAAATTATTTCTCAACCATACACTACTTATTGTTCTTGTACTACATGATTATAACTATTCTATATCTTATTATGAATAAACACAAAATAACTTGGAGATCCTGACATTTACTTTTTTAATGGAAAATATTATGTAGAAAGATCCTTCTAACTCAAGTCTTTTAGCAAAATTATTAGGGGAAGTACTGCAAGTAATAAGTATATACTCAGGTGAGTAGACAGGGGGACATAATTAGAGAATGGATGAACAATAAGTTCATGGTTATGATAGCTCCTTAAACATAAACTTTCAGAACTAAGACACGTACTTGCAACATATTAACATGCATTCTAGTTCCTCCATCGCCATTCTCCAAATATTAAGCATATATGATAGCTCCTTAAACATTAACAAACAAAGATAGATTAATACCAAAACTGAAACAACAACTACTTACCATTTAAAATCATCCCTTGAAAATGTATCACAAGCATCATCCTGAGACCATTTTCACAATGATGCAGAGCAAATCGAGAAGTATAAGGGGAACTCTTAAGTATTGAGCTGCGTAGATAAGACCTATTATCTGTCCCTTGAATGAGTTTCTCTTAATTCCAGAGCATTTGCAAGAAGCAAGCAGCCTTCTACAAGTGTCCACAACTCCATTTCTGCGTCACATAGTACTTCAGAATTTGTTCGATTCCAGTCAACTTATGATCTAGTTTTGCCAAAATTGTTTTCTTTACTCTTGTTTTGTAAATATAAAACATTAACATGTATTCCATCATTTGAATCTATGTATGAACATATGAACCCTAAAATCAATATAGACTACGACGCAATGTGCAAAAGAGTTCGATTGCATGCAATTACAATTTTAACCTATAAATCAAAATGGGCAGTTCTCTGATGTAAATCCATATGAAAGAGAAGAACGAACATCTTACCGAGAAGAACAGCATAAAGTTAAATGGGTTTGAGTAGAAAAATTAGTGATTGATGACAACATTAAAAAAAAGATTGGCGATCGGTGCCGGCGTAGAAGTCTCATTATTGTTTAATTTTTAATTATTTTGATTTAATTTATACAGAGTACATTAATTTACTTTTTTTTTTTTTAATTTCTGATTATAATTGTGAATTGAATTAGGAACGCACCGACGCGCTGATCGAACTCGGAACCTCTCCCGCCTGACGCCGCCGTCGAACTAGGTCAGATTTTGTAGCCTATTGTATTGAAAGATACAAGATTGTGATTTCATTGTAAATTTGAATATTGAATCGATGTTAGAGAACCAGAATACGTTCACTCATCAATCTCAACTCACACACAATTGTAGTTATGAATCAAGAGACAATATGAAGTATGATAGAATAAAAGCTGAGTTTTTCATTAATTCAAAAGTTGGTTCTCTCACTCGTACAAAGAGAACTATAAATGAACTCTGCTACACTCAGATTCCTCTAACAACTTTGAAACAAACTCTCCACGTGGCACTCTACTAGTGGCCACTTTATTTATATACAACCCAGCAAAGCAACAAAACACATGCATACTACTCTCACGTGCAAACCTTAACAAAACCAACTTACTCGATAACCAATTCATAACAATTCCTCCCTCCTTAATTAAGACTTGTCCTCAAGTCAAAATAATGAAGGAAAACGGGCCTCCATAGTCTGAAAATCCTCCCAAGTGGCCTCAGCTTCAGGTAAATGCGCCCACTGAATAAGGACCTCGGCTTTTGGGCGATTGTGATCTTTAACAATGCGTCGAGCTAGCACCTTCACCGGATGAAGCAACACTTTTCCATCCTCATCGAATTCTGGTAACTCAGAAACCGTACGCGTCAAAGTCGATACACTCCGTTTAAGCAAACTGACATGGAATACCGGATGAAGCTTTGCAGTAGGTGGCAACTTCAACTCATATGCCGCCATCCCTACTCGTTTAGTGACAAGGAAAGGGCCAGCATATCTTGGACTTAGCTTCCAAGCACGATGCAATCTCACGGAGTGTTGTTTATAGGGCTTAAGTTTTAAATATACCCAATCTCCAACAGTAAACACTCGATCACTCCTTCGTCGGTTGGCCGACGCAACCATCCGGTCTTGCGCTTTCTGCAAAATTCGACGCAAATGTAGCTGCATATCTTTCTTCTCAAGCAACGAAACCTCTACTCCCACCACTTGAGGAGCCATGTAAGTGTGCATAGCCAATGGTGTTGGTTTATAGCCATATAACGCTTCAAAGGGCGTAAGCTGGAGAGAGGTGTGGAAAGAGGTATTATACCAAAATTCAGCCATGGACAACCACTGATTCCACTTCTTTGGTGCATGGCTGCACATGCAACGGAGATACGTCTCCAAGCATTGGTTCACTCGCTCACTTTGGCCGTCGGTTTGCGGGTGATACGCTGTACTCAAGTGGTGTTGCACACCAAGCATCTTGAATAAGTCTTTCCAAAATAAACTTGTAAAGATCTTATCCCGATCAGAAACAATGCTCGAAGGTAACCCATGCAATTTATATATTGTATCCAAGAATACTTGTGCACAATCTGAAGCCGTATAAGGGTGCCTCAAGGCAATGAAGTGAGCGTACTTTGTAAATCGATCCACGACGACCCATATGGTATCTTTCCCATGAGATGTAGGCAACTTCTCGATGAAATCCATGGTAATATGTTGCCATGCTTGCGTGGGAATGGGCAGTGGTTGAATGAGACCTGCTGGCCGAGAGGTCTCGTGCTTGCAACTCTGGCATTCGTGGCACGCTCGCACCCATTGCTGGACATCATGACGGAGCTCGGGCCATAGGAATGTAGCTCTCAAACGCTGGAATGTGGCATTTGTACCTGAGTGTCCCCCATATCCAGAAGAGTGCATGAACTCTATTATCTTTGATCTCAAACCCATAGCGTTCCCAACATATAGCCTCCCTTTATATCGCAAAAGCCCATCATGATAGGAAAAATATGAGACATTGAAAGGAACAGCACAGCAATCAGCAATGGCTTCCTCCGCCAACTTATCATTGTCATAGCTTGCTATTATCTCAGTCACCCATGTAGGAGTAAAAGTAGCAAGAGTTAGGGTTGATAACTGTCCTTCATCTTGTTCCACCCGCGATAGCGCATCTGCCACCCGATTATCCACTCCTTTCTTGTACTCAATTCGGTAGTTAAATCCCAATAGCTTAGTGAGGTACTTATGTTGGAGTGGTGTGGAAATCTTCTGCTCAAGGAGGTACTTTAGACTTTGTTGATCAGTTCTGATGGTGAATTGACTGTGAAGAAGATAAGATCGCCATCTGTCAATTGCCATGATTATAGCCAAAAACTCTTTCTCATATGTGGATAACCCTCTATGTTTCGGAGCCAATGACTTGCTCAAAAATGCTATGGGATGGCCATTTTGAACAAGGACAGCCCCTATACCATTGTATGATGCATCCGTTTCCAAGACGAAAGGAATTGCAAAGTCAGGAAGTTTGAGCACCGGTGCTGTAACCATAGCATTTTTGAGTGCTATGAAAGCGTTGGTAGCTTGCTCAGTCCACACAAAAGCTCCCTTCCTCGTGAGATCAGTCAGAGGTCTGGCTATAGATCCATAATCCTTCACAAACTTACGGTAATATCCGGTTAATCCGAGAAATCCTCGCAAAGCTCTCAGAGTTGCAGGGCGTGGCCAATCTATCATTGCCTTTATCTTGCTTGGGTCAGCGGCAACACCTCCATTGCTGATAATATGTCCAAGGTACTCGACTTGGGGCTGACCAAACGAGCATTTAGAAGCCTTGGCAAATAGTTTGTGAGCTAGCAAAATCTGAAAAACACTCTCAAGATGCTCCTTGTGTAGCTCCATATCCTTGCTGTAGACTAGGATATCATCAAAGAAAACCAACACATATTTTCCCAACAAAGACTTGAATATAGAATTCATAAGAGTTTGGAAAGTCGCTGGCGCATTAGTTAGCCCGAAGGGCATAACTTTGAACTCGTATAGGCCAGAGGCTGTGACAAATGCCGTCTTGTGCACATCATCGGGGTGCATCCGTATCTGATGATATCCAGCTCGTAAGTCAATCTTTGAGAAGATGGTGGCACCTCCAAGCTCATCCAGTAAGTCGTCTATCAAGGGAATAGGGAAGTTGTCCTTGATAGTAATAGAATTCAACCGTCTATAGTCCACGCAAAAACGCCAACTCCCGTCCTTTTTCTTGACTAGCAATACTGGTGAAGAGAAGGAGCTGGTGCTGTGCTGTACAACTCCGGCATCGAGCATTTCTTGCACTAGCTTCTCTATTTCAATCCTTTGCAAATAGGGGTATCTATATGCCCCTTGTTTAAACGCTGCAGCATCAGGTTTGATCACTATCTTGTGATCATGCTCCCTTGAGGGTGGAAGTGTTGTAGGATTGTCAAAGAGTGATAAGTATTTGGTGATCAAAGGTTGAAGTTCCTGATGTGGACTGCAAACTTCAACCATCTTCTCGGCAGAAACCATACAAAGGCACCCCAAAAAAGACCCCTTGCCCTTCCTCAATGTGTTCGTTAGTTGTTTTCCAGAAATCATAGTGATGGCCACCTCTGCTCCAGTCCCTTGTAATACCACCCTCCTCCCCTCCTTCATGAAACTGATATTCTGATTTACGAAATCAAATGTTACAGGACCTAATTGTTTAAGCAAATCAACGCCAACCACCATATCACAACCACCTAGTTGAAGCAATCTAATTGAAGCACTAAACCTGCACCCACCCATTTCCCATTCGAGTTTCGGGCACCTTGTAGTGCATTCAATCTTCCCTCCGTCAGCCACAGTAACAAGAAGAGAGTTAGTATACTCCACTTCACACCCTATTCGTCGAGCTGCCATAACGTCTAGGAAGCTATGAGTGCTTCCCGTGTCTATTAGGACTGTAATGATATGCTTCCCAACCTTCCCTCGAAGCTTGATAGTGTCTGCTATAACTTGACCAGCTAGAGCATTGATAGACAACTGAGCTCCTCCATTCACAGGCGCCGTCTCTTGCAACACCAACTCACTCTCCTCTTCTTCTTCCCCCTCTTCACAGATAATAGTAAAGATCCTTTTACACTTATGTCCTGGTTGAAAGGTTTCGTCGCAGTTGAAACATAGCTTTTTCTTCTTCCGCTCCTCAATTTCAACGGGTGACAACCTCCTAAATGTTGTAAGCTGTCGAGTACTCTGTACCCCGCCTTTTTCCACAAGCTCCCCACTACTCTTCTTGCTTACTACCTCACGTCCTCCTCCAACATCCGTGCCCTTACTCCACTGCTTCGGTCCCCGTCCAAGAGCTAGTAGTTGAAGCTCTTGCTGCTTAGCCAATTTAATGGCCTGCCCTAATCGTGTAGGGCCAAACATACGCACGGCACTGCCTATATCATCCCGCAACCCCCCGATATAGCTCTCCACAAAGTACTCCTCACTCAAGCCTCGATTCCTCACCGCGACGAACGACTTAAGCTCTTCAAAACGAAGAGTATAGGTCTGTACATCTCCACCTTGTCGTAGCTGATTAAACTGAGAAATTAAGCTTTTACCATCCTCTTCGCCAAACCTTTCCACAACACGGTCAGAGAACTCCTTCCACGACACAATATTCCCATCCTCCACATACTCTAAATACCACAAATCGGCCATTCCCTCCATATATAAAGCGGCAGTAAATATCTTATCACTGTCTTCCATAGGGTTAGCAATAAAATATTTGTTGCACTTTCTAATCCATTGCAAAGGGTTATACCCATCAAACTTTGGAAACTCAAGTTTAGGGGATTTGCCATTAGACCCAGAGCCACTAGAGTTGGATGGATTACGTTTCTCGTACGTGCGCGAGGTCTTCTCTCCCTCTTCCCCCAGTTCACGGTCGTCCCTTCGGTCCCCACCTCCGCTCAACTCCTTCCGAAAGATGCCGAGCTGTTCTTTCAACATTGTCATGAAAGAATGGCTCAACTTCTCTCCTAACTCCTCCACTTGCCCTTGCAACTGGTTCATCTGTAGCTCAAGATTCTGCACACGATTTTCCATCGCCGATTTACGGGGCATATGGTCGTGAGAAGAAAAAATTTGGCTCTGATACCAATTGTTAGAGAACCAGAATACGTTCACTCATCAATCTCAACTCACACACAATTGTAGTTATGAATCAAGAGACAATATGAAGTATGATAGAATAAAAGCTGAGTTTTTCATTAATTCAAAAGTTGGTTCTCTCACTCGTACAAAGAGAACTATAAATGAACTCTGCTACACTCAGATTCCTCTAACAACTTTGAAACAAACTCTCCACGTGGCACTCTACTAGTGGCCACTTTATTTATATACAACCCAGCAAAGCAACAAAACACATGCATACTACTCTCACGTGCAAACCTTAACAAAACCAACTTACTCGATAACCAATTCATAACAATCGAGTAGTGACGAGTGAGAATTTTTTAATTTCGAAGCCCAACATTTCTGTCCATTTCTTGAATTCTTTGAATAATAATAGATGTCTTCACGTCAATGGGTTTGACATTTGAGTAAACTGAATTTGTTGATATTTCATAAAATTTCATTTTCTTCAGCTTCTCTAGAGACGGATACTGACGAGCTTAAAATTTGCATACCGTCTCTGCACGACGAGCAGTGCTCAATTTGGGATATGATGAGGTGTTTCACCTCTCTAGATTTTGTTAAATTTCATTGCATTATGATATGCAAAATTGTTGTCGATTATCAAGCCCTAAAGTATTTTCCAATGCCATTGGAACCTATACACTGGCTGCAAACATTTTATGTTGGATCTCTTCTTCTTGATGGTTGATTGTAATTTCTGGACATTATGGCTCTGTCTTTATCTGATCTGTAAACTATTTTGGCTGTCCAAAATTGATCATGCATATTTTTTTTTAGAAAGATCATCTTTCATCAAAGATGCATTAACAATGAGTTATATATGAAAAGAAAGAGGAATTTGAATATTGAATGGAGTAGCAGAACATTTCTTTTGGTCTTTTTATTTGTCCGTACATTCTATGTTCTATTTCTTAATTGGCACAGGTAATAGAATATTGATTTTGCATTTTATACAAAAATATACAGAGGCAGAGGAATTTCAACTTAATTTGATCAGAGAATTTGATATTACCAAACAAAGGATATTAAGAATAAGCTTATTATAGAATCCTTTCTTATGAAGGCGGAACTTGAATTTCTGCTTTGGGTACATGTCACTGCTACTGTAAACACTTGAGCACTTGCACCTAACATGTGTTATTACACACATAAACAATACTTTATTCGAAATGCTCCCTCGGAAACAAAACAAGGACGCATATTGCTACTATATATAGTAGTATTAAGGACATAAGATCATTCACAAATATGAAAACCAATCATTAATAACATGATAACATGTGTTATTACACAATACATACATAAAATATATGTATGATATTAAATAATATAAGTGAGTCTGTGACATACTAACAAGCGGGTATGCAAGGGGGTTTAGGTGGCGGATCTGGCGGCGGAACTGGTGTTCGCCCGGTTACTCGTATAGGCGGTGACGATGAAGTCTGGAGCAGCAGCCTATGCAAGTTGTAGTAACGACCTTCCTCTTCCATATCGCATTTTCCCAACTTCACTCCATCCATAATTACCAATAACGCCACTAAAAGGTACACTGCTTTTCCCATTCTTCCTTTTCTTTTTCTGGAAATATAATAACTCCCGTTGTAAACGTGCTACTGTATTCCACTCATCCACTCCCTCCCAGTCCCAACTATATATACACTAATTATTTTCTTCATCTCTAAGTAATTAGATATTGGAGAAAATTAAAAATCATAGACTAACCTTGTTTAATTAGGGACCAAGTCCTCACGCGGTACTTGGGTACGAAATATGAAAATTAATTATTAATGAGTCAATTTCCTTAGAGCTCGAATATTTAAATGATCAAGATTCATTTTAGGCGCTTGGATCTAGTTCTATAGTATGAACATTATTCCATCGACTTGTTAAGGTCATTTATATTTTGAGAGGAAATTAAAGCTTTCTTAGATCAGATACATTAATTAATACTATAGTCAATCTATTTGCTACAGCAATATAATGGATTAGTAAATTATAGTAGTTTATATTATATATATTTAGAACAAAATATTTTTCCCTGAAGAAAGATTATCTCTATATCTATAATCTATTTAATTTATCTGTAGTCAAATAAATTTTATATGAATAAATTACGTACGTATGTGGTTGGTTGGGTACCTTGGTGCCCAATTCTATATAACCGGGTCAAATTCAAACTTGGTAATATTCAACTCGAGTTGTTCCCAACTGATAGCACCATATATACTATGAAAAATCAAAAAAGAAATAATTAATAGAACAACTCCAAAAATCGTTATGCAATTGTAGTATGTTTTGTTGATAGTCATGTTACAGTTATAGCAGTTTTGTTCTAAATTTTTTAATTCGTAGAAGATGACTTTCGCCTTGAGTTTGAAATTACAAACGGTAAGTAGTTTCCACGAAATTAGCAGTACATACATTAACGTTGGGCTCGATGGATTTAACATTAATTTCAAAGAACGCACTTTTTTCTCTCTTTCTATAATTATATAATTTTAGTCTCTCTTTCATTTGTTTATTAGATTATACAATCTTTTTTTTATATCGGATAATATCAAACTATACACTAATCAATAAACCCTAGTTGTAAAGTGATAATTAATTAATTTTTTATTAAAGTTTTAATATTTATCTACGAGTATACCACATCGTTCGCGGACGTATTAACTCCGCCAGCCATGGGAGGATAATCATTTTCAATTATACAAGAATGTAAATCAATTTTATAATATCTTATTTGTCCGTTTTAAAACTAAATTTCATTTCATCGATCGTTTATAAAACATAACCCTAGCTCGTAGTTCCATTTTATCCTTTTTTATCCGTAAAACTATATTTTGTCTTTATTGTTCTAAAGACTAATTACACAAAATAATATATACAGGATGAAAATTCAGAAAATTTGGCTCCATGAAATATTTTTTTACGTCTACCCCTTGTTTCATTCCAATCCCAATTCAATTAATTCTAATTCATGAAGAGATTATAAGGAATTTTATGTTCCTTGTAGCTATCGTTCTGAAAAATGGAATGAATCAAATATATAACACCATATATAAAATCAGCCATAAGAAAAATGGAAGATAAAAGTTTATATATATATATATATATATATATATGAATTCAAATATGAAAATTAAAGATGGATCTGGTATACAAGTAACAATATGAGGCAATTATATTTAGGTCATTGTTTCTTATTTTATCCCTGCACTATTAATTATATACATAATCATAATCATAATATATGGACAATGTGAATGATAGGTACGTCGGGTTAACATTAACAACGGGGTACACAAGAAGGTAAAGGTCGTGTAGTTGGTGGAATAACTGGTGGGGACAAGTAGTACAGCAGGTGGTAGAAGTGTCTCAAGTAACCGAACTCGCTCTCCGATTTTAGGCGGCAGCTGCAGCATCGGAGGCGATGCTGCCGCTGCTGCTTTATGACCTACTACTTCATCCCTCTCAACGGTTTGATATGACGAAGGACACATCATTGGTAATGGTGGACAAGAAGGGCCTTTTCACACATTCTGCCAATTTCACTTCATGCACAGATAGCAGCAATGCCAACAACAAACACACTTCTGATCTCATTGCTTTTTAAGGATATAATTATAACTCATGTCATGTCCCAACCCTCTATATATACACACACTATTTCCTCTTTTTTCAAGATATTTGAAATTAAATTTATGTATATGTAATTATGTAAGTATGTACATAATATTATCTAATGACAAAGTCCTCGCACACGTCGTTCAACTCTATTGAACGAGGGTACTTAGTGTATTCAAATAATGAAAAATGGTGCAGTTGAAAAAAGATGAAATTAATTGATGTCTTACAACTTTTAATTAATGAATCAAAAGTTATGTATGCTATGTATATATATGTTATGCCAGTTTGTATATTGATAGGATGCAGCCCCACTAACAGGCCCAAGCAAGGCCCAACCTAACTGGACCTCGATAAAGACAGCTTGGACAAACAAGTTCGGCCCAGTCACTTCGGCCCAAGAGCCCAGAAGCTCGGCCCAAGAGCCCAGAAGCTCGGCCCAAGAGCCCAGTCACTTCGGCCCAAAAGCCCAGAAGTCCGGCCCAAGAGCCCAGAAGCTCGGTCCACCCCACAATCCCGAACTTAGCGCCTGTGATCTCGGACCCAGTCATAACTGCAATTTGTTACCTATAAATATAGTCTCTAAAGCTAGATTAGGGACAGATTTTTTATTATTACTCTCTCTCAAAAACTCAATATTAATACAAATGATTCCTTTTCTCCGTGGACGTAGATCTAACAAACGATCGAACCACGTAATTCTGTGTTCACCTTATTCTTTACTTTTTCATCGTATAAACACTCCAAAAATCGACGATCGAACACTGGCGCCGTCTGTGGGAACCTGATAAATTCTGTGAAAACGATCAACATTTTTTGAGTAAAGATACGATGGTAAAATCAACCCGCTCCACCGCTGTAGCTGCTGCTGCCAAGGGAAAACAGAACTAGGCCGAACTACCCATCAATCCACCTCGTACATCCACCAATGAAGGGGATGTACGCCAAGCCCAACCTGACAGGCAGCCCGTAATCCGCCGAACTCCTGACGGTCATGTGGAAGACATATACTCAGGTTGATCCAACGATTCTATTAGTAGCGGAGGGCCAAACCAAGGAGATCACCGACGGGGGAACGCCGCGCTCCAGCCTCAGCTCGGAGACGCACTTAAAGCATACTTAGACCTCCACGAACAAGACTTCCTCAAGTTCGCCGAACAATATCGGCAACAAAGTCAAGACGAAGGAGACAAAACTGAATCACCACGACAGCGACCCCCGAGCCTCCAAATCGTCAAGGGAAGAAACGACGAACTTCCTCAAAGGCAACGTGATCGCCAAGGAAACAATAACCTCGCTTCACCTCGGGGTTCAACGTCACCTCGTCGAAATGTCGGTCCTTCCCGACGTGACGAAGATGACCACAGAGAAGGGAGATTCACTATCTACAGTCGAATCGCCACCCCCTTCACCAACAAAATACTTTACACTCTGCTCCCGTCAACATATAGGGTGCCACCCATTAAACCCTATAACGGTTCTTGTGACCCCAACAACTTCTTATCACAGTACCAATACAACATGCTAAACTAAGGGCTCGCCGAAGACGTTTACATGTGCAAAGTCTTCCCCGAACTGCTGATAGACAACGCTCGAAAATGGTTCGACAACCTTCCGCGCTGCAGCATTGGGTCATATACCGACCTACTAGACGCTTTCGAGCGTCGTTTCTTCCAGAAAGCCGAAGCCAAGATCAGTTCGGCCCAGCTCCTTACGCTAAGACAAGAACGAGGAGAAACAATCAATGATTTCCTGGCTAGGTTCTATAACGAGAGCCTTAAAGTCGACCGCCTATCAGACGACGTCCTTATCTCGGCATTCCAAAATGCCATTCAGTCCGGCACTCTCTTTAGGGAACTCGTAAAAGAGCACCCCCAAACCTCCAAGCAGTTATGGAGGATTGCTGATACATTTGCCGAGGCGGATGAAGCTGATAGGAGGAAAAGGGCGGCAGACCGACCTGATAGTCACGGCAAGAGAAAAAGGGAGGAGCGCACTGATCATGGGCAGAATCGACGAGGTGCTCTCGACAGAATACAGCGAGGTCCACTGGCGTCCCGCCTCGGACCTCGGCCCAATCAAGATCGAAATCAACTCACTCCGCTAACAAAACCCCGAGCCGAAATATACGAGCTCCATGCGAGCTTATTTTAGAAGCCACCACCTTTATCCCAAAGTGGATCGAAGCGACGATCCAGAGACAAGTACTGCAAATTCCACAACGACCAAGGTCATGACACCGAGGACTGCCGAAATCTTACCTCGGATATAGACCACCTAGTGCGCGATGGTACCCTTGGTAAATACCGAGGTCGTAGCCAGCAAGACGCCTGACCTCAAGGGAAAGGCAAAAGAAGTAAGAAGAGGGGGGGAAAACTGCTATCCCCACCAAGACAAGAAGTCCAGGCACGATGACGAGGATGAAGACGAAGACCAACCCCAGTATGATGGAGTCATCGCTGCCATTACCGGACTCCCTCAAGGCTCAACGAAGTCCTCACTGAAAGCCGAAGCCCGAAGTCAACAGAAGGAAGAACCTTCACAAAAAAGGTTCAAAAATGATGAGGTCGTCACCTTTTCTAGCGACGACCCCGTCCCCCATGCCTTACCTCATCAAGACGCTACCATCATCGAAGCCGTGGTGGCCAATAAATTGGTTCACCGAGTCTTCATCGACAGCGGAGCCTCGGTAAGCGTGCTCTTCAAGAACTGCTTCGACAAACTCGATATTGAAGAAGCACGTTTAAAATCAGCACCTGTCCCGTTGAGGAACTTTACACAAGAAGAAATCTCGACGGATGGTACTATTTCACTTCCCGTAACTGTTGGGAGGAGCCCGTTATCTTCCATAAAGATAATCTTCTTCTTTGTCGTTAAAGCCAAATCCCCCTACAACATCATCTTGGGAAGAGATTGGCTAATAGCAATAAGGGCGATCTGCTCGGCCTACCACTTAACAGTTAAGATTCCATCTAATAACGGGGTGATTACGCTTAGAGGAAACCAAACACAGGCTAAGGAGTGCATGCAGGTCGCACTCCGAGGTTCTGGGGTGCAGCATCCTCAAGCATAGCAATTACAGAACCCAGAGATGGAGTCGATGTCAACATCCGTGGAGCCAGTTGAAGACGTCGTGTTGTACGAAGATGACGTATCCAAGGTCGTCAAAGTAGGGTTCGTCGGAGGAAGTGAACTCCGAAGTCAAATTGTTCGGTTACTTCGGGAATTCAGAGATATCTTCGCCTGGTCACCCTTAGACATGACTGGAGTATCACCAAGCATCATCACCCATCATCTCAACATTGACCCCGAGGTGAAGCCAGTTCGGCAAAAGCAACGAGCCTTTGCAGCCGAAAGAAATCAAGTGATCCATGACGAGGTACGCCAGCTACAGAAAGCTGACATCCTGTTCGAGGTGAAATATCCAACGTGGCTGGCCAACCCCGTGATGGTAAAGAAACAAGGAGGAGGGTGGCGAATGTGTGTTGATTATACCGACCTCAACAAACACTGCCCTAAAGACTGCTATCATCTCCCCAACATTGACAAGAAGGTTGAAGCCCTTGTTGGTCACAAGGTATTCAGTTTTCTAGACCTATACAAGGGGTATCATCAGGTCCTTATGAGCACCGAAGACGCCCCGAAGACAGCCTTCGTCACAGACTTCAGCATCTACGCGTACAAGAAGATGCCTTTTGGACTCAAAAATGCAGGAGCCACATACCAAAGGATGGTCGACAAGATATTTGAGCTTCACATTGGCCAAATTGTCGAAGTGTATGTTGACGACATAGTCATTAAAAGTAAAGAAGTTGACACTTGCCTAAACGACCTCCAGGTCGTCTTCAACCTGCTCCACGAGGTGAACCTAAAGTTAAACCCGGGAAAATTTACTTTCATGGTCCAATCTGGAAAGTTCCTAGGGTGTTGGGTGTCTCGCGAAGGACTAAAAGCCAACCCAACAAAAGTCAAAGTTGTCCATGAAATGCAAGTACCGAAGTCCATTCACGACTTGCACTGGTGAATGCTGCGAGGAGACTTCGACCATATTTCCACGCTCACCCAATACAAGTCTTAACCGACCTTCCACTCCGGCAAGTTCTAACAAAACCCGAAGCTTCAGGACGAATTGCCAAGTGGGCTGTAGAGCTCGTCAAACACACGATCTCCTTCGTACCTCGGCAAGCCATCAAGGGACAAGCACTAGCGGACTTCTTAGTAGAAGCAATGTTTGCGGAACCTCCGAAGCCCACCGAACCTACCCAGGATAAACTTCAAAACGAAGCACCAAAGCTACCACCAAAAGATTGTTGGAGAATCTACGTGGATGGCGCATCAGGCCAGAAAGGAAGTGGGGCCGGAATCCTCCTCATCAGTCCGGAAGGAAAAGAAACAACTTATGCTCTTCGGTTTAACTTCTCAACAACAAACAACGAAGTGGAATACGAAACCTGAATCGCCGGACTTCGTCTTGCGCGAACTCTCCAACTACGATCTGTTCAAGTCCATAGTGATTCCCAAGTTGTAGTCAGTCACATGTTGGGCAGATACGAGGCCAAAGATGAACGGATGAAGAAGTATCTCCACAAAGCCAAGACCTTACAACAAAGCTTCTCATACTTCGAACTGATACGAATCCCGAGAGGTGACAATGACCGAGCTGACGCCCTGAGCAAACTTGCATCATCATCAACCTCTCCCGTGGAAGAAGTACAAACTCGAAGTATAGACGAGGCTGAAGTGAATATGGTAGCTGATGATGAACCAAACTGGATGACACCACTTCGCAACTACTTAGAAAGAGGTGAACTCCCAGCTGATAAGATCGAAGCTAGGAAACTTCAAAGTAAATCCGCTAAGTACGTTCTAGATCAGGGAATACTGTACAGAAAGTCGTACCTTCAACCTCTTCTAAGATGTGTGGGATCCAACCAAGCAAGCTATGTACTGCGCGAAGTGCATGAAGGATCCTGTGGCAGTCACATCGGAGCTCGTGCCTTAACTAGAAAGGTCATGAGATGGGGATATTATTGGCTGACCATGCTCCGGGACGCAATTGACATTGTCAAGCAATGTCCAAAGTGCCAGCTCCACGCAGTGGTAACAAGAATACCGCAAACCAAGCTAACCAGCATGCAAAGTCCCTGGCCATTCATGCAATGGGGCATAGACATCGTTGGCCCGTTTGAGTAAGCTCCCGGCCAGCTGCGATTCCTCATAGTAGCAATTGACTATTTTACGAAGTGGGTTGAAGCCGAACCCTTAGCAAAGATTACGAGCAAAAAAGCCCTAAACTTTGTTTGAAAAAACATAGTTTGTCGCTTCGGCATACCCCACGTCCTTGTCTCAGATAATGGAACCCAATTTACAGACAAGACGTTCAGATAATGGTGCGACGAACTCAACATCCAACAAAAGTTCACTTCGGTAGCTCACCCTCAAGCAAACGGCCAAACCGAAGTTACGAACCGAACGATAGTCAAAGGTTTAAAAACCCGCCTTGATAAGGCCAAGGGAGATTGGGCAGAAAATTTGCCCCAAGTTCTATGGTCCTACCGAACTACTCCCCGTACATCACATGGAGAAACACCGTACAGTCTAGTCTACGGAACCGAGGCAGTGATCCCAGTAGAGATCGGCTTGCCAAGCCCTCGAACGCTTAACTTCGACGCCCAAGATAACGAAGAAAGACTTCAAACTAACTTGGATTTGCTGGAAGAAAAATGGGAACAAGCCTATATGCAAGAAGATCGATATAAACAGCAAGTAGCTCGGTATTATAATAACCGAGTGAAGCATCGGCAGTTTCAAATAGGCAACCTCGTACTTAGAAACAATGAAGTTAGTAAGGCAGAGAAGCTCGGCAAGCTGGAAACCACTTGGGAAGGACCCTACCGAATCCAAGAAATCATCGGCAAAGGGTCGTACAAGCTCGCCCATCTATCTGGTGAATCAATACCCCGAGCTTGGCATGTTTCCCATTTGAAAAGATATTATTTATAGTTAAAGATAGCTCGGACAAAGTTACTTTCCGTTCTTTTTCCATGTTAAATCTTCGCACATTTTTAGTATATGATCCTTATATATGTTATTTCAAGTCCAAACCAAGCAAAACTCCAATTTTGGAGTAGCATCTAAAATGCGCGTAAAGGGGACCACTCCTATCGATCAATTCGACAAAAAAGGACTATTTAAAGGCCTAAACTTCGTCTTCAGACGAAGTGGCTGTTTAAGGCTTTAACTTCGTCTTTAGACGAAGTAGCCGCTTTAAGACTTTAACTTCGTCTTCAGACGAAGTAGCCACTTGAAAGCCTTAACTTCGTCTTCAGACGAAGTGGCTGCTTAAGGTTTTAACTTCGGCACTTGGCGAAGTAACCACGAGTTCACGTTAGCCATTACAAATAACTTCGAAGCAAACTTGATCACACTATCGAGAAAAGCTTCTAAAAATGTAAAGTGCTACAAGAACAAAATTTTATTTCACTTAAATAAATATTACATCAAGGTGGAGGGTCCGAGCCCGAGGGTTTACTAAAACTAAGGTACTTCTCTACAAAGCCCGGACCCGAGCTTGAACCAGCACCAGGACTAAGCACCGAGTCTAAGAAAGCCATTCCTTGACCGCGGCCGAAGACCCGTCCTAGGCCCCGACCCGCCGGAGTAGCTCGACCTCGGCCCCCTGAAGCACGCCGGCCACCACCTCGGGACATTATAGCTTGCGTTTGCTCCCGGTTTAAAGCCGCACTGGGGGGTGCACACCTGCTAGGTTGCCTTCCAAAAAGTCCCGCGAAGTCGAGTCTAGCGAAGCATTCTTGGACTGCACCCACCTCTTTAGCTTCGGGTTCGTGTTGAGAACGGTCTTGTACATGGACCCCAGCTTAAGAAGCCCGTCTTCCTGTTCGCGAACTTGCCAGGAGTCATCGCCGTACTTCTCAACATACTTCCTCATCCGAGCGCGAACTTCCTTAATCTGCATATGGACCTCGTAAATGGTCAATCGCCCGCTCTTATGGATGAGGTCCTCGTACTCCGTGTGCTCCTCCACCATGGCTTTGAAAGTTTGGATGTCCTCCGAAGCTTGCTTGAACTTGTCGCCGAGCTCCAAAAATCTAGAATACTCTTCGTCGAGCTTTTCCTGAGCTACTCGAAGCTTCGCTTCAGCTTCGATTTCGATGTTATCAGCTCGGCAATAACTGCCTCCAGCTTATCGTCCCTATCCACAGGGCAATGGCGAACTGTCCTCTCCGACAGCAGAGACTTGTGCCGGGCTAGCCTCTCCACCACCGGAACTGTCGAAGTGCACTCCACAAGCACTTCCGCGTACTCCCGCAGCATCTCGTCCTCGGATACCGCCTCATACCCATACTTGGCCTTGTCAAGGTCCGGGTAGTCCTGGGCGATAAGGTCGATTACTGTCGAAGTGATCGGAGCACTCATGGCGCCCACCAGCTGAGTGACCGGTCTGCCGAAGTGCTTGGAGCGGAATATCCGCTCGGCGAAGGCCCGGAGCACAGCACCCTGGCCGTCGGCTGCGGAGGCAACCTTCTCCTGCTCCCCTGCAAGGTCGGCCCTCAGTCCAGCCACCTCGGCCTCCAGCTCGGCCGCCTTCTTCCTGGCCTCCTCCGCAGCGGCGAGAGCCTTTGCCTCCCGATCCGCCGCCTCCTTCGCCTTCGCCTCGGCCGTTGCAAGATCAGCCCTCGCCGCCTCAAGCTCGGCGGAAAGACCTCGGAATTGGGCGACTCCGCCGGCTACGAAGTTCGCCAGGCCCCTCAACCCAGCCAGGGCCACGTCGGCCTCCTACACAAAGACACCAATACATTAATACATCGCAAAAAGAGAGAGAGAAAAGATAGGGAAGGAAAGCAAGTCTACACTCACCTCGGGAAAAGACATCCCCTGAGCCGCGTCCAGATCGGAGGTCTGATCCCCCGAGCTACCCCCCACCTCCATCCGAGGTGGAGACAAAACAATAATGGGCAGAGGGAGCTGCGAGCTCTCCGCACCCGCTGCAGGCGGGTCGGCAGTCCTCTCCGCCGACGCGCGGTGCGGCGTCTCCTCCATGTTAGAAGAGGTCCTCGCCCTCTTCTTCTTCCTCCGAAGAACTGCCTGTAAAGCCTCTGGATTCACTGCAATACAAGAGAGAAAATATTAAAATTTAGCTCGGGTAATACCATCACGCAGCACATAGAGCGGGGCCTCACCCAAATCCACGTCGGTAGAAGCGCCGTATGGGCTCAGCCCATACCTCGACAGCTCGGCCTCGGCGTAATCCTTCTTAATGGAGCCGAGGTCCACCAAGCTCACTTCGAGCTCGCTGACTGGCTCCTCCATGGCTTGAGGCCCGAACTTGGCCTTCGACCAAGCATTTACGGGCACTCCTTCAGCCCGGCAGAAGAAGAACTTCTTCTGCCAGTTCGTCACCTTCGACGGGGTTTCTAACTTAAATTTATTTACAGGGGACAGGTAAACCCACCCTGTCGGCCCATGCTTAGCTCGGAAAAATCTAAGCAGGGCATCAATAGAAACCGAGCCACCCCGGCGACCGACCTCCATACAAAATCCAATAACTTGCTTAATAGAGGGCGGTGCTAACTGGCCCAAAGGAAGGTTGAATCTCTCTAAGAAATCAACAAAAATGGGGTGCAAAGGAAACCGAAGACCGAAGTGAAGATAGTCTTCGTAAACAGTAAAAAAACCTACGGGCGGAGAACTACCCCTATCCTCAACCCGAGGCAAAACCATCTCCACTGACTCTGGAAATAAATATTTTCGGGCTAGATTTAACATATGAGATTCACTCATAGTAGAAGAGTATTCGAGGGCCGCGTCCGACCCCACTAAGGGTGCAACCTCGACCACTCGCAGAGTAGGAGGAAGAGCAGACCGGGTAAAAACCCTCACCGTAACCCTCGCCGGAAAAACCCTAGGCGGCGAAGGAGACTCTATGTTTTCTACGTCTACATCTATAGGGGAAAGAGATGAAGAAGAAGCCATTTTGAAAAGAAGAACTTACTTGTCACAAAAAGTTCCGACTACTTTGCTGAAACGGAGAACGACGGCGGCAAAAAAAGGCAGAGGGTTTAAGAAATGGCAGAAAGTGTTTGTGAGCGTACAAAGCAAGCTTTTAAAGGCAACATTTCCGCCTTTTTCAAAATCCCGCCTCTTCGGATGCACCACTAAGAAGTCGACACGTGTCCCACGTAACACCCCACAACAGCTGTCTTGCACAATTCCATATAATTCACACCTCGACCTCGTCGGCAGCAAGAAACCATACCCCGACTTCGTCAAAATTTTCACTTCGGTAATAACATCGACCTCGTCAAGATCTTCACTTCGTCGTCGATCTTCTTTTGGGGGGG
>JAPKLX010000010.1:2490200-2932318 GCA_026898415.1 Leonotis leonurus
TATTTTTAGGATAGTTTTTACACTTAGGGCAGTTTGTGGATAAAAGTTACCTAATAGGGTAGTTATGGTATATCTCCCAATGCTAAAATACCCATTTTGATAAGTAAAAAATAAAAAATACCCACTTAAAAATAAAAGATAAAAAATACCGACTTTTTACAATAGCATTATGAAATTGATCATGTGTTCATGTTATTCAAATTTAAAATGACTTGAATAACATGATCACATGATGAAATTCATCATGTTATTGTAAAAATAACATGATCACATGATGAAATTCATCATGTTATTGTAAAAAGTGAGTATTTTTTATCTTTTATTTTATAAAAGTGGGTAATTTTACCTTGTTGGGAAATATTTATAAGTATTTTGATTTAGATTCCAATACCTCCCCTGAAAGATGTTATAAGACCAATACTGAATCTTAGTGTTTTAAGAACTCACTTGTTAGGGAGTTCTAATTTTTCAGGTACACTGAAGAACCTTACCACTGAAGATTCAAAATTGTCCCAAAACTGAAGGACCTTCTCCACTGAAGTATGTCCTGAAGTTTTGAAGTTGAAGCTAGAAGCCAAGTCCCTGACAAACTGAAGTCTAGTACTGAAGACCAATCTGAAGTTCTAATCTAAAGACCAGTACTGACTGTCATGACTAAAGCCTCCACTGAAGTCTGCACTAAAGCCTAAAACTGATGTTTCCACTGAAAGATAGCCTAGCTCGTAGGCATTTCCTTTTATAGCAAAGATCTCAGTTGGTGAACAAGATCTTTCTGCAGATTCCATAAATGGCAAAAAGGACGAAGACTCAACGGGAAGAATTCAAATTCAAGCTCCATCTCACAACGGCTACATCCTTGAGAGAGCACTATAAATACCCCGCTGCTTCACCACTTCAAAACCACCGGTTACCAAATTCTCTCATTTCATTATCGCAGTATTCAATTCTTAAGCTCTCAAGCTCTCAGTTAGAACACCTAACTTTCAGTTCTTATATTCTAGTGTTCTTAACGCGATAAATCATTGTAACCGAAGAGTGATTAGACTTATCTAAGTCATCTGTAAATCACTGTAAGATCATATCCATTAAGTTAGAAACCCTCGACTAACATCGAGAACTCGTGGACGTAGGAGTTTTTATCTCCGAACCACGCAAACCAAATCCATGTCTCTCTCTCTCTACTTTCAGTATTTCTCATTCTTTATATATCATCATTTGAATACTGACTAAGTGTAAAGAGAAAGATAACATTAAGTTTTCTGAAGCAAACGAGTAAAGTTTTAAATCTACCACATTCCGCACACTTAAGATATTAGTCCATCAGTCAAACACTCAGTGTAGACTGAAGGATTCCTATTTAAAGTACAACTCTACACTGAAGTACCTCCCTTCAGTTCAGGAGCACAAAAAGCTTTTAACTTGCAAAAACTGACTGGTGTATTCCTCCCCCCCCCCCCCCCCATACACTCAGTTTTACTCGTTTCGAGACCAACATACCTATTACCCCATATTATATTAAGTTTAATAATTTAAATCTAGAGAAAAAATGTTTTGGTTAGTTCAATTGGTTACAAAATTTGTCTATTTTATACAAGGTTAAGGGTTCAATTCTTACTTCTAAATATTTTTTAAAATAAATTAATGAACCCGGTTTTCGGTTCACCGATTTTTATCGGTTAGCATTGGGTCAATTGAATGACCCAAATTAACATAACCGGACCTATTACTTGACCAGTTCGCTGTTAAACCGGTCAAACTAGCCGGTCCGGTCCGGTTTTTAAAATATTGGGTAAAAGTAGAAGGTCAACTCGGCCCGACGTGGTTTGTCAGTTTTCTTTTATAATTTTAAAGTTTGTTCTAATTCTTTTAATATTTTCGAACTTCAAAATAGAAGATTCACAACAACAATATCAGTTCTGTTCTAAATCTTTTAATTGGTGGAAGATGACTTTCACCTTAATTGAGTTTGAAATTTCACACCCTACTTAGTCTCCACGAAATTAGCAGTACATTAGTGTTGGGCCCGGATACCTACTCTTTATTTTGTATACTAAATTTAACATTATTTTCAAAGAACGCATTTTTTTTTTTATAATGTAGCGATTACTTTGATACATAAGTTAAGATTTATAAAATATAAAATTAAATATTTGAAGAATATAAGATTATTAAATTAATTTAAAACTAAATAATTTATCATTTATCCATCAAAGTAAATATAAGTATAAGGAATTTTATGTTCTTTTAAGTTCTCATTAAGAAAAATGGAATGACTCAAATATATTAAAAAAAAGTATATATAACACCATATATAAAATTATCCATAGGAAAAATGAAAGACAAAAGTTTACATATATATATAAATTCAAACATGAAAAAGATGGATCTAGTATACAACAATTTGAGACAATTAATTATATTTAGGTCGTTGTTTCTTATTTTATCCCCTGCACTATTAATTATATACATAATCATAATCATAACATATTAATAATGTGAATGATAGGGATGTCGATTGGGTTAACAACGGGGTACACAAGAGGGTGAAGGTCGTGGAATTGGTGGATCTACTCTGGCGGGGACAAGTATTGCTACTGGTGGTAGAACCGTCTCAAGTAATCGAGTTCGCTCTCCGATTTTAGGCAGCAGCACTGGAGGCGGAGGCGGAAGCGATGCTGCTGCTGCTCCTTCTTTATGACTAACTATATCACCCCTCTCAACGGTTTGATCGGACAAAGACACATCGTTGGTGAACAAGGTCCTTTTCACACATTCTGCAAATTTCACTTCATGCACAATCACCAGCCATGCCAACAACAAACACACTAGTTCTGATCTCATTGCTTTTTAAGGTTATTATAACAAGTCATGTCCCAACTCTCTATATATACACACACACACACTATTTCATTCCTCTTCTTTCAAGATATTTGAAATTAAATTTATGTATGTACATAACATTGGGTAATGACAAAGTCCTCGCACACGTTCAACTCTATTGAAAGAGGGTACCTAATGTGTTCAAATAATGAAAATGCATGCATGATGCAGTTGAAACTATTAATTAAAAGATGAAATTTATGTTTAATTTACAACTTCTAATTAATGAATCAAAAGTTATAATGCATGCATATATATGTTTTGCACAAAAATACAATTGACTAATTGTTCCATTTTTTTTTCTTTATAATGTGGCTTTATCTACACTCGAACATAATAGGATAAATATATATAGTATCACACTTAACTTATTAATATACATATTGTTTTGCCGCCTTGGACATTAACATCTCTACCATTAGGCCAATACACGCACTCTAAAAAATTGGATGACATTACACATTAAATTAAATAGCCGGAAAGCTGGTACCTTTTCCAAAGCATTAATGTTTGGTGTTGAGGTTTTGAATTAAATTAATCAAATGTTATTCGATCGGAACTAATTTATTTGTATATCTAAAATTTAATTAACAATCTAGTCATTTGCTATACCGATAATTAATTCATAATTTAGCTCAAGTTGATAATTAGGTCAAGAGAATAATATTAGACAAAAGTAAAGCTGGTAATTAACAACTGTTAGAATGAATGGATAGAAAAAAAAGTTGTGTACATAATATAATGGGGACAAAAGAATGGGAGTACGATAAGTTGAATGATCGATGCTAGTGGTTTATATAAACTCGCCACAAGACTTGCATATATGCGCTCTTTTCAAGACTTGCATAATTCAGTGGGTTGACGAGCGAGTTTTTCTACATATTCAAATCCTAAGTCACGCTTCAGAAATCCATTAACAAGACCACTGTAACTATTATTGTTCAAATTGGGCTAACTCGTCATGATGCAAAATCAAGTTTTTTTAGGATTGAAATTTCTCGTATTTAGTGACCTCAAAATTATTATTTTTGATGACAATGGAAAAATTAAAATGCAAAAACAATTTTTCAACCGTTTGAAATTCATGAGCTGCTGGGTGGAAATCGTGTTTGACCTTGTTCCAATTTAAGACCGTTGGAAATTTATTTGCCATACGTTTTCTTCTTCTTTCATGAATAAATAAATGTTGACACTTGCTATAAATAGATCTCATGGTTTGTTTTGTGTTCACATGCAGTAATCAGTTACCCATGTCATTATTATAATTTATTAATCACATGCATTGAATAGGAGTACTTGAATAATTATTTTGTACTCCCTCCGTCCACAAAATAAGTTTCTAATTTGACTCGGTGCGGATTTTTATGTAGTGTTTTAACTTTAATGATGATATATAGTGAGTGGAATGAGGGTCCCAATTGATATATTGTTTTAAATTATGTTGTGTGTAGTTAGTGGAGTTTGAGTCTCACTTAATGTATTATACTCCCTCCGTCCCACTAAAAGTGGTCATGTTTCCTTTTTGGTCGTCCCACTAAAAGTGACCACTTTCCTAAAAAGAAAAAAAATTTACGTTTAAAATACATCACTCCTACTTTATTCACACACAACACTTTAGTTTTTTAATCTCCGTGCCGATTCCCTTGTGGCCGCTTTTAGCGGGACGGAGGGAGTATTAAATTGAGTTGTGTGTAGAGGGTGTGGTGGGTCCACTTACTATAAATGAAAAGTTTAAAGTAGGAAGAAATTTTGTGGACGGACAAAAATGACAAATTAGGAAGAAGTTTCGTGGATGGAGGAAGTACTAGAAAGTGATTTATCGTTTCAACTAACATTAGAAGAAATTAAGGTTATGTTTGATATTTAAATTATGATATCTCATATTAATTATTATATAGTTAATTATAAAATAATTAACATGATTATAAGATAATTAACACTAAATGAGATATCATAACTAAGATATATATCAAACAAAGTTTAAGAGTTTTATTCACACGCAAATGTATGGATTAAAATGTGATTATATGTGAGGAAAGAGGATAGACTAGGCACACGTTATGCAAACATCAACATTGTGTCATCCAAATATTAGTGTACAAGTAATTTATTCATCTGGCTATTAGACAAGTAAACAAGAGTTGGTAGGGTTAAAATACAACGAAAAACTTCATTACTTTTCAAACATGGACTAGCAAACGTCCACCAAATCTAATCACTTCCTAGCTATTTCCTTTTACTTATTTTCTTCAATTCTTTTTTTGACTTTCGTTACTCATGTCAGAAACATATCTAGACCTCAGATCCCAAATTTGGAAAATGAAAATATTATTGGGTATACTTTTCCAAGTCCAAGTATACATGTGAAACCTTAATTTCTTAATTAGTCTTTAAGCCCTATATATATAAGATTGTTTTAAATTGTTTTTCAGAATAACGTATATATATATATATACAGATAAAATATTTCCGTATATATATATGTTATCAGGAATGATCGCAAGACTTTTAAGTTTTCCGTATATATATATATATGTTATCAGGAATTAATTAAAAAAGATTAATTGGCAAATCTATATATATTCTAAAAAAACAAGAATAACATAGAATAAAACCAAAGACGTGGAGAGTTGAAATCCAACAGAAAACAGATCGAAAATCGCCAGTCAAACTTGCATCGATCTCTAAAGCTATATATTCCAAAGTGGTAATTAATCGGTAAAAGTACATTTAGAGTTGAAATCGATAACATTAAGATTATGTAGAAAAGGAGCATAAAGTTACCTCTGGAGTAATTAATTGAATAAAATGCAAAAAGGAGAAATGAAGTGGATGAAACAATATGTATTGTACTAGTAATTAATTAACAACGAGGTACACAGGTGTATAAAGGAGGCGGAGATGGTCTCGGCCCTCTCTGCAGCAGCCGCCTGTAATGAGGTGATCGTGGCGGCGGAGGCGGAGGCGGAGGTGGTGGTGGTGGTGGGAAGGGCATACTTGGTATATCTCCACCTTTCCTCTCTACGATCAAGGGCATTTTCACACATTCTGCCAATTCCACTGTATGGTTAATTAGAAACAACGCCAACAACAAATATACTACTCGTCCCATTGAATTCTTTTGGGTTAATTAGATGCAACTAGATCTCTCCCAACTCCCAACTCCCAACTATATATATAGACGCCAGCAACTTTCTCTTCTGGGTCGCAAATTATTATTCAAATATTGGTCAGTACTCGGGTAAAAAGTAGTAATATTTAAACTTGGGAAGACTCGTTCAATTCGCGCACAAACACCATCTTTTATGCGCACAATATTTAATTCATTGTGAATCTTAATTCCGCGTTTAACTTTGTAAGGTTGCGCTCTTGCTTCCTACTACCATCATCCAATATCTTCTTCGATTATTACTTAATTTAATTTCTCCTCTTGCCCCTCAGCAGCCCCCTGCATTGCTTTTTGCACGTATTGTATCGTTGCCTATGCATATATGATAATATGCCTAGCCTGTTGTCTTCCTCGATTCTAAAAAGAGTAAATACAATAGCAAAAGATGAAATCAAGCGTACGTCTCATATATATGGATTGGGTAACATGTTAATAACAATATAGGAATATATCAGTGGACTTTCATTTGTTTTGTTCACTGGACTTGCATAATTCAGTAGGTTGACTGAGCCAGCTTTTCTACATATTCAAATCCTAAGTCACGCTTCAGAAATTCATGATTAACAACACACTTTTAACTATATATCAAAATCAGATTTTCTGATCCATCCTAAAATCGAAATCAGATATATAGCTAGGTTTTCCCACTCTAGCTAATCAGTAAAATCAAGTCTGATTGCAAAATTTTGAAATCCAAATTTATGATAAATAAAAATTCAGTAATACATAATATATTCTAGAATAATATTCAGACAACGGAGACGTTATATAGTTGTATATTTGTACGTTAATAGGCTAAAATAGCAAAAAGAAAAATAGAAAATTCAAATAATAGTTGACCAACATAATACTATTTGGGGCCGTTTGGTTCCTTGATTAATTTAATTAGATTGATATAATTATTACTCATTAAATTTATCTTTTTTATTAAAAATTTCTCATTTTTAATCACTTTTTAATCACATAACCACTTCATATAACTCTCTTTTCTACTCAAATGTCTATTAAATTCTAGTCATTTTTTGTATTAATTGTCACAAATATCATTTTACTTAAATATAACTCTCTTTTCTACTCAAATGTCTGATTAAATTCTAGTCATTTTTTGTGTTAATTGTCACAAATACCATTTTACTTAAATATCTGGAGTACGTATACAAAGAAATAATCATATTTTTCATAATAATATAAAATGAATTAGGTAGAGCGTTCACATATAAATGATATAATTATATCTACTAATCATACGATTTATACATAGTAGAGCAGTGGTCGTTGGCGTGCGCACACGATGATTGTCGACGAGTAGTTGCGATACATCGGAGGTCTAACATACCTTATCCCGTCCCGACCCATACATTTTAAGATTTAATATTTAAATTATAAATATAATATAATATATATATTATATTGTTATTAATGTAATACTCCCTCCGTCCCGCTAAAGTAGGCCACATTTCCTCTTTGGGACGTCCCACCAAATTAGGCCGGTTTCTATTTTAGGAAAGTTTTACTCTTTAATTACTTTACTTAACCCCTTTTAATTAACATTCTTATTTTACCTAATTAAATTATCCCCCACCCCCAAACCATATTCGGTTCTCTCATTTCACTCTCATTTCTAGATACTTCATCTCTCTCCACCCTTTCGTATCCCATCTTCTCTCTGTGAAACCCTAGCCGTCGCCCTCTCTGAAAACCAAAATCCTTCGACGCCCATGGCTGCAATGATGATAACTCCTAAGGAAGAGATGGTTTTGGGGGACTGCAGCCTCGATCTCCTCGATGGTGAGGCAAAATCCCCCATTCAACCTTCGAAGCCCATTGTGAAAGAAACTCTTCTCTCCCTCTCGCTACCCCACACCCCTTCGAAGAAAAGGTCTCGCATGTCTGAATGGATGCAAACCTTGCGAAGTGCCGACTGTAAATTTACAGATCCACACCCTGTAAATTTATTTTCTGGCGGAGGAGAGTGCGCTGCTGTGAAGAAGGTGAATGGCTGGAGTCTGAGCAGATCTGAAACCCTAAGTGGCGAAGATGGCCCTCTTCCGATTCTGAGCAGATATGAAACCCCACCCTCTGAAGATTCACACTCTATAAATCATTCTTTTGCTGGAGGTGAATGCATTAGTGGGCAAGTTGATTGGGTCCCTCAGATTTGTTGGTTGTGTGGGCTGCTTGTGCCACCATCGAAGTCCCTGTCAGATGATGAGGCTGAGAAGCTCAAAGCTCATGTTTTGAGCGGTATGTGGTGTCAAGAATCCAAGGTAAATGAGCTCGATGGCAGAGATGAGTTTCTGGGTAAATTTGGTGATGTTGATGTTGCTGCATTCTTCATGCAGTTTGGTGAGATCTTTCTTTTAAGCCTTGATGTGTTTATTGGTTGTGATTACTTAAGTATGAGCACAGTATGGTTTGGTTGACCTTGGGTTGTTACTGAAATGATAAAATTTTTCTCACATTTTACTGAAATCATATGTGTTGTGTATTGTTAATATGTTGTGCATATTGAAATCATATGTGTTGCTGTGCCTTGTGCATTTGATGAGTAGTGGTGATGTGCCTTCTGAATAGTGATGTGCAGTGTGTAAATGGTGCTGTGCAGTGTATGAATTGTGATGTGCATTGTGTGAATTGTGCTCGGCAGTGGTGATGTGCCTTCTGAATAGTGATGTGCAATGTGTGAATGGTGCTGTGCAGTGTGTGATGTGTAGTGTGAATGTTGAGCATGCTCTGTTCATTCACTAACTAAAGGCAATAACAAACTACATATGTGCATAACATTGAGTCTTAATTCAATAAGACATCATAACCTACACATATGTATACAAAAACATCCATATAACTGTCCTAAAAACTGTCCAAAAAACTGTCCAAAAAAACTGTCCAAAAAACTGTCCAATTGTCATCCCTAGTTGATGCTAACTGTCATCCCTAGCTGTTCCATAAGTTGCTCCACACCTTGAATCCTTCCATTCTCCAACAAATACATAATACACTCTCTCACAAGTTGTGTTGAAACCACTAAATCAGTAGGTAGCAGTCCATCTCTCATTAAAGCATCCTTCTTCATATGTGGAATTTTATATGAATTCTGCCCTTTCACCTTTAAGATTTCCACCATAAAACCTTGGAGGCTTAGGAAAACCTTGTTCAAAGTGTGTGGTGATAAGCTTTCGAATGATGATATCACTGCTTGTACAAGTTCTGATACATTGTAACTTGAAGTTTCAGTTTGAATGCTTTGTATCGCTCTAAACCAACCAAAATCATTGACATTAGTGTCAGGTGAATTGGGTGGTTGGTGCACTAATTTGATGTTAAAACCATTAGAACTTGCTGCTGCCCTAAAATCTGGATCCGAATCCTTAATGTGTGGTTTGGCGTTGTCCTGTTGTATGAAAATAACCTTAGAAGCATTTGGTGGCCACTTGGCCATTATTACAGGAATAATCTGTCAACACATGAATTAATAAGCCATTAAAATGATGTCAAACTGTATAGCTGTTGAAACCATTAAATGCAACACCTTTAATGTGTTTAGTAGTTGAAAACATTAAAGTAAAGTTAAACTAAAGTCTCTGAAACATTAAATGCAGATTACATTAAATGCAGATTACACTACCCTAAAAAGCAGATTACACAAAACATTAAATGCAGATTACATTACCCTAAAAGCAGATTACATTAAATGCAGATTACACAAAACATTAAATGCAGATTACACTACACTAAAAGCAGATTACACATTATTTAAACAACTGCAGACTACACATTTGCCTTTAGTTTTCCATACCTGTTCAATCAAACACTGTTTGATTACTTCCTTAGTGATTGACTGGATAGGCTTAGTCTCTAATGTGCCTTTAGGCCTGTTTTTAGAGCATCTCTTTGCTGGAACTTGTTCTACAAAGGGAAATATGTCTATCTTCCCATCAAAAGTAACACTCCCATTAGCATCAAATGCAGGCCTGCACACTGCGCACATAAACATCACCTTCGTGATGAATTTTTTACTCTTGCATGACCTATGAGGTTCGGCCTCCTCGGGTGTGAGGTAGAACCTATGGGACTGCTTTGAGATGAAAAACCATTTCTCATCAATGTGTATGGTATTCTGCATGCTCTTAAATTTCAATATGTTTAGTACAACATCAAAATGTAATGCTTCTAATGAAAAACTTAACCTCAAAAGCTTATTTGGAGCTGTGAGGTCAGGTTTTATAGCATTAGTGTGAGATTTGATCAGTCCGCCCCTAACCCACCTCCAAACTGTGCTCTTACTTTGATTTATCTCACGTGCTAGCTTTCGTATGGTAGACCTCTTCAACAAATCCAAGCTTTGAATGAGCTCCAAATCAATATGAACTCTCTTCTTTCTTTCACTATATTTTCTGATTTGTGTACTTACCATTTCACCTCTACATTTCTTTTTCTTGGCAGCTCCCCACAACCTTGTGACTGTCCTTCTGCTGCAGCTGTACATCTCCATGGCTTGTTTCATGCTCCCATAGTTAGGCTTGCCATTGGTGGAATTGAGGAGAAGAAATTGAAGTATGCTGTTTTTGGTTTCTGTAGATAAATCCTTAACTTTCCCCATTTTGAATAGTTTGTGATGAATGTTTAGTGAGATAAGTGTTGCTATTTGTAGTTAAAAGTAGTGGGAAAGTTGATTTTTAAACCTTTTTGTGGTACTGTAAATCTCCAAGAAAAGTGGCGCCACTTTTTGTAGTACAGTAATTTGTTCTACTTTTCGTTAATTTAAATAAAGCATCAATGTTTATATCTTTTCCTTTTTGTAAATTTTAACATTTCTGTAACTTTAAATTTTGTAAGTTTGAAAAGCTAAATTGGATCTCTCATTTTATGTTTACGTAATGTTACAGATTTAATTTGATTTAATTTCTGAAAATTTATGTAACTTAATTTAAATTCCAAATTTATTAAAATTAAATTAATTAATCTCATTAAAATTAAAATGATAAAATTAAAATAAAATAAATTAATCACTTAAAGATCTTTCAAATCATTAATCCATAAATTACTCTAACACTACAATACTTAAATACACTTAAACACTACCAAACAAAAAATATTGGTCTCCGTGCCCAAATGAAAGTGGCCTACATTATTGGGACGGAGGGAGTAACAAATATAAATTAATAAAATTTTAAATATGTTTTAAAATAAATTAAGTATATTTATATATTTCTTAAATATATTAAAATTTTAAAATTTTAAAAAAAATTAAAACTTAAAATTTGAGGGCATGGTCCTAGCGCGCCCAACCCACATGAGACTGGGCTTGGGCTTAAATTTCAGGCCCAATCGGATCATGGGTCAGACTTGGGTCTGTCAGAAAAATCACGGGACAAGACTATGTGTATGGAAATTTCAGCTCGATTCATTGTCATCTCTAAATAAGAGATGAGAATGAGGGTAATAAATGGAATAATCATAAATAATAATGATAAAGAAGAGTATACGTGTAACAAATAAATAATTGAATATAATTTAAATAATGTTATGTTGGATTATATTATTGTGTTAATTATACAAAAGAGCCAAAAAAGATTGTAAAAGACAAATTATAGTCACAAACATAAAAACTTTTAAATTCTAGTCATTTTGAAGTAAATTATCACAAATACCCTTATACTTAAATTTAATTGTACGAATGATTGAAAGGTATGAAAGATATTCATTCATACGATTCATACATGCATAAAGTTTAATAAAACGAAATATCATGTATGAATGATATGATTCAATACGATTCATACTATTTATATTCAAAAATGTAAAAAATAAGTATAAGGGTATTTATGTACAAGAAAATTATAAATGACTAAAATTTAAATATTATTAAATTGGTGCCTATTATTTTTCTTTTATAATCTTTTTTATAAATTTTTTTGATTATTTTGTATAATCACTCTATATTATTTGTTTTTAACTATTTTATATTTTTCTTTATTTGTAAACTTAGACATACTATTAAACATTAAACAACATTATTTAATAATTATCTTAAATATAATTCTAGAATATTTATATTCATATATGTTTTTAAAGTTATGACTGTTGAAATTAAAAATATAAACACACAGTGAAGTGTGAAATAGAAAATATAGCCAGACCTTTTAGAGTCACACTTGAGAAATTCAGCTTCCAAAATTGACTAATGCAACATATTTCTTATTCATCTAATAGGAGTATAGGACAGCGAGCTCTTATAAATAATTAAAATCCTCTTTGATTTAGACTCTCACAATTTCTTATATATATATATAAAGAAAATCTAATGATAAATTATGACTTGTATTAAAATAAATAAATAAGTTGGTGCTGACCTTTCCCCCTACATAGTAACTTTCTCTCTCTAGCCATATATGTGGGTGTATATAGCGTATAATGGATGATAATTTATCCGCGGGTACCCAATCTTAATAGGGGTGGGTTTGAGAGTCATTTGATATGCACGGATAGATTCGTGGATAGAATTTAATAACCATTTAGTTTGCGGGTATAACTATCCATACCCGCAAAACCCATATATCCGCGAAAATTACCCATGAAATACCTGTGAAATATCCAGGAAATACCCACCAAATATCTGCAAAATACCCATGAAATACCGGCAAAATACTCACCTAGTTACTCATTTAAATCTAAGCTTTTATCTCACATTGAAAATTTAAGGAACTCTATCAAATGATGACTCCTATAAGACCTATCTAAATCTAAGTTATTATCTCACATTGGAAATTTAAGGAACTACATCAAATGAGAGCTCCTATAAAATCCATAGATATCAATTTTTGAACTTAAATTTGTCGATTCAAACAAAAATAATAAATAAGTTAAATTTGTCATGGATTGCGGGTACAAACTTTCTTCACGAGTATGAGTATAGATAGCTACTATCCGTACCCGATTGTCATCCCTATATAATCTCCGGTTATTGTTTCCGCACACAAAAGTCCAGTCTTATGGAGAGATTTCCCCATATTTTATCGGTTACTCTTTTTCTAATGGGTTGGTGCTTAGCCATAGCAGCAGCAAGCAATGATATCAACACAGATCTTTCTTCACTTCTCGTCTTCAAAGATCATATCACATCAGATCCTCAAAATATATTGAAGAAAAACTGGACCAACCAAACCTCTGTTTGCAATTGGATAGGAATCAGCTGCGATCCACTTGAAAACCGAGTGATTGGGTTGAATATTTCCAATATGCAACTTGCAGGCACCATTCCTCCCCAAATCGGAAATCTTTCTTCTCTCGTTACTCTCGATATGAACGAGAACTCCTTCTATGGTGAAATCCCTCCATCCTTATTCAACATCTCATCCTTGCAAGTTCTCACTATTAGAGGTAATGCTTTGTCGAGTAAGCTCCCAGTCGACATGTGCAAGCACAGCCTTCACAACCTTAAAACTCTTCGTATTTCTTATAATAACTTGTATGGAGAAATACCCTCGAGCTTGGGCCAATGCTCTAAGCTCGAACTACTCTCGTTTTACAACAACAACTTGAGTGGAGAGGTGCCGCCACAGATTGGGAACTTGACTTTGCTGACGGACCTGTTCCTAGGGTTCAACATTTTAACTGGTATGTAATTCTTGATTATTTCTATGTTCTGAAATTTACTTTTTTTAATCCATCCACATCCACATCTATGTTTATGGTTTGTTTTGACTTGTGTAGCGGTTCTGCAATTCGCTTTTTGTTTACTGTTATTATTGATGAGTGCTTCCCCTACTTGGAACAAAAGTCAAATAATTGAAGTGATAAGGTTGCTTGATGTGTGTGTTTGCTTTAACGTTTATATAATTGACATTTTTGCAGCTTTGAAAAATTGAGAGAGTTTTGTGGTTTTGGGTATGCATGATAAAGAAAGGCCCAAATTAAAGAAAACGTAAATGTTTTTTTCAACAGTGCACGATTCCATTTTACCACCATCATCATTAACTTTTAGTATGATTAATGCATCTAATATTTTATGATGATGAATTGATGATGATGTGGGTGCAGGTAGCATTCCGAGAGAGATTAGCCATCTTACAAATCTAAAGTCATTGTGGATGGAATCAAACAAACTAAGTGGACCTTTACCTCGAGAAATTTGGAATATGACTGCCCTTCTAGAAATATACATTCACAATAATACTTTGACAGGTACGTTCTACCTACATCGTTATCTACTCAAAACTTCTTGTCTTTGTGTTCATTTAATAAAACTTGACCAAATTTACTAGCTAATCCAATTTATTGAGAATATTTTGGGTGCGGCCTGACTTTAAGCTGATCAATGACCTTTGCTCTAAAACAGAGCATATATACTATCGAATATGTAGTTCAACATTTGCACTACTATTTAAATGCAATATTATAGTCTGCTAATAAATTTGTTATTTGACAGGTGAGATTCCGAAGGAGATTGGGCAACTCAATAATTTAGAGGTATTGAGCATGCAATCCAACCGACATAATGGATCAATTCCCAAAGAGATTGGGAATTTGACTGCCATTCGTTTTATATACCTTGACAACAACACTTTGACCGGTATACATATATAGATATATATATATGCTTTTATAATCTTTTATCTCACCTCTTACTTTAATTCCTTGTCGTTATTCTTTATTTTTCTTATTTACTAGAAAACTGAGAGTTACAAAGTCCTTCAATTATACGTGATTATATAATAAACTAGAATTTCTTATCTGAGACGATGGGAAACTTATTTTTAATATTAATATTACGAGTTTTATAATTTAGAATGCCAATAATAAATTGTTTATCCGTTGAAAAAATAAGCGCCAATGCGGCTCTTATCTCGAGATTATTAATTTAGTGAGCTTCACAACTATTTGGTCAAATTAAATTAGTATGGTGATGCACACAGCATCACTTTCGTGCTCACAGTTATCTTCAACTTTTAAAGAGTTTTCAAATGAAAGATGCTTTCACATTACGAATATGAGTGTGAGACGGTAGTCAACTGTCTTGGTTCCCTCCGCGTCTTTCTTTTTTATTATGTGTTAGTTACTTTAAAGTGGACACACTTTCTTTATAAAGACGTCCCACTAAGCTCGACACATTACATAAATAGTAAAAATTATGTTTTCAAAAAGGTGATCTTACCACCTTTATCACTCTTATACACTACTTTATACACTCTCTTAATAATTGTGCCGGAAAAGAAAAAAAAAGTGTCATGCTTAGTGCGACATAATGAATAATAATTAACAATTTTGGAACCGTTGACCACTATTATAGGTCTGACCACTTTTGTTATTACCAAGTGGACTAGAGAGTTTTAATATTGTTCTTTATGTATGTATTAATTACATTTAATTAATTACATTGCCTTTATTTATTTGAGCATTACTTACGAGTGTAAATTAATGTTGAAGAATCTACATTTGTATAGGTGCTATTCCAAATGAGATAGGACAACTTAGTAATTTAGAATATCTGTCCATGGACTCCAACAAGTTGATGGGCCCTTTACCACTGGGTTTTTTTAACATATCTTCATTGGGGTATGTTTCCTTATCAAATAACGCACTTAATGGGACGTTGCCCACTGAAATTGGGAACATGAAGTCGCTTACTCATTTATTCCTCATCAACAATGCCTTCACTGGTAAGATTATTACCTCCAGTAAATAGTAAAAACATAAATTTGCTTTTGCTGATCATATATACTTTTTTCCATAGGTGTCATTCCCAAAGAGATTGGCGACCTTGATAGTCTACGCTTGTTGTTCATGGCTTCCAACAAGTTTATGGGCCCTTTGCCTTCATCCCTTTTCAACATGAAATCGCTTGTCTCATTATCTATTGAGAACAACACTTTCACTGGTATGTATGCTTGCTAACCTCTGCATGGATTTTCATTACTCTTACTTTCTGCTTCAGTTCATTAGTTAGTTCATGCAATGATCTTTCCCTATTCTTTCTCTGTTTAAAGCTTTGCAAACATGTTTTCAGGTAGCCTTGGTGGAGAGATATTCAACTCCAATATTGAAGTTATTGATCTCTCCAGTAACCTTTTCCATGGCTTCTTATCACCAGATGTTGAAATATCCCGCAACTTAACTTATCTCAATTTGGCAAAAAACAACCTCTCTGGTTCAATACCTTCCACCATTGGAACCTTATCAAACCTAAAAACACTAATGCTATACTCCAACAATTTCACTGGAGAGATTCCATCATCCATTTGCAACTTGACACTCCTCGAGTTCCTCCATCTCTCCGACAACAATTTGGAGGGATCCATTCCAATGTGTTTAGGGGAGTTGAGTAAAACTTTGCAGGTTTTGCATTTGAAGGAAAATCACTTCCACGGCATCATTCCTCCATCGTTCGCAAAGAATTGCTCTCTCGAGTCTCTCAACCTCAACAACAATCATCTCAATGGAACCTTACCACACACCCTAGTAAACTGTGAGAAGCTGCAAGTTCTTGACATTGGAGACAATCAAATACAAGACGCTTTTCCCTTTTGGATGGAGACTCTTGTTAGTCTTCGAGTCCTCGTTTTGAGCTCTAACAAGTTCAATGGTAGCATGTTTCCCTCTGAGACAACTACCGATGCTCCGTTTTCCAAATTACAAGTGATGGACATATCTCATAATGAATTTAGTGGCTCTCTCCCAAGCAGATATTTGACTACCTTCCCAGCCATGATAAATGCCAGGGAAAATAGTGTTACAGGGCAGAGTAACTGGTTCAAGAGGTACGAGGAATCGATAGTGTTTGTCTTGAAGGGATCGGAGCAGCCAGTGGAGAGAATCTTGACGACCTTCACGACTATTGACATGTCCGAGAACAGATTCTCCGGGTCGATCCCGGATTCCATAGGGAATCTTAATTCACTCAAATACTTGAATCTGTCTCATAACAGTCTCACCGGGAACATTCCTTCATCTCTTGGAAATGTGAAAACACTGGAGTCCTTGGACCTGTCTTCGAATCATTTGAGTGGCGAGATACCTCGGCAACTGACAGCGTTGAACTTTCTTTCAACGCTGAATCTTTCTGCGAATGATCTTGTTGGGCAGATTCCTCAATCTGGAGGCCAGTTTTGGACATTTCAGAACGACTCCTACGTTGGGAACTCGGGATTATGCGGATTTCCATTGAGTAAAAAATGTGAGCAAACCCCTGCACTGCCTCAAGAAGATGATGATGAGTCTAGTTTTGTGGATGGATTTACTTGGGAATCAGTGGCTTTGGGATATGGATGTGGTTTCGTAATTGGAGTTAGCATTGGTTGTTACATGATTCGATATGGAAGGCCTAAACGGTTAGTGTCAATATTCAGTGCTTAGTAAATGCGTGTGTTTCAGAGACAATTGTTAAAGTAGTCTCAATGTAATCACGACGACAGACGTTGCAATTGGTGTCCTTGTAATAAAATCGATGAGTTAGAGGAAGTAGTGACACAACATATATATATATATAGTGTAAGGATGTTGTGTGTGAATACCTGTTGGCCTTTTTAGATGAATATAAATAGTTGAAACTCGTCTTCGTAAATTTAAAATTATTCAACACGTCAAAAAAAAAATTTGTAAAAAACAAATAATAGTCATCAAAATAAAAACATTTAAATTATAACATTTTGAATGTGAATTACCACAAATATCCTTCTACTTAAATTAATTGTACGAATGATAACAAATATATGAATAATATTCATTACGATTTATACATACGTACAGTTTAATAAAACTGAATATCTGTATGAATGGTACGATTCAATAGGATTCATACTATATGCATACTCAGAAATGTAAAATATAATAATAAGGGTATTTTAGTATAATAAATTTGTAAATGGCTAGAATCTATATATTATTATATCGGTGGCTATAATTTGTCTTTTACAATCTTTTTTGGCTATTTTTTATAATTATATTTTACATTTCTGAGTATGAATAGTATGAATACTATCGAATTATACCATTCATACGTAATACTTAATTTTATTAAATTGTATGTGCGTATGAATCGTATGAATGAATATTATTCATACTTTTCATATCATTCGTATTATTCATACAATTAAATTTAAGTACAAGGGTATTTATGACAATTCACATTCAGAATGACTAAAATTTAAATAGTTTTATATTTGTGGCTATTATTTGTATTTTACAATTTTTTTTTGACTAGTTTATATAATTTAACCCTTTAATTAAATATAATATGTGAGCTAACTTCTAGTAATATAACTATTTCGTAAAAGTTATTTGGTAAATGATACATAACAGATCTAATTAACTTTATCTAAATATCGAGTGTACAATATTATAAATCACAATGGTAAAAATTTGCACAAGAGGAATTATGAAAGAATTGAACAGATCCCTTATAATACTCGAAATTCCAAACTCCCATATGAGTTCGAAACACGACTATGTAGTTTAATATTAATGTGATTCAATTTTAGAGTGAATTATACGTTAATTATATATAAACCTATACTTAAGATGAAAAGTCGTGTATTTGAAAAAAAAATACTACCATTGACTTAAATATTAATTGTACTTGGAGTTTATCGATCTTTTAAAATTAATTCAATTAATTAATCAAAATAAATAAAAAGATAAAAGAAAACAAAGTCAAGGCAAAGTTTTGTGGCATGGGACGTGTTATATTTAATTTGGTGGGAACCCAAATCGAGTAGACTTTGAAATTAAAGAAAACAAATAAATTGTTTCCTTTTCAAAGAAAACATCATATCTGAGCATTAGTCGAGAAATCAAAATTCAGCATTTTTAGTGGGGTTTAAATGGAAAGGGAGCACTGTAAAAATTAACATTATTTATTGACTAAGACATAAGTCAAGTAGCCAAAAATATTAAAATACTTACCGACTGCAATATGAAAAATAAATCATAAATTTATCATAAAAAAAACACAATCTAAGAGCAAAAATGAATTACATAGTAATTTGTATTTTTTTTTTATCTTTGTATTATCAAAATGGATGTTATAAGAGTATTCTAATCTTTTTAATTTCCTCTTTTTTATCCTTCTTTTATTTGTATTCCACTATTTATTCAATAATAAGAGTGATAATAGATGGAGAAAGTAAAAATAATAAATAAAGATTAATGAAAGCGCTCTTAATTCTTCTTTTGGAAAATAAATTTATCCATCAAATAAAAAGCAAATTTATAGGAAAAAGTTGAAATTATAAACTGAGCAACAATAGATGTTTCCTAGTGCGCTTAGATAAATTGACTTTACTTTCATAGTAATAATCAAATTAAAATAGACAGGAGTGATTGAGTGAATATTCAGATCACAAATCCCTGTTATCAGTGCTATTTTTCCAATTTTATTTTAAGTCCCACAAAGAAAAACATCCCATGTAGATTTTTATAGCGAATGATCATTATTATTTTATACTTCAAAATTTGATAAAAATACCCAAAATGGCATAACAAAAAATAAAAGAAATAGAAGAATAGTTAATGCATGTCATGCACAATATAAAATCAAATGCAATATTTATGTACTGCCAGATTCCTACGAGATCATCCTCTTTATACTTATTTTTTTTGACTATTTTACCCATTATTATAATAAGTATTATGTATGGACTAATTTAATTTACAAAAATACTAGTATGAGGAATATTATTAACAGTATTCATTCCTACTCGGACGTATCTAAAGCACCAATGTTGATATAAGTGATTAAAGGGTGACAGCAAAATGTTTGAAATTTTCTAAATGTTGACATTTGTTTCTTATCGATCAAATTTCAATACAAATGTATCTTCATTTACATAATTTGTTTTTGAGTATTCATTTACTTCATTATATGTGCTATTCTAATTTAAATGAGATCACAGTACATTAATAGTAATATGACCTAGCTAATATATCTATGATATATATATATATATATATAGTTAATTAATGAAGCTCTCTCATACTTTTTTCTTCTTGTCCACAATAATTTTTATTTGAAGATAACCTTTTATATGATATGTATAATATATATATTGAATGAAAGAACAAAGTTAAGTTTATTTGAATTGTTTCATGCAAGACATATGTTTTTAACTAAATTTATATGTCTCTGCTCTAACTTTTTATATTACAGTTTCAAATCCACTAGTTATATTCAAAAAAACATCGCATCTCCAGGCGAATTATTTTATTTATCTATTTGGGGAAATTAAGCAGTTCCATATTCTAATTAGAAATTTAAAAACAAACTATAGAACATATATAATAATTAAGAAGGAGCTAGAGACTAGAGTTATCAAGAAAAAACATGCATATACTATCTGAATTACAAAATCAATCAACCGTCTCATATATATACTAACTAGAACTAATATATTTGGAAGTGCATATGCATATTCAGAAGTCAGAAGTGAGAATCGGTAACATTATTGATAACAATTACTCCATATATATATATATAAGAAGATAGAGAGAGCTTGATCTGTAAATGAAATGGACAAAGGAAAAGAAATACAGCTAGTATGAAAATGGATAAAACAGAGTAACATATGATACTGTATATATATCATAAGCGTGTAAAGGTTGCCTATCTATTTTCGGGACGAACTAGTCTAAGACGGCACGCGAAACTTCGAATAACTCAAGTGCCATACTAACAGCGGGGTACACAAGAGGGAGAAGGTTCCGGAGTCGGTCTGTCCGCAAGGTCCTTACCAATCAGAGACGACTGAAACAGCCGCCTGTAATGATGATGAGGTGGTGGCATCCGTGGCTCCGGCTCCTCATCAGATGGTGGGAAGAAGCTGGCCAAACCTGCAGGTATTTGTCTGTCCTTCCTCTCTAGATCTACTATCATTTGGTCTGACCATAAATTGGGATCATGCATATGGTTGCCCAACAACGGATTCATTCTCACACATTCTGCCAATTCCACTCCATCATTAATTACCAACATCAATGCCAAATACAAATAGTACACATGACCACTTCCTTTCATTATTTTTTCTGGGAAATGAGATATTGAAATAATCACGACGCTTTAACATGCATATATCTCGCCTCTCCTCTCCTTTCCTCTCTCCCAATTCCCAACAATATATATACACACTACGTCAATATACCTGCCCTTCTTGGTCCCAACCATATTATTTAATATTTGTGGAAACGAACGGCATTTCTATGTTTCGCACACCATGTCTCACAAAGTGAATTTATTGTTTTTATTAATTTTTATTTTAACAATATTTATTTGAAAATTTTTAACAAAATTTAAAATATATATACCCTAATTTTGATTTATCAGTTCTAAAAATTAATTTTAGATAACTATTTACTTTATTTTGATGTGATGAACTCCCGTACTAAGCAAAAAATTAAATGAGAGCATATAAAATTAAATTTTAATAAAATAAATTAAAAATATTAAAATTTGATTGAGATATGTGTGTGAAACACAAAAGCCAGCCTTCATTAATTGTTTCCATTTTCTTACAAAAACATCAAAGACTTAATTAGTGAAAAATGCTAAGAAAACATCAAATTTGAGTATGAATGGAAAGGGAGCGTTGTTAAAACATGATTTGTTGACTAAGAGACAATTAGTCAAGTAGCCAAAAAATACTTACGAGTTCAATATGAAATATAATAAAAAGATTAAATAAAACACAAATTAGGGATGGTTGGTACGTAGGAATGATATTTAGTAAGAATAAAATTATCAATGTAATTGAATGAACATAGAAAAGGAATGAACTAATTCATTCCATTTCTATGGTTGGTATTTTCATGAAAAGGAATGAAAAAATATTTTTTAATTAAATACATAATTATAATAAAAAGATTAAATTTATCTAAATTCTAAAAATCAAGTTCAAATTTGGTTCAATAAATAAAAATTAAATTCAAGTTCAATTCGTTTATTATTCGATTTAATAGTGAATTCAAATTTGAACTCGAACCCGGCTCGAATTCATTAAATATTCGAGTTTGTGCTCATTCAAAAACTTGTTAATTAAAATTATTTATTGTAATATATATTTTATATTAATCTAACAAATTTATAAAATAGTTCGTAAGTTCGCAAATTATTCGAAGCTCGGCGAGTTAAAATTATATTCGAACATATTCATGAACCTTTCGAACCGAATATAATTAATTATGAAAAATATTTTTTGTTACTACCATTATTCGTTGGTTGCGCAAAAAAACTACTTAAAAATTATATTGATCGATTTTCTTCATTTAACCTAATAGACCAAGATCGGTCCAGTCAGCCCGATTCGACATAAACCGCATGAAATTTCTAAAAAAAAAAGTTTAATATGACATTTCTAGAAAATAAATAACAATTATTTTTTTCAAAAATCAAAATAAACTTAATTCATGATAATTGGGAATAGCTAATATCAATGGTAGTGGAAGAAATGGTTAATCCTATGTTCATGACTTTAGTGATTCTTTCAGGAATGATTGTTCCCAATTACTACTTTTTTTATATCAGCCATGAGATTAGAAATGAAAGCAGCAATGATCATTTCATTTCTGGACCATTCATGTATATCAACTATCCCCCTTACTAAATAATTCAATATTTTTCCCTCTTTGTTCTTTTTGGTGGATAAATTTATACTTCTCTTATTTATAGAGTATTATTTCACTATTTATTCACCATCCACCTTCCTTTTAAGGTTGGAGTGATGATAAAGAAAGAATAAATGTTAGATTTTTAATTTGTAGTTAATAATAAATAAAAATAATCGAATTAAAGATTGAAAGTGGTCTTAATTTTTTTAAAGGATCAATTTATCTTTCAAATAAAAAGCAAAATTATAGAAAAAGTTGAAATTATAAACTGACAACAGTAGATGCTATATAGACGGGAGTGATTGACTGGATATTCAAATCACAAAACTTGACACATTTTCTTTATCGAGACGAATTGACTTTATTTTCTTGGCAATCAAATTAAAATAGACGGGAGTGATTGAGTTGATATTCAAATCACAAGTCCCGGTTATCATGCTATATATTGTTCTTCCAATTTTAAGTCCCACACTAAAAAATATCCCATGTAGACTTTTATAGCAAAGGATCATTAATATATTTATACTTTAAACTACTCTGTTCATCTTATTATTTTTTACGTACTAAGTATAAAACATCCTAATTTTAAATTTATCAATTCTAATAATTATATATTTTATTCAAATGGGATGAGTACTAGGTATAAAATTAAATTAAAGTATATAAAATTCAAATTGAAAAGAGTAAATTAAAAGTATATTAGAATTTGATAGGTGAGACATGAAGTTAGAAACACAAAAGCCGGATATTGAATCCCAATTGAAAAAAGAATAGTACTTCCTCTAAAAAAATTATATGATCTTTTGAGCTCATGCACAATTATTGTGTAAACAAATTTATGCATATATTAACTTTATATAATGCTAATATAATCTTAATAATAAAAATATATTATTTATATATTTATCTATTTATTTTCAATTATATTCAAATATTGTCTGCTATTTTATAAATATTAACTTTGTGGAGATCAATCTTAATTCTGAAACTAAAAAAAGCTATAAATCAAAATATTATTATAAATATCTTGCTAAATTAGTAAAATTCTTAGACCTCAATTGCTATTAATTTATAGAAGTTATAACTTAAAACTTCATGAAAAGAAAGGATTGACTAATTTAATTTAATATAGTCAGATTAATATTTTGGGATACTAATTTGAGCTCCATTTTGTAGACTCTTTCAAACAAAACGAAGTCAAACCCACGTATTAGGAAACTTAATGATGTTATAATGACTTGCTTTTGCTATTAATAATCAATGATTCAATATCATTGTAAAATTCGTCCTTCATAGTATTCTTTTTCTTTTCCCATACATTTGTGTTATGTTAAATTGCTTAATTATATTTAAAATTATAAATTTGATTATTTTAGCTTGGTTAATTTGGTTTTCTGATTTGGTTTGATTATTTTTTTCAATCCAAATTATAATTTAATTTGGTTTGATTTTTGGCAAAAACGAACCAAATATCGGTATACTCACCACTAATCTCATCAATGATTGTTTCAAAATCTGCCCATTTGTCATATTGTTAAGATTTTGGAACACGCATTAATCTCCTTGTAATTTATAGTATTACCCAAATCTCATCAATGATTGTTTCAAAATCTGCCCATTTGTCATATTGTTAAGATTTTGGAACACGCATTAATCTCCTTGTAATTTATAGTATTAAATTTGGGTATTGGGCCAAATTCTACATAAAAAAAAAAAAGCCTTTCTTAAGAAGAGGGTGGTATGTTTTTAAATCGGGCTCGGCCCAACTTGGGGACCTCAAGGTATCGTTTTCTGTCAGGACTTGAGAGCTCCCAATTCGTCTGATTATATTATATGGTCCATGATTTATCGTAACAAAGGAAGGGTTTCTCTATTAATAGCAGACTTTCCTGCTTCATTCTGAATGATTTGGCCCGAACTGTTTGGCATTCTCGCGTAGGTATTTCTCGTCATATATATTGATTCTAAAAATTATCTACCGCTAGCTTTTAATATATATAGTTAAAAGTTATCATGGACAATATATAAAAACGCTGTCTTTAATTTGTATGTTCATACTTTCTGTCTACACAGAATTAAACTTGGTTGCCGAACAACGCCAAAAAATGAAATTCAGTCAGTCCCTCAATTTTATATAACCGGCCGGTCATTTTCACACTTGGCGGTTGATTATTGCATCTATATATAAATTGAGATACTACCAATTTTCCTTTATATATATATATATATATCAAATGACTTTACCTTGAGTTTGAATTTATATTATATTTAATGTTTTTTTTTTCTTTCGAATAAGTTGGGGAATCGGGGCTCATTCTTATCAGATGCATGCTACCAACTAATTAACCATACAAGAGCGATCAGTTTGATATTGTAATATTTTTTAGTGTTAAAAAACATATGGTTGACTAGTTCATATCGTGCCAAATGACAAAATATTATTTTTACTTAGATGCCAAATCTTCTCTCCTTTTCCATTAAGTATACTTATATTATCCATTACATCTACATCGTCTTCTCTCTTGCAATTTTCAGTCACCATCATCTCCACGTACGCGATGATGCTCTATCTACCTACTTTCAAGGAAATAACTAGATTTGACAAATCAATTATATTTCAAAGAAAATTTTCAAATAATACAAGATGATAAAAACGAGATTCACAAAGGAGGAGATTAGGCTTCCATCAAACTAAATATATACCACATAAATATATAATCGTTTTCACTCTCATGAAATTTTAAAACAATTATAGGTCTGAATGAAATGTTGAAGAGAATTTAAGCTAGTCAATACAAAAAAAATTATATATATTTTAGCAACAGAATTTTCCATTGCTAAAATATGAAATTCCATTATTAAAATTTTTAATGACGAAACTGTAACGGATTTATTCGTAGTAATACCGATGGTTGCTAAAAAATTTACAACGGAATCGTAACGAAATTTCCGTTTCTAGAATGGTTTTTTCAATTTTAGTAACAGAATTGTAACGGAAAATTTCGTTACTAAATTTTAATAACGGATCATTCCGTCATTAATTCCGTTACTAAAATTTAACAACAATTCCATAACAGTTCCGTTGTTAATCTGTTAAAATTTAGAAACGAAAATTTTTTTCCATCACTATTATGTATTATATAATGTATTTTTTGTAGTGGGTCCAATTGTTTTATTCGTAGGTTATCATCCAGAAACATTGAATCGTCATATCATATATAACAAAATATATATATATATATATATATATATGCATGGAACATAAAATCACACATAAATAAAAATCAGAAAATTAAAGAAAGCTGATAACATTAAATCACATCTCTCTTATTCATAACCCATCCTTAGGGGTAAGAAATGAGTAATTATAAATAGGAATGGGGAATTTAAAAAGGTGACTATCTAATCGATATATATATATATATATATATATCTCATTCAAGGCAAACGATCTATGAAGACATACATGTATATATATATAATATGAAAGAAAGGATGAAGTAATTAACAACGGGGTGCACAAGAGGGTAAGGGTGGCGGAGCTGGTGGGTCCGTTATAATTTCGTCGGGCCCAGACCCAGCTAGCCGTGTACGCACCGGAGGTGGTTGAAGCGTCTCAAGTAACCGCCTAGGCCAAGACCATGATATTTGTGCACCTTCATCAACAACAGCAGCAGCAGCAGCACTTGTCTCACAAATTAATGGTGGCTCTACGATGATTTCATCTGACAAACACACATCATTGCTTTCCGAAAACTCTCCCAAATCCATACTAATTAGCAGCATAATCGCCCGCAATAAATACACTGCACCTTTCATTAATCACTTTTCTGGGAAATTATAGCTTTGTTTCATTTCCTCACTTCTCATTCCCAACTATATATACACACTATTTTCTCTCTGTGTTTGCATATACTTTAATAAATTAATTAAGATATTTTGAAATAAAATACATTATTGATGTTCCTAATTAAAAAAACTCATTCAATTGACCTTATCAATGACAAAGTCCTCACATGTATTAAGATCATATTAAAAAGAGCTGGTAAGAAAGTGAATAAAAATCATATTAGTTGAAACAAAGTTTACTAAGTAATAGTATACTGTTTGTGTGTCTAGCCATATAGTGGGTTTTTAAATGAATCAAGTTATTCGAAACTTATTACCAAATTTAAAATTATTCGGCTTGCGTCTGTCAATAAATAGGTGAGCTAAGTTGTATTTGTATATATGACATATTGCTATGTTAATTAGCTTGATATAATATTTGATCTGTACCTTGAAATTGATCCAGTACATATTTTATTATAACTTAATTAATCAGCCAAGTGATTAGGTGTATTTCATACATTTGATTTTTTTATATGATATTGGATATTAATTATTCACTTAATTGTCAAATTGTAGATTTTCTCGATGCTTTGAGAGGTTGATCGATTTTTAGAATATTTGAAGAAAATTGCAATATTAATTGGAAGGAAGAAAGATCAAGAAGATGCCTAATTTATTGAAAATTTCCCTTTTTAGTTTTATTAATTTTCTTATTATTTTATTTCTAGACTTGGTAATTATTGCCTTCTATTTTTGACAATTAGTTTAGGTTAGATCAAATACTATATTTTATGTGTTTTAAGACACAATTTTCGGACACTTTTTTTGACTATACATTCGGCGGCCGATGAGGGGGGCCACTTTTCTTTTTGCTTGTTCACGTGAAGAACCCCTACCACATTGTGGCACTTTTAATTATTAAGCTTGCTTCTTAATTCAATTTAATTGCTTTCTTAATTATTTATATTTAATTATTTAATTATGTGTTGTAGTTAACTCTCTATTCCAACGTCGATTAAGGAAGGTTAGACGCGATTATTCCGTGAGATCTAATTTGTTCTTCATCCTTTAATTCGTATGCAAGTATTTGTTGTTCTCTATTTTCTCTGTGATTTAATCGTTTTATTCATCTAGATAGTGGTCAATATTTAGGTGAGTAGAATTGATTAATAGCCAATTGAGTCGGCCATACGTAATCGTGGTTTAGATTTAATTAGTGGTAAATTGACTTTCTAGTCAAGGGAATAACAATCTTAATTCGATAATCCTGCGTCAGAGTTTGTCGGTTTTGAATCGGGTCTCTCTAGTTCTTAATGCTGTCGGCTCATTAAATCTATAGAACGTCTCTTACGGTTGTCAGTCGATTAGGAAAATAGTTAGTGAAGCGTCTGCCTACTTATCGAGAAGCTATGGAGAGATGAGATCGCGTCAGAAGCGTCTTCGGTGATCATAACTGGTTTATTTGCATGAATTATTGTTATATTTGCATCGAGGATCAGAATATCAAGTCTGAATTAATTGATTGTTGGAATACTTCTCATATATTTCTCATATTTGTTAGTTTTTATTTGCAATTTATTTGTTTCAAAAAAAATCCAAAAATATATTCTCTATTTATTGTTTATTTATTATTTTAATAGTCCCCGATAAATCTAAGATTTTCGTGACTCAGCTTGCAGGTTGAAATTATAGGAAAATTTTTACTGATCCCCTGGGAGACGATCTTGCTTACTACTGTTTGCACAGTAAGGCATACCGGCTGCCTATCAGCCAAATTATTTTTGGTATAAAACGACGCACCACCAAGCTTTCTCTTTGATATACCTAGTACGTGCTAAATAATAGGTTTAGTAAAACTATATCTAAATATCGAGTGTGTTACAAAATCAGCGTGAGAAAATCTTGTAGAATTATATATATTTATATATGTGAACTTAATTATGAAGAACTGAATATATCCCTACTCCCGTATGGCCGTTTAGGAATCATGACAGAGAATCTATCTCGCCAACCTTTTCTTTTAATAAAGCCAATGACAGCGGAGCGGAGACTCGCTGACTTTATAGTTTTAGTTAATATTTCTTATAATAAATTATACTCTCTCTCTCCTCTACTATTCTTGATAATTTTTTGACTAAAAAACACTCATAGTTTTAGTCAAATGTTTCAAAAATAATGAAACGGAAGGAGTAATTAATAATTATTTAACAATTATATATCTTATTTTAATTTATCAATTTTAAAATTAATTAAAAGTGATATTAATACTAAAATATAATTATATATCTTATTCGGTGAAACGAATCTTAGTACTAAATATAAAATTTAATTATAGGATATAAAAGCCAGATTTGCAATGACCATTCAGTATTTAAGATAGAAAAGTCGGGTGTCTAAGAAAAGTCTATCACTGACTTAACTATCAATGTTACATTGAGTTTGTCGATCCATAAAGAGAACTCTAGTTCAAGTAATTAATCAAATATTAAAAAGATAAATACAACAAAAATAATTTAATGGTGCAAGACTACTTGGTATAATGGTATATATGAATATCGATGGTTCTATTATCTAACACAATAACGTTAATTTACTTTTGTGGAAACTTCTCTAGAATTCGAAAAGTCAAGGCAAAGTCTTGTCTTGTGTGCCCATTTGAAGTATGGAACGGGTTATAGTGACTTTGAAATTAAATATAACAAAGAAATTGCTTTCATTTTCTTACAAAAAAATATCAAATACTTAATCAGTGAAGAATGCATTAGAACATCAAGATTTAGTATCAGTGGTAAAATAGATATTTTCTTCGTTCCAACTAGCTTGAGTCGTATTTTTTTTCGGGCCGTCCCAACTAGTTTGAGTCATTTCTTTTTTAGGACATCTTTATTACACACACAAATTTAAATAATATATATTTATATCATCACTCTATACTTTAAACATATACTCAACATACACTCTTTAACTCATTAAGTCTCGTACTGAAAAGATGTGCTCAAACTAGTTGGGACGAAGGGAAGTAGTTTGTAATCAAATTAACTTATTAGTGAATTATTGTGTAAATCTAAAATAAATATTTATATTTATCTATCTTTCTCCTCATAATTGACAATCACTGTTGGTCCCGAAACGAGTGAACTAAAGATTTTGAAATGCGGAATTTGGTGGTAAACTCGTTTTTATAAAAAATCAATCAAAATCAATTTTCAGTGAATGATAGAAAATGAAGGAATAAATACTGAAAGCAAATGAAACAACACAGAATTTGGTTTGCGTGGTTCGGAGATAAAAAGTCCTACATCCACGAGTCTCGATGTTAGTCGAGAGTTTCCAAATTAATGGAGAGATAATAATCTTATAGTGATCAACCACAGTGGGTTAGATATACAATATTATCTGATCATTTCTAGCTTCGAACTTAATCTTGTAGGAATCATGTTTAAAAATAAATATATATATGTTATATATTTGTTGTGGTCAATGTACTTTGACTAAGTTTTAAGTGACGAAGCATTTAATTCTAAGGAAATTAAATGACGTAAGATCGATCTACGTTCCGAGTAGATGATCGTAGTATATTTATTTTCTCTAAACCGATTCCCGGTGAGTGAGAAATAAAGGTTTAAAGTTAGTCACTTGAAGCATGGAGTTATATGTTAAGGGGACTAAGAGTGAAGAGAATACCTTGTCCCACATTGGTTATAAAACCAAGTTTCATCTTGTATATAAGGAGGAGGAGATACCTTATGGTATGAAGAAGTTGGGGGCACACCCTGGCGCGCACCGGCACAGTGTGCCGGCCCCATTTGGGGCGCGCCGGGCCTGCTGCCCTGGGGCCCGTTTTTGCTAGTGATCTGGTCTAGGCCAGATCGATAGTGGCCCAACAGATCATCTGGCCCAGCAGGTTATCTGGACCAGCAGACCAGCAAGTGATCTGGTCCAGCAGATCATCTGGCCCAGCAGATCAGCAGAACTTTCTGGTCCAAGTTTCTGGTCCAACTTTCTGGTCCAAGTTTCTGGTCCAGCAGATGGTGTTCTGGTCTGGTGCCCAACGATCTGTCCAGTTTTGTGAGATCGATATGTGATGTGATAAATGTGGACATAAATGTGGACATATGTATGTCCAAATTAGGTGGTTTAATTATAATTAATTACCACTAATGTGTGTAACTCCTGTAACGTCCATTGACTTGATTTGAATCAATTGTCATGAATGGAATTTAATTGTAATTAATTCCTATAACTCCTCTTGAGTGGGTGTGACCTATATAGATTAGTGTTCTTCTCTTCTTGAAAAACACAACATATCATACACGCATACAAGAACTCTCAACAAAGGCATCTTGCTGCATTCTTTTCCTTCAAGCATTTAGAAGGAGTTTTGTCCTCAACCTTCTCAAGTTCGCCGGAGCTCTTTTGATTTGCGGTGCTGCTATCAAGGAGACGAAGCCGTTTTATCTTTGGAGACATCTACGCCTTACCGAGAGCACTACCGGGGCGCAATATTGTCTTGCGGAAAGAGGATCTTTCCTCGACTCGGCTCTTCTTTATTTTTATTATTTTATTCTATTATTTTGTAATAGAATAGATCTTTTGCTACTGTAATCTTCTTTTTATTATTCCCAGATTATTAGTTATTTTATTCTTCCCAAATATTCCACATATTTCCAACAATCGCAAGACAATATTACCTTTTATTTGGGAGGATTCTTTCCTATTTTTTGGGACCATTACAGTAGCATTTTATTTGGTGGAGTTTTTCTATTGAAGGCATTCCAGTAGCTTTTTTTTTTGGAGGTGAAGTACAGTAACTCGTTTGAGTTACAGTAGGTGATTTGCAACTTTCATCCCTTTTTTGAAGGAGTCCAGTAGCCAGAGTTTGAAGATCTCATCCTATCTTTGAAGATGGCATCCTCCGCATCAACCGATGCCCACACCGCTGCTGCCGTTGCAACTGCTGCTGCCTCGGTTAACACAACCTTTGCTGCCGGAGAATCTTCGACGATCCCCATCGTCGTCAACACCTCCATCAACGCGATGGACACCGGGCTTGGAGCCGGTAGTAACCCTTCGGGGTTGAACGGTGGTCCCACGCTTAGTGGCACCGTTGGTTCCACTTTTAGTGGTTCCGTTGGGTCCATGTTTGGATCCGGTGTTGTAGCCCACGGGCTCAACACGTCGGCACCGAGAATGATGCCTCCTGCCGAGAAGCCACCGAAATTCACTGGGGCTGATTTTAAACGTTGGCAACAAAAGATGTTGTTCTACTTGACAACGTTGGGTTTCGCCGGGTTTCTCAAGGAGGACGAGCCGCCGACACCGAGTGCCGAGGAGACGAACTTCACTGTTCGGGCTGCCTATGACAATTGGCACACTGGAAATTACCTTTGTAAAAACTTCATCCTAAATTCTTTAGATGATAGTTTATACAATGTGTATTCCGTTGTCAAGACCTCCAAAGAAATGTGGGAGGCTCTTGAAAAGAAGTACCGTAGCGATGATGCGGGTACTAAGAAGTTTGTTGTAGCTAAATTTTTAGACTACAAGATGATAGACAACAGACCCATCATGGATCAAGTGCAAGAGTTCCAACTTATTGTGCACGATGTTCATGCCGAGGGGATGATTCTTCCGGATGCATTCACGGTGGCGACCGTGATCAAGAAGCTACCTCCAAGTTGGAGTGATTTCAAGAGCTATCTCAAACACAAGAGAAAGGAGATGACTCTTGAAGACCTCATCGTGAAGCTTCGCATCGAGTCGGACGTGCGAAAGCGTGATCCGAAGGTGAAAGGGCCGATGGACGCAAAGGCCAACTTGTTAGAGAGAGGCGGTCCCTCCAAGAAGCGTGCTCGCCCGAATGATAAGGGTAAAGGGAAGCAAAAGCCGACCCGCAAGTTCGACGGAAATTGCTTCAACTGTGGTAGACCGGGCCACACGTCAAGAGATTGCCGTGAGCCAAAGAACTACAAGAAGAAGAAGCACGCTGCCCATATTGCCGAGAAGGAGTTCGGAGATTGGGATGAAGGTGATCTTGCCGCCGTTGTCACTGACGAGGTTAACTTCGTGGACAACCAAGGTGGATGGTATATTGATACCGGTGCAACCGCCCATGTGTGCGCCGACAAGACTAAATTCGTGACGTACAAGGTTGTTGAGGGGATGAAGCTCAACATGGGAAACCAAGCCTCGTCCGAGGTGGCCGGAGTTGGGGATGTGGTCCTCAAGATGACATCCGGCATCCCAATTACCTTGAAGGAAGTCCTACATGTCCCGGACATCCGCAAGAATTTAGTCTCGGGATCAATACTAGTCAACAAAGGATTTAGATTAGTTTTCGAATCTGATAAATTTGTATTGACTAAGTTTGGAAAATTCCTAGGTAAAGGTTATCTTACCGGGGGTCTTTTCAAATTGAATGTAATGGCTATGTGCCCGAAAAGCTTGAATAATAATGAAAAAACTACGGCTTCCTCTTACTTGATTGAGTGCTCCGATTTATGGCATTGTAGATTAGGACATGTAAATCTAAATGCTATAAAAAGATTAGTAAACTTGAATTTACTAAAATTAAGTGAAGTCAATACTCAAAACAAATGTGAAATTTGTGTTGAGGCGAAAATGACTAAATTACCGTTTCATTCGGTAGAAAGGAGTACGAAACCTCTAGAGTTAATTCACACTGATGTGTGTGATTTAAAATTTGTGCAAACTAGAGGTGGAAAGAAATATTTCATCACATTCATTGATGACTGCACAAGATATTGTTATTTTTATCTTCTAAGAAGCAAAGATGAGGCTATTGAAGCATTTAAAAACTTCAAAACTGAAGCCGAAAATCAATTAAGCTGTCAAATTAAGATGGTTCGAAGTGATAGAGGTGGAGAATATGTTGCTCCGTTTGAGGAATTATGCAACGAAAGTGGTATAATTCATCAAACGACGGCTCCTTATTCACCTCAATCTAACGGTGTTGCGGAACGCAAAAATCGAACACTTAAGGAGATGATGAACGCTTTATTGATTAGTTCAGGGTTGTCCCAGAACATGTGGGGGGAAGCTGTCTTAACAGCCAACTATATTCTGAACAAGATTCCACTTAAGGGTAAGGATGTTACTCCTTATGAGTTGTGGAAAGGAAGAAAGCCCTCATACAAATATTTAAAAGTGTGGGGGTGTTTGGCAAAGGTTGAAGTGCCTCTACCCAAACAAGTTACAATTGGCCCTAAAATGGTAGATTGTATCTTTATTGGATATGCTCTTAACAGTAGTGCCTATCGATTTGTTATTCACAAATCGGAAGTTCCCAACATGGTGGTGGGAACAACTTTTGAATCAAGAAATGCTATATTTTTTGAGAATATATATCCTTGTAAAGATAAGGATATAATTGAAGTCAATTCTAGTAAGAGAATTGAAGAAGAGACCACGTCTTCTAAATCAATAGATGAAAATCTAAAATCGCGCAAGCGACAAAGGTCTAATCTAGAGGATATAGAACCGAGACGAGGTAGTAGAGTTAGGACTCAAAAGACTTTTGGTCCTGACTATGTGTCGTTTCTGTTGGATGATGAGCCAACAACGATTAAAGCAGCTTTCTCTAGGTCCGACGCGGAGCTATGGAGAGAAGCTGTGCAAAGTGAGATTGACTCAATTATGCAAAACCGCACTTGGGTGTTGGTTGATTTACCTGAAGGTTGTAAGCCCTTAGGATGCAAGTGGATCCTTAAAAGAAAGTTTAAAGCCGATGGGTCAATTGACAAATATAAAGCTCGGTTAGTAGTCAAAGGCTTTAAACAAAGAGATGGGTATGATTTTTTCGATACCTACTCACCAGTGACGAGAATTACTTCTATTAGAGTACTTCTCGCGATTGCTGCTTTGCACAATCTCGAGATTCACCAAATGGATGTTAAAACTGCATTCTTGAATGGTGATCTCGAAGAAGAAATATATATGGAGCAACCTGAGGGGTTTGTAGTACCTGGCCAAGAAAGGAAGGTATGCAAATTGGTGAAGTCTCTATATGGGTTGAAACAAGCGTCGTTACAATGGCACTTGAAATTTGATGACGTGATGTTGTCAAATGGTTTTAAAGTAAATGAGTGTGACAAATGTGTTTACATTAAGAACACAAATGACGAGTATGTTATAGTGTGTCTTTATGTAGACGATATGTTAATCATGGGTAGTAATATCCGAGTGATTAACGATACTAAGTTCATGTTGAAAAGAAATTTTGACATGAAGGATATGGGGGTAGCTGACGTGATTCTTGGAATTAAAATTCTAAGAAGACCAGGCGGAATCAGCTTGTCACAATCTCATTATGTTGAGAAAGTTCTCAAAAAGTTTAACGCGTATGATAGTGTACCTGTTAAAACCCCCTTAGAACTCAATGTTCACTTAAGTAAAAACCGAGGTGAATCGGTTGCACAAGAAGACTATGCAAGGGTGATTGGGTGCTTAATGTATCTAACGAATTGCACTCGACCTGACATAGCATGCGCCGTGAACAAATTGAGTCGGTACACGAGCAATCCAAGCAAGGAGCATTGGAAAGCTCTTGTTAGAGTATTGAGATACCTAAAGTATACTCAATATTATGGGCTAAAATTTGGGAGATACCCCCCGGTACTTGAAGGGTACTGTGATGCAAACTGGATCTCGGACACAAAGGATTCGCTTTCTACAAGTGGATATGTGTTCACGATCGGGGGTGGAGCTGTTTCGTGGAGATCCACAAAACAAACATGTATAGCCCGATCCACCATGGAATCTGAATTCATAGCTTTAGATAAAGCTGGTGAAGAAGCCGAGTGGCTGAGAAATTTTCTCGAAGATATTCCATGTTGGTCGAAGCCAGTGCCTCCAGTAATGATTCACTGTGATAGTCAAGCTGCTATCGGGAGGGCAAGGAGTGGCTTGTATAACGGTAAGTCTCGACATATTCGTCGACGACATAATACCGTAAGACATTTGATCACAACGGGGGTTATCACAGTCGACTATGTAAAGTCGTTGGATAATCTAGCGGATCCGCTAACCAAAGGGTTAAATCGAGATCAAATGTTTAAATTGCTAGAGGGAATGGGTCTAAAATCCACAACATGATGAGTTGTCATAGTGGTAACCCAACCATGATGATTGGAGATCCCAAGAACTTGGTTCAATGGGAAAACTAAGCTATGAGAGCTTGTGAGGGAACACTCATTGATATATCTATTCCCTAGAAGAGCACAATTGAGTGTTGAGAACTTGCCTAGTGGTGAGGTTAAGTCTATGACTTTTAATGATTCTTTAGAGATTGAGTAGGGCAAGATACTCGAGAAAGAATCACCTATATAAGTGTGAAGTGAGGGCCGCTTCTAAATAAACACTTATGAATCCAAAGGGGTGTCCAGGGCCCGAAATGGACACAAAACGTGAGAACAGAAAAGGTTTGAGGTGTTGAAGGTGTTGACATCATTGTCTAGGTGCACGCCGTGGAGGAATAGTTCAAAGCATAGCGCTACTAATCCGCTTGTGTAACCGATGGTGTGATCTATGGAAGGTTCAAAGCCATAAGCTACCTATCCTAATACTTTGATATCTCATGAGGACAAAGCTTGTGTGCATTTGCATTTGGGTTATTTCCACTCATGTGGGGGATTGTAGGAATCATGTTTAAAAATAAATATATATATGTTATATATTTGTTGTGGTCAATGTACTTTGACTAAGTTTTAAGTGACGAAGCATTTAATTCTAAGGAAATTAAATGACGTAAGATCGATCTACGTTCCGAGTAGATGATCGTAGTATATTTATTTTCTCTAAACCGATTCCCGGTGAGTGAGAAATAAAGGTTTAAAGTTAGTCACTTGAAGCATGGAGTTATATGTTAAGGGGACTAAGAGTGAAGAGAATACCTTGTCCCACATTGGTTATAAAACCAAGTTTCATCTTGTATATAAGGAGGAGGAGATACCTTATGGTATGAAGAAGTTGGGGGCACACCCTGGCGCGCACCGGCATAGTGTGCCGGCCCCATTTGGGGCGCGCCGGGCCTGCTGCCCTGGGGCCCGTTTTTGCTAGTGATCTGGTCTAGGCCAGATCGATAGTGGCCCAATAGATCATCTGGCCCAGCAGGTTATCTGGACCAGCAGACCAGCAAGTGATCTGGCCCAGCAGATCAGCAGGTGATCTGGTCCAGCAGATCATCTGGCCCAGCAGATCAGCAGAACGTTCTGGTCCAGCAGAAGGTTCTGGTTCAGCAGAACTTTCTGATCCAAGTTTCTGGTTCTGGTCCAGCAGAACTTTCTGGTCCAAGTTTCTGGTCCAGCAGATGGTGTTCTGGTCTGGTGCCCAACGATCTGTCCAGTTTTGTGAGATCGATCTGTGATGTGATGAATGTGGACATATGTATGTCCAAATTAGGTGGTTTAATTATAATTAATTACTACTAATGTGTGTAACTCCTGTAACGTCCATTGACTTGATTTGAATCAATTGTCATGAATGGAATTTAATTGTAATTAATTCCTATAACTCCTCTTGAGTGGGTGTGACCTATATAGATTAGTGTTCTTCTCTTCTTGAAAAACACAACATATCATACACGCATACAAGAACTCTCAACAAAGGCATCTTGCTGCATTCTTTTCCTTCAAGCATTTAGAAGGAATTTTGTCCTCAACCTTCTCAAGTTCGCCGGAGCTCTTTTGATTTGCGGTGCTGCTATCAAGGAGACGAAGCCGTTTTATCTTTGGAGACATCTACGCCTTACCGAGAGCACTACCGGGGCGTAATATTGTCTTGCGGAAAGAGGATCTTTCCTCGACTCGGCTCTTCTTTATTTTTATTATTTTATTCTATTATTTTGTAATAGAATAGATCTTTTGCTACTGTAATCTTCTTTTTATTATTCCCAGATTATTAGTTATTTTATTCTTCCCAAATATTCCACATATTTCCAACAAATCTAAGCTAAGACTATTCTTCGGTTACAATATAATCGCTAATATGAACACTTAGTATATGAATACTGAAAGCTTGAAGTGTTCTAGGAACTTGAGATTTGAGAGCGATAATAGCAAGTGTAGATTGGGTAACCGGGTGTTTTTGAAGCGTGAGAATTGTCGGGGTATTTATAGTGCTCTCTCAAAAATATAGCTGTTGTGAGATAGAGCTTCTTTTGAATTCTTCCCGTTGGAGTAGCCGTCCTTTTTGTCGTTTCTGGTGTCTTGATATGATTACATCTATAGCGTATGTAGAACACTCAGTGAAGACTTCAGTTTGGACTTCAGTGGCCTTAAGTGAATTGGCCCTCAGTGGGGGGAGGCCTTCAGTGGGCACAAAACATGCATGGCCTTCAGTATGGCCTTAAGCTTCAGTATGACTTATGCCTTCAGTATGGCCTTAAGCTTAGTGGCTTCAGTGGCCATAAATGGCCCATCAGTGGCCTTTAGAAAAGGAGCCTTCAGTGGCAAGACTTTGACTTCAGGCTTGCGCTACACAATCAAGTTTTGGAATCAAATCAAAACATTATAAAATATCCCAACAATCACAATTTAAAATATCAACTCCTCGAAAATATGTAAATACAAAATAAGGCGAAGGTTCTCTTACACTCTAATCAGCCCCAGACATATTAATTATGTATATTCACTTCTGACGGTCGAATGGAACCTTCACACCCTATTACAATTTGATGTAAAATTATGGAATTTTGAAAATAAGTTCTTAAATAACATATTAAGATTTAAGAATACCTAAATAAGCAATCTTCAATGTTAATTAGAGGTGTTAATTGGTAACCGGTTCTCGAAAAGAATCGATACTGAATCGGTATCGAATCGAAAACCGGTTACTGAGTACCGATTTTCTGAAAAATTAATCGGCAATTGGTTCTTTAACTCAAAAAATAAACGGTACCTAGGTATTCGGTACCGAGCCGATACCGGACCGTGTACCAATTAATAAAATTATATATTTGAAAAAATTATTTTTAGTTAAAAAATATATTTTTAGTTAATAAAATTATATTTTTTAGTTAATAAAATTATATATTTGAAAAAATTATTTTTAGTTAAAAAATATTGTGGAATATAAAATATTTTTGAAATTAAATTATATTTATATTGAATTATTATTGTTTATATTAATATTTTTAAAATAAAAAAAATATTTAAAACAAAAAATTAAATAAAAAAAAAAAAAAAACCGATACCTTAACCCAATTCTACGATTAACCGATACAGTACCAATTGATACCCGATTAACCGATAAAATAACATATTCCGGTACCGATTCCTAAATTTCAATTTTTCCCATTCTGATTGGCACCCTCTACTCAGTTGTAGTACTAGTAATCCTCTAAAGAAAAAAGAATAAAAAGAAACTATTGATCAGTCTAAATAATCTCCTATGGGCCTGTCTCTGAGTCTCTGATTGAAAAGAAGCTAACATACCAAGTCAACTGAAGTCGGATGCAACACGGCTGAAGCCCTTTAAAGATGCATGCAGCCTCTCCACTAATCAACACAATTAATTACTACACTTACAAACACATTGCAGTTGCAGTTTCAGCAATGTCATTTGGTTCTATCTATGTCTTCCTCATCTTGTTTCTCCTCATTTCTACAGGAGCAGCAGCTCAAAGAAAAGCCTCCAATATCACCTTAGGCTCTTCCCTCACACTAAACGCCTCCTCTAGTTGGCGTTCCCCCTCCGGCCTATTCTCCTTTGGATTCTTCCCCCAACACCTCAACGCCACCGCCGTCGGCATCTTCCTCCCCGACAAAACCGTCGTCTGGACGGCGAACAGAGACGACCCTGCAATCCCCAACGACGTCTTCGCCCTCCAGCTCACCACCGACGGCAGGTTAATCCTCCGGCGCCCTCATGGCCAAGAGCTCGACCTCATTAGACCTCTTACACCCATGATCACGTCCGCTTCCATGCTCGACAACGGCAACTTTGTACTCTATGGTGTCGATTCTCAAGTCATTTGGCAGAGCTTCGAAAACCCCACCAACACGCTCCTCCCCGGCCAACGCCTCCTGCCGGGGGAAGAGCTCTTCTCCTCCGCGTCTGAGACCGACCACAGCAGAGGCATTTTCAGGCTGAAAATGCAGAACGACGGCAACCTCGTGCAGTATCCTGTGAATACGCCGGATACTGCTGCCTTCGCTTATTTCTCCACAGCAACCTCTGGAGCCAGCAACATTTCGCTCAACCTGGATAGCGACGGCACTCTTTTTCTGCTCCAGGACGGGAATACTTCTCTGCGGAATATAACGAAGGGAGGATTCCCTACGCAGGATACCATGTACCTCATGAGGCTCGACGTTAGAGGCATCTTTCGATTATACTCGCTCTCTCTAAACCCTTTTGCTAATTGGACCAGGATATGGTCATCAACAGAAGACACGTGTGATCCCAAAGGTTTCTGCGGAGTCAATTCCTTATGCATCAATATGGATGTCTTACCCGAGTGTCTCTGCCTTCCCGGCTTCGATTTTGTGCAGTCGGGAAACTACACTGCCGGATGTTCAAGATCCGTATTGGCGCAAGGCTGTCCGAAGATTGATGATCAGCAATTCAGGTCTGAGATCAGAGTAGTGGAGAACACGGTATGGCTCGAAAATTCTTATGAAGTTCTGAATATAGCCACTCAAGACGAGTGCAGTCACGCCTGCCTCGACGACTGTAATTGCGAAGCAGCCATCTTTCAAGTCAACTCTGGCCAATGCAGAAAGCAGAAGCTGCCCTTGACATATGGGAGAAGGTCACTGTCCACTTCGGACAGAGCTCTAATTCGAATCACTAATACAACCATACCTCCGGCAGACAATACAGAAACGCTTTCTGATCATGTCATCATCAAGAAAGAGAGGCGTCTAGACATCCTCATCATTGGTATTGTGCTTATGTTTATGGGCGTCTTGGCGTTATCAGCTTCTGTGATATTTTCTCACTGGAAGCGGAGAGTATATAACAAGATCGGAAAAGGAGGAGCTTACAACTTGGTGGAGGATATTTCTCTACAAGCCTTCACATTCGGCCATCTCTCCATAGCGACCAACAATTTCAAGGAAGCGCTAGGGCGAGGAGCATCCGGCACAGTCTACAAAGGGGTTCTGCAGAATCCACAGAAAGTGGTGGCGGTGAAGAGGATAGAGAGAGAGTTTGCACATGGGGAGAGAGAATTTCAAACAGAGTTAACCACAATTGGGAAGACATATCATCGAAACCTCGTACGTCTCCTAGGTTACTGCCTTGATGGAGGTCACAAGCTCTTGGTATTCGAGTTCATGAGCAACGGATCCCTCGCCGACATACTCTTCAAACACGAGAATCGGCCTAGCTGGCACGAACGAATCAAGATTGCTCGAGATATATCCAAAGGGATTCTGTATCTGCACCAAGAGTGCGAGACACAGATTATCCACTGCGATATAAAGCCTCAGAACATACTCATGGACGAGAACTGGTGCGCAAAGATATCGGATTTCGGGCTGGCTAAGCTGCTGAAGCAAGATCAGACGAATACTTACACTGGAATAAGAGGTACAAGGGGTTATGTAGCACCGGAATGGTATCAGAAACAAGGGATCACGACCAAAGCTGATGTGTACAGCTTCGGGGTTATGCTGCTAGAGATCATATGTTGTAGGAAGAGTGTAGATTGGAGCAGATGCGAGGAAGAGGCAATTCTTGAGGATTGGGTTTACGAGTGTTATATAAATGGGAAGGTGGGGTCTCTTGTTGAGGATGATGAAACAGTAGATGATGCGAAGAAAGTAGAGAGAATAGTGAAGATAGGGTTATGGTGTGTTCAATATGAACCATCTCTGCGTCCAAACATGAGCAAAGTTCTGCTCATGTTGGAGGGAACCGTGGATATCCCAGTACCTCCAAATCCCACTTCATTCCTGAGTGTCATCTAGTTTGTGCTGCGGAATTATGTCCTGCAACTGTTATTTACTCTGTTTGTCCAGTGTTTGTTTGTGTGTAATGTCTCATAATAATTTGATTATCTTATAAGTGCATCTCTTTGGAATTATGCAAAATAAATTGTGCAAATCTATTTTCTTACTTTTTTTTGACACGTCATCTTTCTAGTATATAACATTCAAAGTGAATTTATAAGTAATTAAAAAGACAATTTATTCATATATAATTAAAAATAAAAGTTATTTATAATTTATAAAAATGCATTTTCAACATGTCAGTTTCAAGATCAGAAAGAATCTATCCACGCACGTCGGCTGGCTACTCATGGTTCAATTCCTTGGTGGTATAAGGTAAACGTCTTCCTTCTAATGTCTCTAATACAATTTTTTTTCCCTTTCTTTATTATTGATTTAATAGGAATTATTTTATTAAGACCCTATGAATTCATACAAACCTCAAGATTTATACTCAAACCGCGATAATTTAATAAATTATCATAAACTAACCAAACAACTCTCACTACAATATTCTATCTCTCCCCAGTGAGCAAAGATTCATAATTACAAACACTACAATCACGTATCATGCATGGGAACAGTTTATTATTGTGTCGTTATTAATTTGACCACAATTAGGGATTTTGGATTAGGAATTGTGGACTATGTTTCATAATGTGCGATTGATATATGGATTATAGTAATTGAGGGAAAGGGGATATTGTTGGTGGTAGTGATAATTAGTCCATATTGACCAAAAAAAAAGATATTGGAAATAAGTTGAATGTAAAATATACTATACTTATTTCAAGTATTTGTAATTGTATATACTTAATTTCCACAAAATTTAAGCAGTCCATTGTTCTATTTTCTTTTGTTCTCACTTCTCACTAACACTTTTTTCCTTCCCTTATTGTCAAAAACAATCGCCCTCACGCATTAAAACTAAAATATTCAAGAAAAATGACTCTCGTAGATATTTACAAATTAAATACTAAGTAGAACTAATTTATTTGGAAGTGCACATATATGTATATTCAGAAGTGAGAATGAATAACATTATTGATAAAAATGACTCTAAATATAGGAAGATAGAGAGAGGTTGAGCTGTAAATTAATGAAATGGAGAAAACAACGTAATGCATATATAGGGCTTAATGTAATAAGAGTACTATAAACAGCGGGGTGCACAAGAGGCTAAAGGTGGCGCCGTCGGTCTCTCCACAGCTATATCAGGCGACTGAAACAGCCGCCTGTAATGATCATGAGGTGGTGGCATCCGTGGCTCGTCGTCATCAGATGGTGGGAAGAAGCTGGCCAAACTTGCAGTTGCAGCTGGTATATCTCTATGGACCTTCCTCTCTACTACCATTTGGTTTTGGTCCGACAAATTAGGAACATGCATATGGATATGGCTGCCCAAAAACGGATTCATTCTCACACATTCTGCCAATTCCACTCCATCAATTACCAACATTAACGCCAAAAACAAATAGTACACATGACTTCCTTTCATTGTTTTTTCTGGGAATTGAAATATTGAAATAATCACGACTCTTTAATTAATTGCAGCAAAGTCGTGCATATATCTCTCCTCTCTCCCAACTCCCAACCACACATATATATATACACACTATATCAACATATCTGCCCTTCTTGGTCCATCGCAAACATATTACTTAATATATTGTGGAAAAGAATTTGGATTTAGTCTCTCATTTTTATATCTTACACACCATGTCTGATAAATTAATGTTATTATTTTAATTAATATTTATTAAAAAAGATTGTTTGAATCATAATTAATATTTATTTTAAAATTTTTATATATATATATATATTATATCCTAGTAAATTTTAATTTATAAGTTCTAGAAGTTATTTAAAATAATTATATACTCTATTTAGATGGGATGAACTCCAATACTAATCACAAAATTAATTAAAACATATAAAACTAAAAATATTTTAAATTTTAATAGTGGACTTGAAGTGTGAAACACAAAATTAGCGAGACATTGAATCTCATTTGGAAAAGAATAGTATTCCCTCAAATTGTTTTAAAATGATTTTTTGAGTGCATGCACAATTATTAAGTAAACAAATTTATGCTTATGTTAACCTTCTTTATATATTAATATATATATATATATATTTGATTTCAATTATATTCAAATATTATTTACCTTTCTAAAAATATTAGTATAACTTTGTCGATCGAGAATCTTAATTCTGAAACTAAGAAAGAAATATAAATCAAAATATTATTGTAAATATCTTGCTAAATTAGTAAAATTCTTAGGTCTATCTCAAATGCTATTAATTTATAGAGGCTTAAATTATCTATAACTTAATTTAAAGTTCCTAAAAAGAAAGGATTGACTAATTTAATTTAATATAGTAAAATATTTTGGGATACTAATTTGAGCTCCATTTTGTAGACTCTTTCAAACAAAACGGAGTCAAACCCCACGTTCTAGGAAACTTATGACTTGCTCTTTTTTTTTTATCAACAATCAATATCATTGTAAAATTTGTCATTCATAGTATTTTACTATTTTTCCTTTTCTCATATATTTGTGTTATGTATTTTGCTTGATTATAATTAAAATTCATGATCATGTTGAAGTAACTTGAGCAACTGCCTGCATCTTATCAACGTTAATTTGTTAAAAATCTGCCATCCGTCCTATTGTTAAGATTTTGGAGCACACAATTAATATTCTTGTAACATATACCCTTATATTAAATTTGGCTATTAATTGGGTCTAATCTATAATTAATATGGAACTAAATTAGAAGCTAATTAAGTTATCATGAACAATATATAAAAACGCTGCCTTTGTAATTGTATGTAAATACTTTCTCTCTACACAGAAACTTGGTTACCGAACAACGCCAATAAAAATGTAGCACGCTGCTTTTTTCATTCATGTATGCATGCATGCTGTCACGTACCACGACTATGTCCCAACTATTATACTAGAGTTCTATATCTATATTCTATAAATTAAAAAGAGTTAATGTAATTAAGGGCGTAGCTTGATTACATGTTTATTGACTTCAGTCCTCATGCGAGCGCCACTTGATCAGCTTGCACCTCAATTTTATATAACCGGGTCATATTCACACTTTCTAGTTGACTATAATTGATATACTTCCAATTTTCAAACATAGTTTAAATAAATTAAGTTTCCACGAAATTAGTACATTAGTGTCTGATGGCGACGTTTGTTAATTAGAACTTAGAAGAGAGTCATTAATTTTATTATTTAATGTTTTTCTTCTTCTTTCAAATAACAAGTTGGGCCGGGGGAATCGGCGCGTCTCATTCTTTTCCAGGACAGGATCTCCAACTCAAATGCATGCCACCAACTAATTAACTATACAAGTCATATTATATTACTCCCTCGCTCCACCATCTTTCTTGCGTTTTAATAAAATACTTTGACTTGAGTTATTAATGTGTAATGTGTAGTGAATAGAGAATATGACTCATATTAATTATGATGTGTAGTGTGTAGTTAGTAGAGAATGAGACTCACATTAATGGTAATGTGTAATGCATTGTAAGTAGAAAATGAAGCTCACTGCTACATTAATGCATTGTGAGTAAAGAATTAATTATTAAAAATAAATATAAAAGTGAGAAGATATTTGGTGGACCGACTGATATATAACAAAATGGGAAAAGAATGGTGGAGGGAAGGAGTGCTAATGAAATCATTTATTGTTTAATAGGGCACATTTTCCTATTGCTGACACATTATATAATGAGCAAAAATTCAACATGTGACTACAATATTCTCTCTCTCTAATGAGCAAAGATTCATATTAGTGTGTTATTGATTTGACGAACATTAAAATTAAAACTATATTTGGTATACATGACACGATACTCATCTCAAAATAATTATCTTATAATGAGTATCGTGTTATGGATACCAAACATAGCCTAGAAATTTTGGATTATGAATTTGCAGACTATGTTATCGTTGGTGGTAGTGATAATTAGTCCATTGGAAATAAGTTGAATGTAAAAAGAAGTACTAAATTCATGTATTTGTATGTACTTCTGCAAAGTTGTGTTAAAAAACAAAAAATAGTAAATAATTCAAATAAATTAAATGATTTCAGTGTTTAGTTGAATGCAAAAGTTTGTCAAGTAACGACAAAAATGGGACAAAGAACGTCTGATAATATATCACCTTAAATTATTTAATATTAATGGAAATTGACAGCACTAGATTCTCAAACTCAAACATATGAAATAGTAATAATCGATAACAACCACAACCCACTTTTAAGTCAATTAGCATCACTTTCAAATCAAACTAAAATAGACGGAAGTGAATGGGAATAGTCGTTAAATAGCAATGGTCCAATCAAATACGTGTTCTGTTTACCCCCATATTCAAATCCTACACGGTAAGCGTGCCAAACAAGATTATAATATTACCAACTAGAATACAGAAGTTTCCAAAACAACCATGGTATAGTGGGAATTGGAAAAGAAATATAAATTGGACATTCTAGAGTGTAATAACACCCACTTTGCAATTGTGTCATGTACTACTTTTTAGTTTAAATGAGATTATTAAATTTAATTGATAAATAACACGTACATACTCCATCAAATGGGAAACATTAAGGTCGTCGTACTAATCGAAATTCAAACATATATTTGCAAAAAATCAGACTTCAGATCAAGCGGTTGATTTGAAGCTGGTCCAAACGTCTGGAGAGAATATGCCCAGGAAATTCACTCCTCTTTCCATCACTCAGACCAAACGACCAAAGTGGGAAGACATTGACTAAGTCAATAAATACCATCACCTCTCTCTTTAAAGCTACAGCATTCAAATCCTAGTTTGAGTAGTTACAGAAGAAGAAGCGCAGCTAAACTAGCAATGTCCTCACAAACCACCTCTGTTTTTCTTATTCTTATTCTCCTCCTCGTTTGTAGAGTATTTGCTCAAAGAAGATCCCCAAACATCACCTTAGGCTCTTCCCTCACTCCCACTGCCAACTCAACTTGGCCTTCCCCTTCCGGTATATTCTCCTTCGGATTCTTCCCCCAACATGTCACCTCCTACGCCCTCGGCGTCTTCATCTCCGACAAAATCGTCGTGTGGACCGCCAACAGGGACAGCAACCCAACCCTCCCAAACGACGTCGTGTCACTCCACCTCACCACCGACGGCAGGCTCGTCCTGCGCCGGAGCCGAGGTGCCGACGTCGACGTCATCACCACTCAAACTCCCATCGCCTCCGCATCCATGCTCGACAACGGCAACTTCGTCCTCTACGACTCCCGCTCCAGAGTCATATGGCAGAGCTTCGACTACCCCACCAACACCCTCCTCCCCGGCCAGCGCCTCCTGCCGGCAGGCACGCTCTTCTCCTCTGCCTCGGAGACCGACAATAGCAGAGGCATTTTCCGGCTGGTAATGCAGAATGACGGCAACCTCGTGCAGTATCCTGCCGATGCTGTCGCTGGACCGAGCAACGCTTACTATTCATCGGGTACATTCGGTGCCGGCCCTAACGTTTCTCTCAACCTCGACAACGACGGCCGCCTTTATCTCTTGAACGGAAGCGCTCCTCTCAAGAATATATCCATCGGAGGTCTACCAACCAAGGATTCTCTCTCTCTCATGAGGCTCGACGTAGGAGGCATTTTCCGAATCTACACCATCTCTCTCAACTCTTTGGGTAATTTGACCATCAAATGGTCGTCAACGGCTGACGCCTGCGCTCCCAAGGGCTTCTGTGGATTCAACGCCTACTGCATTCAGATGGACAACGTGCCGGCTTGTCAATGCCTTCCCGGTTTCGAGTTCCTTCAGCCTGGCAACTTCACCGCCGGCTGCTACTTGATCTTCTCGCCGCAAGGTTGCCCCAAGTTTGACGAGAGATTAAAGTCCGAGATTAGGGCAGTGAAGAACACGGCATGGGAGGATAACGCATACCAGAATTTGGCTGGAATGAATGAAGATGAGTGCAGAGATGCCTGCCTCAACGACTGTAACTGCGAAGCAGCCTTCTTCAATGTCAACGATGGCCAATGCAGGAAGCAGAGGCTCCCCTTGAGATTTGGTAGAAGATCTCTGGGCAATTCAAATATGGCTCTTGTTCGGGTTAGTACTTCTACAGAAACTGCGGATCCCAACGATCAAAGATTTGTCAAAAGAGAGAGGCGTTTAGACATCCTCATCATCGGAATCGTGCTTATGTTTGTGGGTGTTGTGGCCCTGTCAATTTCTGCAATCTTTGCTATTTGGAAAAGGAGGGGTTACAACAAGATCGATAAATATGTGGGAGCTAACGTATTGGAGGATATCTCCCTACAAGCCTTCACATTCGACCATCTCTCCATAGCAACGAATAATTTCAAGGAAGAGCTAGGGCGTGGAGCATCAGGCATCGTCTACAAAGGGGTGCTGCAGAATACACAAAAAGTAGTGGCGGTGAAGAGGATAGAGAGAGAGTTTGCACAAGGGGAGAGAGAGTTCCAAACGGAGTTAACCACAATTGGAAAGACATATCATCGAAACCTCGTACGACTACTAGGTTACTGCCTCGATGGAGCTCACAAGCTCCTGGTGTTCGAGTTCATGAGCAACGGTTCCCTCGCGGACATACTCTTCAAACACGATAATCGACCTAGCTGGCACGAACGAATCAAGATTGCTCGAGATATATCAAGAGGGATTCTGTATCTGCACCAAGAGTGTGAGACACAGATAATTCACTGCGATATAAAGCCTCAGAACATACTGATGGACGAGAACTGGTGCGCAAAGATATCGGATTTCGGGCTGGCTAAGCTGCTGAAGCAAGATCAGACGAATACTTACACTGGGATAAGAGGTACAAGGGGTTATGTAGCACCGGAATGGTATCAGAAACAAGCGATCACGACTAAAGCCGATGTGTACAGCTTCGGAGTGATGCTGCTGGAGATCATAAGCTGTAGGAGGAGTGTGGATTGGAGCAGATGTGAGGAAGATGCAATTCTGGAGGATTGGGTTTACGAGTGTTATATAAGTGGGAAGGTGGGGTCTCTTGTTGAGGATGATGAAACAGTAGATGATGTGAAGAAAGTAGAGAGAATGGTGAAGATAGGGCTATGGTGCGTACAATACGAACCATCGCTGCGTCCAACCATGAACAAAGTTCTGCTCATGATAGAGGGAACTGTGGATATTCCAATACCTCCAAGTCCTACTTCCTTCTTGAGCTCCATCTAGTTTGTGCAATTCAAATATGTCCCACAAATTCTTTTATTCTGTGTATGCATATTTGTGTGTTTAATGTCTTTTAATCATTTTCTAACTTTCAAATGCATCTTTTTGGAATCAAGCAAAATAAATTTAACAGTTCTCTTTACTTTTCTTCCACTAATTAATCATTACTTTGTAAATGTGATATCAAATAAGAATTAATTCATTTTCAATTTTACTTTTTTCCTTGCCTATATGAACTGGGATTATGGTTACCAAATTATTCATTCACTTCATTTCACCCACTTAATTGTGCACATTCTTGACAAATTTTATTGATCTAATGTTGTAGTTGTTCTATCATAAATCATAATTCAATATTTGGCAAACTGTTAGTTTGTATATATTATATGGTTATAATAATTGTTTGTAATGTAATTTGTATTTTCTTTCATTTATATATATATAAATAGAGAGGATCTATATCATATAGAAAGTGATTTTTTAGTAGTAAATATAAAAGAATTTTGGCTCTTAATTTTTATGATCTAACGGTCCAAAATTAACTACTAATTTTTGAATTTTTAATTATTAAAATATTTTAAATATGAGAGAGAAAAATCATATCTTTAATGAATTTATTATTTTTCTCTTATCTATTCTTTCTCTACAAGGCAAAAATCAGGTTGGATGCGAAGGTGGTGGTGGAGGCGGCGCGTGCATAGGCCGCAGAGTCAATCGTCGACCTCCTCGACGACACCCAAGTTGGTGCAGATGCTTGTGAGAAGACGTGAGTAGCTTGGATCCATGATGTGTTTGTCGCGATGTCAACGTCAACAGACCTGAGGTCGACGAGGATGAAATGAGGCGGTGATTTAAATTCGGAGGTGTAGGAGACTCCTCATCGTCGTGGCCACCATTGCGCAAGCGAAGGTGGATGCGGAGGTTGTTGGTGAAGGAAAACGGGAATGGGTCGTTGTCTTCTCGCCTACATGTATACGTTGCACCACATATACATGTTGATTGTATTGTCGTACATGAAAATTGCAATGATATCTCATGTTTGTACCGTTTAATAATATCATGTTGCACCACGCATATATGTGAATTGCATTGATATATACATGTAAATTGTATTGTCATTTTATATTAGTATGCAATGTTTTCAGTCCAACCAATTTATATTTTTTTACAGACTGCAATACATCAATAAATATAATGTAATGCATCAGACGTTTGATTGTGAATCAACATGGCGTAAATCGGTATTGCATGCGATGAAGTTGTTTTCAGTTTCGTTTCCCAATTAAAATTCTTGTAATTCAAAATTTGGGGAATTTTTAAATAATTTTAGAAGATTATGTTATCTCATAAATTTCTCCAACTATCAAAATTAAATGGTAGTACAATATATACGTCTAATGCAAATTACGTAACTTTACAGTGCAACACTACATATATCTAATGCAAATTACATGAATATACAGTGCAACAATAAACAAACGGCTGTTGAAGAAGTTTTTCTCTTTCCTATTATAGTTCCGTAATTAATGGTATCATATCAATTTTCGAATCCTTTGATCTTAGGAACCGTCGAATTATTTACCTAAATGCCCTTCTTGCTATGTATTTTGACGATGCAACACGTTTTTAAACCTAATTTTTTCGAAAATTAAGGGATCAATCAGAACTATTAAATTTATTGTAATGGAAGGACAAGATCATTTCCTTTTTTTTTTTTACCATTTGTTCTTTTTTTTACCTCGCCATCCATATATATATATATATATATATATATAGGGAGTGGTTCAAATAAAAAGGGACATTAAAGTATAAAATAGGAAATGATCTGGGCCATTAGATCAACACCATCCGACGGCCATGATTAAAACAAAAATCGCGCCATTTAACAAAAATCTGGGACATAAGGTTATTTTTGGTAAAATTTGAAGTGGGCGGTTATGCGTTCAAAAAACAATGCATTTCATAGTTAAATACAATGCATTTCATAGTTAAATGCAATGCATAACTCAAATTACATTTTCACAATGCATTTAATAGTTAAAAGCAATGCATTTTTCGGTCAAGATCTCAACCGTCCGATCATGAAAATCTAAGGCCCAGATCATTTCCTATTTTATACCTTAATGTCCCTTTTTATTTGAACTCCCACCTATATATATATATATATATATTATCCGTAAATTCACTTCATAAGTGTGACCATTTCTAGATGACATAAATCTACTAAAATCCCACAAAAAGATTCAATATTTTTAATTTCTTAATACTCAAGTTTAAACCATATATATCATTAGCATAAAATAATTGTCTACCGTAATGGAGAGGAATCTGCTGTCTTTTGCGGTTTGAGTTTTCTTACTAATAATACTCATTTTTTCTTCTCATAAGATGCAATATGATTTTGTTTTCTAAGAAGAATTGTCCATGCTATATTGGATGATCAGTGGAGTGTATTTTTAAAAGAACTGATAGGATTTATTTATCTATTTTCAATTTTCACCTTAGCTTCTTTGATAAATGTGCTAAAAATGTACTTGTGTAATTTTATATTTTCATTTCTCCATATTCTTCACTTGCCAAGTAGATGAAAATTGTTTTCTTTTACTTTTATTTTTAATAGTATAATCAATATAATGATACTTTATGTGTATATTGAGGGGATACTAATTTTATATATCTTACATGATTACATATGAGGTGATTGTATTAATTAGCATGAAAAGAATTTATCCTCTACTGCTTAAAATAATTCGCCCGCGTCTTCAATTATTTCTCTCTCATTTTAAGTAAAGCAAAATTCTGAATTATAGTCGGATTGTCATCTTAAAGCACAACTATAGACATATACTTGAATAGATTTTAGTTCTTAGTTAAAGATGATAAATATTGATGAATATCCGATATTGAAATCATTTAATTTAATTTAATTGTTAAAAGTATTCTTTTTGAAATAATAACTTAGTCGTTTTCTATGTCATTGAATCATTGATTATGATTACCGTTCTAAAACCATCGAATATTAAGTAATCGAGGAAAATGAGATATTTGTTAGTGGTAGTGTCCAGATTGACAAAAAAATTATTGTAAATAAGTTTAATGTTAAAAAAGTACTAAATTCATGTATTTGTATTTACTTATGCAAAGTTGTGACTAAATTCATGTATTTGCATTTACTTTTGCAAAGTTGTGTTAAAAATAAAAAAGTATTAAGTAATTCAAAAAACTAAATGATCTCTTTGATTCAGCTGTTGATCTATAAATTATGATTATTTAGTTGAATGTAAAAGATTGTCAAGTAACAGTAATTATTACTAAAAATGACGACAAAAATGGGACCAAGAACGTGACTTAGATTCTCAAACTGAAACATGTATGAAACCACAACCCACTTTAATCACTCTCAAATCAAAATGAAATAGACGGAAGTGAATGTGAATAGTCGATAAATAGCAATGGCCCAATCAAATACGTCTTCTGTTTACCCATATTCAAGTCCTACACAGAAAACGCGTAAAAAAAGAAGAAGATTATAATATTAGCCATTAGTACAGTGTCAATCGGTAATCGATTATCTAGAAGAATCGATACCGAATAAAAAGTCGGTAATCGAATACCAATTTTTTGGTAAATAAATCAATAATCAATTTTAAAATTTTAAAAATTAATGATACTCGGGTAATCTGTATTGAACCGGTACTGAATCGGATCACGATTTATTATACTCCCTCCGTCCATGAAAATGGTTTACACTTTGACCCGACACGAGTTTTAATAATGTATATTGACTTTAATAAGAATGTGTAGTTAGCGGAGTTTGAGTCTCACTTGATATATTGTTTTAAATTAAATTGTGTGTAGTTAGTGGTGAGGTTTATTTACTATAAATGGAATGTTTCAAATGTAAATCATTTTTGTGGATGTCCCAAAATGGAAAAATGTAAATCATTTTGGTGGATAGAGGGAATATTAATTATTAAAAATAAAATATTTTATATTTATGAAAAGTAAAATATTTTTTTATAAATAATTTATATTTTATATCTAATTATTGTTAGAAAAATATTTATGCTAATAAATATCGGCTTAAATTGATAATTTAAAATTATAAAAAAAATATAATATTATATTTCAAAAAACTAATTTTCGGAAAGAATTGATCTAGTAGACTAATTGATACGGTACTTTGATACACAAAAAGAGTACTTAACCAATTTTAAATAATCGATTAAATGGTATGAACCGATATGCACATCACTACTCACTAGAATACAAGATGTGAGGAAGTTTGGTAAATAATCATACAATTGTGGTAATTGGAGAAGAAATAGAAATTGGACATTTTTTTTTTTTTAAATTGGATTACATTAATATTAAATTACATAGCCGCGTCACAGAGGACTCGAACCCGAGACCTAAGCCTTGAGCATTAACCCCACTACCACTAGGCCAACACACGCACGCTGAAATCGGACATTTTAGAGTGTAATAACATTCACTTTGCAATTCTTTCATGCACTCTTTTTAGTTTAAATCAGATTATTAAATTAAATTGATAAATAACACACATACTCTGATACTCCATCAAAGGTGAAACATTAAGGTCGTACTTACCGAAATTCAAGCGTATATTTGCAAGAAATCAGACTTCAGAATCAATTCAGATCAACCGGTGGATTTGAAGCTGGTTCATCCCTCAAATCAAATGACCAAACTACAAAGATATTGACTAAGTCAATACATAACATCACCAACAGTAACACAACTCTCTCTTTTAAAGTTACAGATCAGTTACAGAAGACGAAGGCAACTAAACTAGCAATGTCCTTCCGATCCATCTCTCTCTTTCTTCTTCTCCTCCTCCTTTGTAGAGCAGCAGCCCAAAGAAGATCACCCAACATCACCTTAGGCTCTTCCCTCATTCCCACCGCAATCTCAAGTTGGCCTTCCCCTTCCGGCCTATTCTCCTTCGGATTCTTCCCCCAACATGTTGACTCCTACGCCGTCGGCGTCTTCATCTCCAGCAAAATAGTCGTGTGGACCGCCAAAAGGGACAGCAACCCAACTCTCCCAAACGACGTCGTGGCCCTCCACCTCACCACCGACGGCAGGCTCATTCTGCGCCGGAGCGGAGGTGCGGACGTGGACGTCATCTCCTCTTTCCCACCCATCTCCTCTTTCCCACCCATCGCCTCCGCATCCATGCTCGACAACGGCAACTTCGTCCTCTACGACTACGGCTCCAGAGTCATATGGCAGAGCTTCGACTACCCCACCAACACCCTCCTCCCCGGCCAGCGCCTCCAGCCGGCCGGCAAGTTATTCTCCTCCGCGTCGGACACCGACTACAACAGAGGTATTTTCCGGCTGGAAATGCAGAAAGACGGCCACCTCGTGCAGTATCCAGCCGATGCTGTCGCTGGACCGAGCAACGCTTACTATGCATCGGGTACATTCGGTGCCGGCCCTAACGTTTCTCTCAACCTCGACAACGACGGCCGCCTTTATCTCTTGAACGGAAGCGCTCCTCTCAAGAATATATCCATCGGAGGTCTACCAACGAAGGATTCTCTCTCTCTCATGAGGCTCGACGTAGGAGGCATTTTCCGAATCTACACCATCTCTCTCAACCCTTTGGGTAATTTGACCATCAAATGGTCGTCAACGGCTGACGCCTGCGCTCCCAAGGGGTTTTGTGGATTCAACGCCTTCTGCATTCAGATGGACATCGTGCCGGCTTGTCAATGCCTTCCCGGTTTCGAGTTCCTTCAGCCCGGCAACTTCACCGCCGGTTGCTCCTTGACCTTCTCGGAGCAGGGTTGCCCTAAGATTGATGGGAGAATGAAGTACGAGATTAGGGCAGTGGAGAACACGGCATGGGAGGATAACGCATACCAGAATTTGGCTGGAATGAGTGAAGATGAGTGCAGAGATGCCTGCCTCAACGACTGTAACTGCGAAGCAGCCTTCTTCGATATCAACGATGGCCGATGCGGGAAGCAAAGGCTCCCCTTGAGATTTGGTAGAAGGTCTCTGGGAAATTCAAATATGGCTCTCGTTCGGGTTAGTACTTTTACAGAAACTGCGGATCCCAACGATCAAAGATTTGTCAAAAAAGAGAAGCGCTTAGACATCCTCATCATCGGAATCGTGCTTATGTTTGTGGGTATTGTGGCCTTATCTATTTCTGTCATATTTGCTATTTGGAAAAAGAGGGGTTACAACAAGATCGATAAATATGTGGGAGCTAGCGTATTGGAGGATATCTCCCTACAAGCCTTCACATTCGACCATCTCTCCAAAGCAACGAATAACTTTAAGGAAGAGCTAGGGCGAGGAGCATCAGGCATCGTCTACAAAGGGGTGCTGCAGAATACACAAAAAGTGGTGGCGGTGAAGAGGATAGAGAGAGAGTTTGCACAAGGGGAGAGAGAGTTCCAAACGGAGTTAACCACAATTGGAAAGACATATCATCGAAACCTCGCACGACTCCTAGGTTACTGCCTCGATGGAGCTCACAAGCTCCTGGTGTTCGAGTTCATGAGCAACGGTTCCCTCGCGGACATACTCTTCAAACACGAGAATCGGCCTAGCTGGCAAGAACGAGTCAAGATTGCTCGAGATATATCAAGGGGGATTCTGTATCTGCACCAAGAGTGTGAGACACAGATAATTCACTGCGATATAAAGCCTCAAAACATACTCATGGACGAGAACTGGTGCGCAAAGATATCTGATTTCGGGCTGGCTAAGCTGCTGAAGCAAGATCAGACGAATACTTACACTGGGATAAGAGGTACAAGGGGTTATGTAGCACCGGAATGGTATCAGAAACAAGCGATCACGACTAAAGCCGATGTGTACAGCTTCGGAGTGATGCTGCTGGAGATCATAAGCTGTAGGAGGAGTGTGGATTGGAGCAGATGTGAGGAAGATGCAATTCTGGAGGATTGGGTTTACGAGTGCTATATAAGTGGGAAGGTGGGGTCTCTTGTTGAGGATGATGAAACAGTAGATGATGAGAAGAAAGTAGAGAGAATGGTGAAGATAGGGCTATGGTGTGTTCAGTACGAACCATCGCTGCGTCCAACCATGAACAAAGTTCTGCTCATGATAGAGGGAACTGTGGATATTCCAATACCTCCAAGTCCTACTTCTTTCTTGAGCGCCATCTAGTTTGTGCAATTCAGATATGTCGAACAACTTATTTTATTCTTTGTATGCATGTTTGTGTTGTCTTTTAATAATTCGCTTATCTTCAAGTGCATCTTTTGGATTTAAGCAAAATAAATTGTACAATTATCTTTACTTATCTTCCACAAATTAATCTTTACTTTGTAAATTACAACCCATTATCGAAAAGTAAAGAAAATGATTAATTAATATCCCAACAATTTGTATCATAAGAAATATGTCTGTATACTCCAGATCTCGAACTTAAAACTAAAAAATTCAGTCCCAACCAACAAGTATTTACAAGCACTGTAGTAAAAAAATAAATTTTTACTACAACTTAACTCAAGTTGATAGTAAAAAATTTTGCATATCTATTCGTGAAATTATGTTTTTATAATTATAAAAAAATATTAAATTTTTTGTTTGGTCCTCCCTTAGCCTTTATTGTATCTAACCTGATAGCAACCTAACATTATGGTCTTGGAAGAAATGGGCGTAGACCTCTTTGGTTTTAGGAGGATTCACATCATACATTATTAGTAATATGGCCTTATGTATCTAATGTAAATCAGAACATACATAATTAAAATTAACTTTTATTTATTTAGGTGAAGAGGCAATTAACTTGCACGACTTTAATTCACGTTGGTTGTATAATTCGAGAAATTGTAGAGCATATTTTACTAGACAGAACTTAAGAAGGAAGTAGGACTTGGAGGTATTGGAATCTCCACAGTTCCCTCCAACATGAGTAAGACTTTCTTCATAGTTGGACGCAGCGACGCTTCGTACTGTACACACCATATTCCTATCTTCACCATTCTCTCTACCTTTTCTTCTTCCACCAACTCTATCTCCTCCCCCACAAGATCTCCCACCTTCCCTTTCCTGTAACACTCGTAAACCCAATCCTCAAGAACCGCCTCTTCATCACGCAAGCTCCAATCCACACACCTCCTGCAGCATATGATCTCCAGCAACATCACTCCGAAGCTATACACGTCCGCCTTCGTCGTGATCCCCTGCTTCTGGTACCACTCCGGCGCTACATACCCCCTCGTTCCCCTTACCCCAGTATATGTATTAGTCTGATCTTGCTTCAGCAGCTTTGCCAGCCCGAAATCGGATATCTTTGCGCACCAGTTCTCGTCCATCAGTATGTTATAAGGCTTTATATCGCAGTGGATAATCTGTGTCTCGCACTCCTGGTGCAGATACAGAATCCCCCTTGATATATCTCGAGCAATCTTGACTCGTTCCTCCCAACTAGGCCGACTCTCGGGTTTAAAGAGTATGTCCGCAAGTGATCCGTTGCTCATGAATTCGAACACCAAGAGCTTGTTAGCTCCGTCGAGGCAGTAACCTAGGAGTCGCACCAGGTTCCGATGATATGTCTTTCCGATTGTTTTCAACTCTGTTTGGAACTCTCTGTCCCCTTGTGCAACCTCTTTCAGTAGCCTCTTCACCGCCACCACTTTTTGGTTATTCTGCAGAACTCCTTTGTAGACGATGCCTGATGCTCCCCGCCCGACCTCTTCCTTGAAATCCTTCGTTGCTTTGGAGAGGTGCTCGAATGTGAAAGCTTGTAGGGAGATATCCTCCACTACGTTAGCTCCCACATCTTTATCAATCTTGTTATACCCTCTCCTTTTCCGAAGAGCAACGACGACAGAAATTGATAAGGCCACAACACCCACAAACATAAGCACGATTCCAATGATGAGGATGTCTAAACGCTTCTCTTTCTTGATTAGTCTTTGAGTATTGTCGGTAACTGCACTAGTACGAACCCGAACTAGAGCCATATTTGAATTGTCCAGAGACCGTCTCCCGAATCTCAAGGGCAGCTTCTGCTTTCTGCACTTCCGATCTTTGACATCGAAAAAGGCTGCTTGGCAATTACAGTCGTCGAGGCAGGCATCTCTGCACTCATCTTTATTCATTCCATCCAAATTCTGGTACGAGTTATCTTCCCATACCGTGTTTTCCACTGCCCTAATCTCGAACTTCAATCTCCCATCAATCTTGGGGCAACCCTGCTCCGAGAAGGTCAAGAAGCATCCGGCGGTGAAGTTGCCGGGCTGAAGGAACTCGAAACCGGGAAGGCATTGACATTCCGGCACGCTGTCCATTTGAATGCAGAAGGCGTTGACCCCACAGAAGCCTTTCGGGTCGCAGAGGTTGGCCGTTGACGACCATTGGATGGTCAAATTACCCAGAGGGTTGAGAGAGAGGGTGTAGATTCGGAAAACGCCTTCGACGTCAAGCCTCATGAGAGAGAGAGAATCCTTGGAGGGGAGACCTCCGGTGGATATATTCTTGAGAGGAACACTTCCGTTCAAGAGATAAAGGAGGCCGTCGTTGTCGAGGTTGAGAGAAACATTAGGGCCGCCATTATATGTATCCGATGAATAGTAAGCGTTGCTCGGTCCAGCGACAGCATCGGCTGGATACTGCACGAGGTTGCCGTCAATCTGCATTACCATCCGGAAAATGCCTCTGCTATTGTCGGTCTCCGAGGCAGAGGAGAAGAGCGTGCGTGCCGGCAGGAGGCGCTGGCCGGGGAGGAGGGTGTTGGTGGGGTAGTCGAAGCTCTGCCATATGACTCTGGAGCGGGAGTCGTAGAGGACGAAGTTGCCGTTGTCGAGCATGGATGCGGAGGCCATGGGCGTTTGAGGGGTGATGACGTCGACGTCGGCACCTCCGCTCCGGCGCAGGACGAGCCTGCCGTCGGTGGTGAGGTTGAGTGACACGACGTCGTTTGGGAGGGTTGGGTTGCTGTCCCTGTTGGCGGTCCACACGACGATTTTGTCGGAGATGAAGACGCCGAGGGCGTAGGAGGTGACATGTTGGGGGAAGAATCCGAAGGAGAATAGGCCGGAAGGGGAAGGCCAAGTTGAAGTGGCGGTGGGAGTGAGGGAAGAGCCTAAGGTGATGTTGGGGGATCTTCTTTGAGCTGCTGCTCTACAGACGATGAGGAGAATAAGAATAAGAAAAACAGAGATGGATTGGAAGGACATTGCGCTTCTTCTTCTGTAACTACTCAAACTAGGATTTGAATGCTGTATCTTTAAAGAGAGAGGTGATGTTATGCATTGACTTGACTCCATATCTTTGCACTTTGGTCTATGCTTTAAGAGTGGGAAAGAAGAGTGATTGTGAACACACTTAGAGGTAGTAGATAGAGAGACCACGTTAAACAAGCTTGAAATCAACTGGCGTTATCTATAACTGATTAACCGAATTCATTGAACTGGTATTAGAATTTTGATAGAATTCATTATATACATACATGTTGCTAGCAGTAGCAATTGAACTATTTTAATAAAACATTTAAACTAAATACACAGTACATTTGTTTGTCTAGAATGTCCGATTTGTCTTTCTTTTGGAAACTTCCTCACATCTTGCATTCAATTCATAGTGTGGATAATAATAGCCCCTTTGACGCGTTTTCTATTTTGGATTTGAATTTTGATTGGTCCTTCATATTTAAAGACTATTCACTTCCGTCTATTTTAGTTTGTTTTGAAACTTGAAAGTCAAAGCTAATTGACTAAGAGTGCCTGTGATTCCACACATGTTGGCATTATAGTGCTGTCAATTTCCACGAAGGTTAAACATTGAAGACCAATTCCAAATGAATACAGTATGATATTTCTATCCACAAAATAGTTTCTTACTATTTGCCTAATTATTGTGCAAAGACAACAATTTTTCTTTCACACAATGTTATATAATTATCACATAAATATATTAGTTATCATAATAATAATAATTATTATTTTTTAATATATATTTTTTTACTCGATTTGTCCTATTAATTAGACTGACTTTGACTCTGAAAAATATCATCAGTTTTCAACGGATTACATATTAATATTACAGTACTACAAAATAATTCCTGACTCCAGAAAATAAAAGGATTACTAAATTTTTTTTACAAGCAACAAGTAAATGCACTTTTCACAATTGACACACAATCATTTAATCCCAAATAAAAGATATACAAGACACTTAATTAGTTGCCCACAAAATTAAAATATATATGTAATATAAAGTCTGTTACCTTAATGGCAAAATGTATCTATGTTAATTATTGTTGTCTTAATGTGCAGTTAGTCGACTTTCTAGCATACAGTACCATTAGCACGAATCTATCCAAAATAAGAGAAGGAGCAAAAACTTTCATAATTAAAGGGCTGAATCTGAAATAGCATTGATGCCAAGAAGTCATTAATTAATGATATAGCAAATACTGATAATTAAACAGGATATGCAGTACTTGTATTATTTGGGACGCAAATGCTCGATCGACTCCGATTATTCCAAGACTAAGGTAATGATGATGGAACGGCGGTAGATCCATGCAGCCATGAGGGTGGCACAAGTGTTCTATGCGGCGGCGGCGGCGGCGTCCGTAGCCATTTCCGGTGATTACCGTTGCTAGGTTGTGGAGGCGGTGGTGGAGGAGGCATGTCTCGTTTCTCATCAAAAACATTGGAAGGGAATGGTTTTCTGATCACACATTCTGTGAGATTGGCTTCATGCATTAACAAGATGGCAAACAACAAGATGTATGCTGCTTTCATTGCTTCTTTTTTCTTTTCAAGAAGAAGACGAAACAGGAGAGGTAGAGATGCAGTTTCTATCAGTAATTGTTTCGAAGATATCGACGAGGCAAAATGAGGAGACTTTCAACTTTTAATTATTTCTAATAAAATAAATTGTCTTTCCATCATTAATGCTGATGTATAATTAGCTAGGTCATTCTTATTAATCGGCAACTTTGATTAAATGCAACGCTCCAGCCATTCAAATGCCTTCTTCTCAAAAAAAAAAGAAAAAAGAGAATTTTCTCCAACTGCATTTTGTACCTCAGAATACTCTAGCTTGTACAATTTTAACGTGGCCAAATTTATAGTATTATGTTGATGGGCTTGAGCCCAATATTTAACTATTCCTAGGCCCAATTATTTTTCATTAGTAGCTTAGAAAGCCCAACAAACATAATTGGGCCCAATGAGTGTTTCCGTTTTTTTTCTTTCTGAAAGAGTTTTTTCGTTATTGATAAATTCTTTATAGTTAAAGCCGTATATACATACCTCTATATATTGGCGAGATGTGAAATATGCTCTTGGGAATTATGGCAACCCCTTTAGAAAGTGTTTTTATTAATGGGGTAATAGGTAAAATTACTCACTTTCATAAAATAAAGATAAAAAATATTCACTTAAAAATAAAAGATAAAAAATACCCACTTTTTACAATAATATGATGAATTTCATCATGTGCTCATGTTATTCAAGTTATTTTGAATTTGAATAACATGAGCACATGATCAATTTCATCATGATATTGTAAAAAGTGGATATTTTTTATCTTTTATTTCTAAGTGAGTATTTTTTTATTTTTTACTTATCAAAATGAGTATTTTAGCATTTACCCCTTTATTAATCATAAAATTATATCAATCTCATAAAGTGAATAATATTTAGTACGAATTTAGAAATTAACATTTTAGTTTTTTGGTAAGGTATATTATATATTTAAATCCCTTTATTTATCTATTATGAACAAAAAAAAGTAAAATATAAAAAAGAATCTTCAATTTTCCTTTATTATGACCTTACCTTTTCTTTTCAGTTCAACTTTATTTTTATCTTCACCCTTATCTTCCTCCTCCTTCTCCTCACATATTCACATGGGATCTTCACTTATGGTGCTTAAAATATCACTTTATTACAACCGCCACTAAATAAAATTACCCGGACCATGTACACCAACATACAAATTAGGCAATTATTGATTGTACATTTTTCAATAATAAAAGCTACATATTCTGAAATCCACCAAATGTGGTAGTTCTAACAGTAGCAATAGTTTTTAATATTATGAATGAACATGATTAAAATTAAAAATAGGAATCTACAAAAGTCGCGGCCTAACGGCAGTTGGCAAGCTGTCATTGTATGCTGAAAAGTCCATATCCCATCCTCAATTAACAATGAATTCTATACAAAGAAGAATCAATATTAATTAGAAAAGGTGATGCCAAACTCCTAACGTACATTTCTACAGTCTACATGCCAAGACGTTTCTTCGAATCTTCCAATATGAATACTGTATTTTGTTGAATAGTAAATAATAATCTTTCGTAATTAATAGTAATCTTTTCTCTGAAACGCGTAATTAATAAAATTAATAAACCCTCACCTCACTGAAAACTAAATTCTTCGTCGGTCGTCCTCTCTCTCACACCTCAACCTCAAGAGTCGAGACAATACACTGCTCACCCACCACGAAAAATTCATCTCCAAATTTAATTGCCCTATGAAGCAGTGTGTTGTTATTATTGTTTCCAGTTATTCAACATTATTGTGAGGTTTCAGCTTTCGTGAGATTTTCCTACTTTTTTTTTTTTCGATTTTTTGTGTGAACGATTTTGTGTTGAATCTGAGCCGTTGAGTTTGACGATTCCACCACCAATGCAACTCAGATCCCTTCAATTGAGTCCAACTCTTGACTCCTTCCTGAGTTCTAGAAGATCCGTGCAGGATTCCCAGTAAACCCACCGTAGAAATTTGTCGGTACTTGATAGGATTTAGAGATTGTATATCTGACAGTTGTTTTAATTGGGGTTTTGTAAATTGAATTCGGTTGAAGATGGTGGCGGCGAAACCTCATGGGAAGATGTTCACGTTTGGACTGGTGGCGTCGTGGTACTCATCGAACATTGGGGTTTTGCTGCTGAACAAGTATTTGTTGAGCAATTATGGGTTCAAGTACCCGATTTTCTTGACGATGTGTCACATGACGGCTTGCTCGTTGCTCAGCTACATCGCGATCGCGTGGATGAAGATGGTTCCGATGCAGACGATAAGATCTAGGGTTCAGTTCATGAAGATTACAGCGCTCAGCTTGATTTTCTGCGCTTCCGTTGTCAGCGGCAATATTTCGCTCAAGTACTTGCCTGTGAGCTTCAATCAGGCGATTGGCGCCACCACGCCTTTCTTCACTGCAGTGTTTGCGTACTTGATGACAATGAAGAGGGAAGCGTGGTTGACTTATTTAACGTTGGTACCTGTTGTTACTGGAGTTGTCATCGCGAGCGGGGTATGTCTGTTTCATCTAAACCAGTTTTGATTTTGGTTAATCTGACTGTGTTTTGGTGTATTAATCTTTTTGATATTGGATTCTTTTTCTAATGATATCTTTGTGTTGCTTAAGCTTGACTGTGACTGCTTATGTTGATTGGATGCGTTGATTCTGTCAAAAAGCATAGATTTGATGACATATGATAAAAATATGAGCAAAATTATTATCTTGTATTGATTTGTTGCATCGCACCTGTTCAAGATGCATTCTACTGATTTAAGACGTGTTTGTGATCAAATACCTCCTTGCATTTGGGGAAACCTCTGCTGCTGGAGTTTGCCTTTTCTGGATCAGACTGTGATCAATATTTAGGGGACATAATAATATGATGATTTTTTATGTGACCATTTTGTACGAGTTATCTCACTGAAACTATATAAGAGTCTATATGGGTTCTAACTTGTTCCTCACTTTTCTATCTTACTATGTTCTATTTAAAGTCAATTCCATCCTGACTGTCTACCTCTTTAATTGGTGTAGGGTGAGCCGAGCTTCCATTTGTTTGGGTTTATCATGTGTATTGGTGCAACAGCTGCAAGGGCTCTCAAATCAGTGCTTCAGGGTATTTTGCTTTCTTCTGAAGGGTAATAAAATTCTACTCTCAGGCATATACATATATTCTGGTGAATTTAATATTGTGCTAAAGTTACATGTGTGATAATATTATCTTTTCTAAAAGTTCTCTTTCTGTTTGAAGGGAAAAGCTGAATTCTATGAATCTGCTCCTCTACATGGCTCCTATTGCTGTAGTACTTCTACTTCCTGTAACCCTGTTCATGGAAGAAAATGTTGTGGGTATTGCATTGGCCCTAGCAAGAGAAGATGTCAAAATTATTTGGTTACTGCTGTTCAATTCAGCGCTTGCATATTTTGTAAATTTGACCAACTTTCTGGTCACAAAGCACACCAGTGCCCTAACTCTTCAGGTACTTCTTTCCCAGTAAGGGTACTCTTCAGTTTGTGATTTTACTGTTAAGAAAGAGATGCCTTTGCCAATTTGATGCCAAAGTTGGGTTGAATCTAGTGATTCTAACTCGAATAAATGTTTACTCTTGCTGCTTTCTGCACTTGTGTTCTTTATTGGGATATCTTTGTTGTCAACAATCGGCTATTCGTAAATCGTAGTTTACCATTAGTCTCCTCTTACCAGAAGGGTTTTGAATTAGAAAGTTGATAAGGTGTAGTGATTGGGTTGTTTGAAGGAGAAAAAAACAAGGACAGGATATATTCTCCCTGTGCTTGATGCTATTGTGACAAATGTGTGCATGTCCTGCTGACTGCATTTTTGCGCTATTATTTATTCATTTTATGGAGTTTGATATGCATGTGGGACCAGTTATATACACTTGTAATCTAAAGCCCTGCTTTCTGAGTTGGATTACGGATCCATATAAATTTGCGGTTGGCAATATTTGATCGTTCATGTGCCTTTCTAGTTCTCTAACATACTAAATGTGGCCTTATTTTACAGTTAATGCCCGATATGGGAAAAATGAAACATGAAAAGGATTAATCTTATGGTTTCAGTTTTATAGGCATGTGGTAATAGTGGTTAATAGAATATACTTGGGGTGCATAATGGAGTAAACTACTGAACTTGTAGGGAGGTCTCAGAAACATATTCAAAATGTATAGTAATGCCAGGGTCCTTTGTTATATTATACTATGGAAAAAGGAAGATTGATAATATTATTCCCACTAGTATGAACTATCTCTATTAGAATATGATTCATTATGCAGGGCTGCTGGTGATCGGCCGGCATGGTGTAGTTATCACTTTTTCTTTACCAGTTTTCATGTTGATTATGATGAGGAAAACCATGGTTAGTAATGTGATTGTGAGTTCCTTCAGGTCCTTGGAAATGCTAAAGGGGCAGTGGCGGTTGTAGTCTCCATAGCAATTTTCCGGAACCCCGTATCTTTCACTGGAATGCTTGGTTATGCACTGACAGTTGTGGGTGTTATCCTATACAGTCAAGCCAAGAAGCGTACAAAATGAAGGAACGAGTAATCGTTGAAACCATCAAAGTTGATATAACCATCTATTTTGTGATATGAGAAGGTGATACTATACTATCTGATAGAAGCAAATTCAGCAGTGTGAGAGTAAGGAAAGACCCTATTTTGCTACAAAGGCGTGGGTGGGTAAGGCTGTAAGGACTCGAAACTGTAACAACAAATCAATACCCGTTTAGCTGTGTAGGAGTTTTTATTGCATCCAGTCTTGGTTACTAAATGAAATCGTTTTTATCACTGTATTCTTTCCTCAAGTGCTCACTCAAGGCGACACTTCATGTTATTGTAATTCTTTTGACATCAATTAATTAGTGAAAAGAAATTAAAGTTCTATAAACTTGTGCCCAGTTTCGTTGCTTTGAGTTTGTGCTGTTCTAATTTTGTATGCTTGAATCTAATTACGTTGCAACTTGGTTTCTGCTATGTTGAATACAGTAATTAGTTTCCTTCACCAATAATGGTTGTATCCATTTTCCAGTATTATTCCGTGTTTTTCATTTTATATATTGAATTTAAAGAAAGTTTTGACTTTGATTAAAAATAGAAAGCTAAATGATCTTTTGTATACTTATATTTCAGAAATTAAAAGTTGTTGACAAATTAATTTATATATTGTTGCACTACACAAATTTGAAAAGTTATGTCTATCAATTTAAAATACTGCAAGAAGTTACTACCAGCATCTAAAATTTTTCTTTGATAATAAATAAAAGCAATATATACAAACATTGACTTTTGTTTTTTTACTTAACGAGTCCATACTACTAATACAAACACTGAAAACAAGGCCGACACCTGAATTATAAAATGACTTGTTGTGCATTAAATTGAAATTGAATTCAAAGCAGTGAAGACACACTATCAGCTTAATTAATAAGTTCCCATTAAACTATATTATATTAAAAGTACACTTCATCTTCATCTATCACCAGACTATATTACGATTAAATAGATCATTTTCATACATGTGATTCACCAGCAATGATCATCTTCTCCAATTTCTTGATTTAATCAAGAAGATGAATTAATGTAGAATGCATCTAAAATTCACAGAACAAACGCAGTGCATCACTACCATAACATGGTCAAGAAAATCTCATTGACAACTCATAAATCTTTCATCAATCCAAAGTTCACTAAACATCAGATGAATCAAAGTAATCACCATCTCAGATCAATCATAGTGCTCCAAACACAGTTAGAAAGCATCATAATCTTCTTAGTATTTGAGCAGGAGTTCCAAAATCTCAAGAAATACTTTCCAATTCAATAAAATCAACAGAAGGAAAACAAGATTAAGCAGCCGATCCAAACTAATTTCCAAATTCCGTCTGGAATTGGAGAAATCAACCTTGTACTTCATCGTCATATTAGGATACATGATTCCCCATTGTTTCTCTCCGGCGTCACGGCCACTCATTACAGCATCACTGCTTGTACCATTCGTATTATTGTGGGTACTCTGTTGAAAACTTTCATCAAACAGCTCATAGACATAAGCCTGCGTCACCCCTTCTTTCCTCAGAGGCGTTCCGAGTCCAGATCTCAGATGCTTCAGTAGCCCTCTCAAGTACATCTCCGCGTAGTTTCCGGCGGTCTGTGACTCCACCTCGCTTGGCCACCCTGTCTCCGTCACGATCACTGGCACATTTTCACGGCCAGTAACCGCCATGGCGGCGATAATGGCGTCGACCATCATGTCGAACAAGTTTCGGTACCTCACTCCGGTAATCACATCGTCGCGAAAATTGAACGGATGTTCTTGAAACAGAACGAATCCGACAGGAATTTCGGAGTTGATTCTAAAGATGTTGTAGGGGTAGAGATTGATGAGAAATGAGGAGTTCGTTTCGTCTAGGAATTGGAGCAATGGGCGAATGACGAGGGAGCCAATCGGTTCCTGAAACTCGGCGGCGGAGGGGGGAAACGACGTCGTCATTATATCGATGAAGGAGATGGTGGTGGAGACGGAGATGGTGCGGATGCCGAGGTCGAATAGCGCGAGGCGGATGTTGCGCATTGCAGGGAGTAGGACTGTGGATGGATCGACGGTGGGATCCAAGGGAGCGGAGGTGGTGGTGATGACGTCAGAACCGGCGGAGATAAGGGAGATGTGAGTGCGGGGGTAGTAAGGGAGGACATGGGAGTGGATCCAGAGGGCGGCGGCGGAGCGGTTGGCGGCGAAGGAGGGGATGAGGTTGTTGGGGACGGTTAGGAGGAGACTAATGTTGGTGTATGCGAATGCGCGCACCGCGATTGGGGACGGGTCGAGGAGGCGGACGGCGGAGATGCAGAGTGATTGGAGCGTGGAGACGACCCGTTCGGGAGGTGGAACGTTAGTGGCGGAGGGGTTGTAGGTGACGCCTATGGTGGTGGCGGTGGCGGCAGTGGCGGCGGAAAGGAGGAGGATAGAAATAATGAGGAAGAGCGAACGCATTTTCGCCGGAAAAAGAAGTTCATGTAGAAATTAGTGTATGTAAATGGGTTTGAGAAGCGGGGGGTTAATTAATGGCGGGTTTACTGTGTGTGGTGTGCGTGATGCGCATGTTAGCTGTGCCAGAGCGCCAAATTCAGTTATTTTCCGTTTGAAAGAGGGAGGAGATAAAGATACGCTGTGCTACGGTGCAGGCTATGTGTCAAGTACCAACTCATGTCATCTAACAACTTTTAACATCTATCTAGTACAAGTACCAAACCCAAACCCGTTTTAAATTGGACTATTAATTAATAATCTCTCCAGTTCATATACCTTGCACTTTCACCAACAACATGGGGCTAATAATTCTTTTTGACTGATCTTAAATTTGATTTCTTAATTGGATGTTGTGTAAATCATGTTACTTAAATCAATAAGATTATCGAATCACGATTATATAATTAGACTTCAATTTCTTCACTCTTTTTTGGAATATCTAAAAATAACAAGTTGAGTCACAAATTGCAGATACGAACAAAATGATGATGCGAGCCACAGCGCACCCATATCTCAAATACATAGCACTAGTTATCTGCGCCACAGATTAATGTGAGATAGAAATTAAACCTCCTACTACTGGGCTGCTGCCACGTGTCAGCACATTGTCAGCTGCTTATCTGCTATCTCTCCACTCCCATTGTCGTAGCACAAAACTTGCTCAAATCCAATTACAATAAACTTGAAAAGAAAACATTGATTTTCTTGCAATAATTCAATCATGGAGGCTAGCATGGCATGCTATGCGCGTGTAGCGGTCTTGCCTAATGTTTCTTCACAGCAATATTCAGCTGCACTTGCATCACCTCGTTCTGTCTCTCCTTCTTTTAGCTCCAAGGTTTGTTGCTTTGAAATAATCTGCTTTTCTTGAACCATTCTTCATTTTTTCTGAATATAGATATTTATATCAATCTCATCACTCTCAAGCATGAAATTGGGAGATTAAAAAGAGATAATTTTTACAGCAATGCGTGTAAAGATTATGCTTTATTCTGTGAAAAGTTAGTTGGTAGCATGAAACGTTGGCTGCATTTGTTGCAGAGCTCGAAAGGGAGCTCTATGTTTGGGGAGTCGTTGCGCGTGGCGCCAAAATCATCGATGAAGGTGTCAAAGGGGAAGAATTCTTCCCTCGTGACCAAGTGTGAGATAGGAGACAGTCTGGTGAGTGATTAAGCATGCTAAAGCTGGATTCATAGGTGAAGAATGTTAGTTGTAATGAGAGATTTGATGATGCTTTGTTCTTGCAGGAAGAGTTTCTTGCAAAATCGACATCTGATAAGGGGCTAATTAGGCTTATGATGTGCATGGGAGAAGCACTGAGAACAATCGCCTTCAAAGTTAGAACAGCTTCTTGTGGTGCAACTGCCTGTGTTAACACTTTCGGAGATGAGCAGCTTGCTGTTGATTTACTTGCTAACAAGCTTCTTTTCGAGGTTCGAATTCTTAAATCCCACCATTTTATACTTATTAAAGTTCTAAGATTCAAGAAAAGTTTGATAAAGTATGCTTCTTGACAATGATGCATAGGCATTGCAATACTCCCACTACTGCAAGTATGCTTGCTCTGAGGAAGTCCCTGAGCTCCAAGACATGGGAGGGCCTGTTGAAGGTGTGCTTATTCACAATCTCATATTTCATTTCATCAATTTTTGCAATGAGTGTGATTTTCGTGGTCGAATTGGAGCAGGAGGGTTCAGTGTTGCATTTGATCCACTTGATGGGTCTAGTATTGTGGACACAAATTTCACAGTTGGCACAATTTTTGGAGTGTGGCCTGGTGATAAGCTCACTGGTGTAACTGGTGCTCAACAAGTTGCTGCTGCTATGGGGATTTTCGGGCCTCGTACTACTTATGTTCTTGCCCTCAAGGATTGCCCAGGAACCCATGAATTTCTCTTGCTTGATGAAGGTTTGAATTTCATCACTTGCATTCTAAACAGTTTTGTTTCATGCCATGAAGCATTTACTAAGTATGAACAACTGTATTACAAAACCACTCTTGTTTTAGGAAAATGGCAACATGTGAAGGACACTACATCAATTGGAGAAGGGAAGATGTTTTCACCTGGTAACTTGAGGGCTACTTCAGATAATGCTGATTATGCCAAGGTCTCTTCTTCTTCTTCTTCTTCTTCTTCTTAATGTTTTGGATGATTTTAGACATGTATACCGATATAATTTTTGAATGACAGCTGATTGACTACTACGTTCGTGAGAAGTACACCTTGAGATACACAGGAGGAATGGTGCCTGATGTTAACCAAGTATGTTTCATACTCCATCCATTGTCCTCTGTGGTTGAGTTAAACAAACATGTTATTAAGTGGACTCATTTAGGCTAACTGCAATGTTCAAAACTTTTGCAGATAATAGTGAAGGAGAAGGGGATTTTCACAAATGTGATATCACCAAGTGCAAAAGCCAAGCTGAGGCTGCTTTTTGAAGTGGCTCCTTTGGGGTACTTGATTGAAAAGGCGGGTGGGTTTAGCAGCGACGGGAAACAATCAGTGTTGGACAAGGTGATTGAGAATCTTGATGATAGGACTCAAGTTGCCTATGGATCCAAGAATGAGATTATTCGATTCGAGGAAACTCTCTATGGATCCTCAAGACTCAAGGCTGCTTCACCTGTTGGAGCTGCTGTTTGATCCCATTCAGACAAGAGAATCATCAGTTTTTTCTGCTTATTTCTCTTGTCTATGTAGAGCAAAATGTTTTGTACACAGACTTTTATATATAAGTATGTCTTGATAAAAACTGAAGATGCATGACAAGTTAAATTTTCAATAAAGCTTCATCAATTCAAAATGTCATAATATATGATAAATCAGAAAAATAGCAGCTTCTTTTCTGTCAAACTGTTTTCTTTGATTGACTACTTTTTTACTATTGCAAATATGCTATTAAGAAAGAAAAAAAAAAGGAACTTTGTAAATTCCAGTTGGGCTTTGGTTTTGGTGTTTCCAAAGCATTCTTGTTCTAGGAATCATCCTTGCAATCTCAGATGCAAATTTCTTAGGATATGTCAACAAGGAAATGTGAACACGTTCTGCCTCATTACTACAAAATTAGACTGTCTTATTAATAGAAAGTTGCAAGAAACAAGGCTGCTACATCATGGAAAACAAGGATAAGCAATATATGGTATGACTTTTGAATAACATTTGATCAAACTACACTTTTCTTTAACCTTTTTCAAGAATCTTACTACTTATATACAAATTTTTATGATTGTTCGTGGACAGGGCAACGAGGTGAAGAGCCACAAATGGCATGGAGCAGTAGGAGGCATAGTCGACGCACCAATAGAAAAGGTCTGGAATATGGTTTCTCAAAGCAGTAGATTGCACGAGTGGATGCCAATGGTGGAAAACTGTACTAATTTGGCTGGTAAAGAAGGCATCGCGGGCTACATCCGTTTGGTCTCGGGTTTCATGTTCCCACAGAAAGACGAAGACAGATCATGGATCAAGGAAAGGCTCGTTTTCATAGACTCCTCATCTCACAGTTACACTTATCGAATGGAAGCAAGCAATGTAGGCCTTGATGGATCTTCAAACTCACTCAAACTCATAGATTATGGCGACGGCTCAACTTTAGTTGACTGGAAATTCGAGATTAGTCCAGTCGAGGGCATCTCGGAGGAGTACATATTGGACTACTTGGGATATCTTTACAAGTCTTGCATTAATAGAATTGAGGGTGCTATTGAGATTTCATCTAGAAACTCAGTCACAATCTTGAACCAAGAATTTGCTTGTGGTAGAGATAATGATATCTAACTTTTCAATATTGAAAAAACTCATTTTTGAACTAATACTTTTCCTGTTAGATGTAAAGATGGAATCGGTGGTATGGGATTGGCCTCTTTTAGTTGTGGAATGAGCTGTTGCTTATACTTCATCTAATCATCCACTTATCATGTTTCAAATGTGTGGTGATATCATATTAATCCATGTTTTTAACGAAAACTATTTCCCAACTAATCATTTATTTATTTTGGTTTATAAGCCAATTACCAACTATTGCACATAAAATAATATACACCTTCTACAGAAGCTGCAGTCAGGAATGCAATCAATTCTTGTTTTGATTTCTTCAAACAATTTCGAGTTATTGGGTTATATTTCTTGATTGCAGGATACTTAAAAGTATGAAGGAAGAATTTTACAAAAGTGACAACCACAATAATCAGTACGGAGACAATTACCAAAATTTAAAGCCAAAGAAATCCAAATACAGAGGGTGCATACCTTTCAAGAGGCCTTTATTACATACATAACACAAGGTTATAAAAAACCCAAGAGCTACATACATTTGACACTTAACCCACATTGTGTAATATGCAAGAAAAGTTAGAAAACTGCATGGCTGTCTTCACCTAACTCATCTACAACGACATATATTTCTCCCCTTATAATAAGTTCCAATCTTGATGCTAATTCATCTTTATCCCCAAAACAGAGACTTTAGAGATTAAAAAAATTGAAGCAAGAGAACAAGACGATGGATAAAATTCGTGTGGCTCTAACTCTCGTGCTGCTTACACTCTTTAGCTCTTCATTGCTGTGTGTCCACTCAAGAACCCGACACTATAAGTTCAGCGTAAGTGCATCACATAATTTTGCTGAACTATGTGGTTCTTGTTTAAATGATGATCCATCTTGGGTTGCGCAGGTGGTGAAGAAAAACACGACGAGGCTATGCTCGAGCAAGGCCATAATCATGGTGAACGGGAAGTTCCCGGGGCCCACTCTCTACGCGAGGGAAGACGATACAGTGATCGTTAGAGTTGTCAACCATGTGGCGGACAATGTGACAATACACTGGTCCAATTCCAATAAACATATCTCTCTTTTTTTGTTATGAATGATTAGTGAGTCTGAAATGGTGGTGCAAATATAGGCACGGCGTTCGACAGCTGCGGACGGGGTGGTCGGACGGACCGGCTTACATAACGCAGTGCCCGATACAGAGGGGGCACAGCTACATTTACAAGTTTACCCTGACGGGGCAGAGAGGAACTCTTCTGTGGCACGCGCATATCAATTGGCAGAGAGCGACGGTGCATGGCGCCATTGTCATTTTGCCTAAGCTGGGCGTTCCTTATCCTTTCCCCAAGCCTGATAAAGAAGAAATCATCATATTAGGTTAAGACTGACCTTGAATAATTGTCGTAGAAGTTAATGTTATGTAACAAGATTGGTAATGGGTAGAGGATGTGGTGTGTAAGCAGGAGAGTGGTGGAAGGCTGATGTGGAGGTTGTGATCAACCAAGCTATGCAAGCAGGCATGCCACCTAACGTTTCAGATGCACACACCATTAACGGACTTCCTGGTCCTGCTCCAAATTGCTCTTCCACAGGTACTACACCATATATATACGTACACAACCACAATTATTTACAGATTCTAATATAATTCGTGTTTTTCTTCGATCAAGGGTACAATATGCACGTAGAGAGCGGCAAGACCTATCTCCTCCGCATCGTAAATGCAGCACTGAACGAAGAGCTCTTCTTCAAGATCGCAGGTCACCACCTCACCGTCGTCGAGGTCGACGCCGCTTACACCAAACCCTTCACCACTGACACCATCTTCATCGGGCCGGGCCAGACCACCAACGCTCTCCTCCGGGCCGACCAGCCCCCCGCCAAGTACATCATCGCCATCTCCCCCTTCATGGACACCGTCGTCGCCACCGACAACCAAGTTGCTACCGCCACCCTCCGCTACACATCCGCCTCCTCCTTCTCCCCCACCACCTTCACCGCAGTTCCGGCCAAAAACGCGACGCCGGTTACCTCCACTTTCTCCAACGGCCTCCGGAGCCTCAACTCGAGAGAGTACCCGGCGAATGTCCCCACCACCGTGGACCACTCACTCCTGTTCGCCGTCGGCGTGGGAGTCAACCCGTGCGCCTCCTGCGTCAACGGCAGCCGCGTAGTGGCGGACATCAACAACGTGAGCTTCGTGATGCCGACGACGGCGCTGCTCCAAGCGCACTACTACAATATAAGCGGGGTGTACACCGAGGACTTCCCGGAAACGCCGGCGATGCCGTACAACTACACGGGTACTCCGCCGGCAAACATGCAGACGATGGTGGGGACGAAGCTGTACAGAGTAGGGTACAATTCGACGGTGCAGATCGTTGTGCAGGGGACGTCCATGATCGCGCCGGAGAGCCACCCCATACATCTGCATGGATTTAATTTCTACGCAGTTGGGAGAGGAATTGGGAATTACGATGCGGTTAATGATCCAAACAATTTTAATCTGGTTGATCCAGTTGAGAGGAATACTATAAGCGTCCCCACTTCTGGCTGGACTGCTATAAGGTTTAGGGCTGATAATCCAGGTACATCTTGTCTTTACCTATCTATTCTAATTTCTTCTCACTGCATGCCCTAGCTAATTTCTTTTGATCATACTATGATGCATGCACCATGTTATGGTGTGTGGACTAGTAATAATTTCATAACAATGGAATACTTATATTTCTCGAGACCAGCTAAACTCGTTCACAGTATTTAGGCGTAAGTTGGTACATATTTAGTATCAAGGGTGGGATATAGTTCTCATGCAGCCGACAACATCATGATGATGAATCCTGTTAGGTATTATAAACAATCAAGTAGGTGGGTGTGTGTGATACTCCTTTGATTGATTACTATTTATGAAACTATACTCCCTTTAATCTTTAGTCTGTGCACTTGGGGTTTCAACTTTTCACTCCTATAATTATATTCAAATGGAAGTTCATGGTATATTTTGAACTGATCATTTTGTAGCATTAGGTTCGTGCAATCGTCCACTATTGTTATTATTGAAAAGACATACAAATAATTAAACATTTATAATGTTTGACTTAATTTGAATAAAAAGATTCAAGTGCATGAATTATATATGTGTACAATATATAAATGGTTGCCTTGATCTTGATGCAGGGGTTTGGTTCTTCCATTGTCACTTGGAAGTGCACACAACATGGGGGCTTAAGATGGCCTTTTTGGTTGAAAATGGCAAAGGCCCAAATGAGTCAATCTTGCCTCCTCCTAAAGATCTTCCAAAATGTTGACCATTTCACAAATATTTTTATTTTGTAATGATGAGGAGAGTTTTTGAATGATGAACATGAGAGTGACGAGGGATGGTGGTGACGATGCTGCTCAAGCTGCACTTCAATAACACGCACACAGGCATACCAGCAATGGAGGAGACTGTATTTATATATTACTAATGCATTTAATTTGTTTGTGGTATATTTTATGATTGTAGCCTTTAAGTTTCGATATTTTTAGATACATCGATTGTTTGGACAAATGAATAAAAAAAGTTTCAACTGTGAGCCTCATAGTGTCATAATTTATACTCGTTTTGCATAGGAAAAAATAATAAAATATTTGTTGGCATATCTATCATTTTCATTCATCACAACTCAACGCGCCAGGTAGGGGTCGAACCTACGACTTTCTGCTTAGGAAACAGACGCTCTATCCACTGAGCTACAGGCGCGTTCATGTTTTTAATGACTCGTAATTATGTTATTATCCGTTATTTAATCCCAAGCTCTGAAAAATTAAATTCGATTAAAATGTTTAAATTAATATTTATTTTTACCTAAATTAATGTAAATGTTAAAATGTCAATTATTTGGTACAATTTGGGGTATTAAATTCTGATTGAAAATTCCTCAATTCTGATTTCACCAAAAACTCAGAAGCTTCGGGATCATGAAAATCAATAGGTGAAGCCTAACCCTTGATCTTTAATTTTAGGATTTCCATTATTACATGAATTGAAATATCATCCATCCCCAGTAACATATAAATGTATGATGATGGAATCCAGCTGAATCAAGATTTCATTTGGTTGCACTTTTACACCTAGACAGACTCAACTTGATTAAGATATTCCAGTATACTTTTTTCCCTTCTTTTCTTTCCTTTTTCTCCCCTTCTTTATTGTGAGATTTTGTATTCATCACTTCTTTAATTAACCTCTACTTTAAATGCACAGCACAGCCATAAAAAGGAGAATGTCAGATCCTTGTATATATAGCCTGTGATTAATGTTGATGGTTTCTTGCTATTCACTATATAAGATGTCCAAAGCCAGATATCTTTCAACACTCTCATCCCCTCCTCTCTCTTGACAAAAACTAGGATTATTCTGAACTACATTTATATAATAACTACTAGGAGAGAATCAGAATATAGATTTTGCCTAAATCTCTTCCTTCGTGCAGTCATGTTTTTCAAATATTCTGAAAAAGGTGAGCTCTTTTCCAGATTCTTCAAATTGTTCCTCTAGGAAAAGAAAGGAAAAATTCTTGATTCCCATTAAAAGATTCTGATCAATAAGTGCCTTTAGGATCACAGCATAGATCCCAAAATTTCTCCAGACTCCAAATTCCAAGGGCCCCATCATCACCTCCTTCTTATATCACTACAACATCCCAATAAGCCATTACCAAAGTACACACACACAGACAGAGAGAGATGGAAACTCTATGTCCAAGTCCAGCAGTGATATCAAGCTCATCAAAATGGTTGATGGAAGAGGGTAATATGAACATGAATATGAATATGAATACGAATATGAATACGAGTATGAAGTGGAGTAAAGAAGAGAACAAGACCTTCGAGAACGCACTTGCCATCTTCGACGAGGAAACTCCAGACAGGTGGTTTAAGGTAGCAGCCATGATTCCTAGCAAGTCTGTTTATGATGTTATAAACCAGTACAGAGAATTGGTTGCAGATGTGAGTGATATAGAAGCAGGTTTCGTGCCCATTCCTGGCTACTTGTCCTCTTCCTTTACATTGGAACTGCATCCTGCTTTTGATGTTTGTAGGAAGAGAAGCACGCCTTCTCCTCGCCACGAACGCAAGAAAGGCGTGCCTTGGACCGAGGCCGAGCACAGGTATGAGCTCCAAACCCCCCTCCTTATTACCTTCATCAACACTTCCCTCATTTTAGTTTTTAAGGATAGTTAATTAGTTCTCCAGGCGCTTCCTTCTCGGGCTCGAGAAGCACGGGAAAGGCGACTGGAAGAACATATCCCGCAACTTTGTTGTATCCAAGACTCCAACACAAGTGGCTAGCCATGCTCAGAAGTACTACATGAGGCAAATCTCTCGAGGCAAAGACAAAAGAAGGCCTAGCATCCACGACATCACCATCCACCTCACCTGCCCTTCCGACACCTCCAAACCTCGCTTTCTTGAGAGTTCGGATGACCTCACATCCCTCCATACCCACCCTCAAGATGCACCAACATTTCTGCTGGACTGGAATCACATGGTTTTCAACTACACAGACTTGTTACCATGACTCTCTGCATGCTTTACTTTAGGATGCTACAATTAAGATGCATGTTGTTCATTGAAATGTCCTACTCAAAAGTGACTAGGCTTTCACTGCTTATATATATATATATATTAATGTATGGTTGCTATATTTCTCATGGAGAAATATTGAATAAGTAGTGTGTAATTCAAGTATCTACGTACAAATATTAATATGACTAGTTTTTCTCTTCTACTTTGTTTCTTCATTTGATCAATTCTTCCTCTTCATTATCTTATGAGGCAAGTTGCAGCTGCAGCTCCACTCTGTGTGAGAGCATCTAATGTATTGAATATATTTTTTTTCTTTTTCATCAACTTTTTGAGATACTGTTTACATATCTCCTTTTTCCATGCACAGTTTCATCACAAGCTGACTATGATTTCCACAAATTCATCTTCTTCTAATTCAAAGTCCACTTTGTATTCAGAAATAATAATTTCCTCCCTTAGTCACTAAAATATATTATCAGAAGAATTGGTTTTCGTTCAGATTAACTAATTCTTATTCTATTTATACATTACAAAAAAAGTTTCTTTTGAGGTAATACTTATATATATTATATAGAAATATTGGAGATAATATACTTTGATTTCTTTAGATTAGAGACCTTGCAAAATACTATTCGGGTCTCTTTTCTTCAGATTGATTGGTTAATATAATGTGTTAATGGTAGCATCTTGCAAGAGTGTGACATCAGTCTAAAGTGTGCACCAGCGTTTTAGATTCTTTATTTGTTAATTACTTTAATTGTGTGAAACTAATGAAAGATAAGAACAATTTGACAAAGAAATGAATTAAACGATCAAGGCTTTTGAACCATCAGAAACTCATCTTGAATCGAATTCCTCATATCACTCCTTTATGCGAACAAAGTAAAACCTCTATAAATTAATATCCTTGGAACTGTGGAATTTTATTAATTTAGAGATATATTAATATATCGATAAATTAATAATTTATTAATTAAAAGAGAGACTTTTTAAATTCAGCAAATTTGGTACATGTAGTGAAAATAAATGAATTTATTATGTTTGAATTAATTATATTAATGTATCAACAACCAATTCATTGTGTATCTACTTTAATATATTCATGTAATTAACAATTACATATATGTATCAATTCATTGTCAATTAAATATATTCATGCATCATAAAGGAAACATATACTATATAAATCTCGATATGGAAATAAAATAATTCATAACACCCAAGTCTCAACTATGTCTTCTCATCTAAAAGACATCACAAAATCATCTATAAATGATCAAATGCGTAAAGCATTATGTAAGTATAAGAGAGATCATCCCACATGCACTCAAAAAGATTTACAAGAGTGGGTTGAAGAAAAATATCGTTTGAAAGTTAGTCAAGGTACAATATCAAACACTCTCAAAAGATCATCAGAGTACCTTTCAGCAAATTACCATAATATTTATAATTTTTTTTAATATTTATGAATTATTAATTTAGAGTTTTGATGGGACATAATATTTATAAAGGGATTTTCCGAAAACTTATTATTTTATTATCTTATCGAAATTGATGATTTTTTACAAAGGCCCAAATCGAGATCCAAAAATTTTATTATTTTAGAGAGGTTATTAATTTATCGAGTATTAATTTATAAAGGTTTTACTGTAGTTCCATTAGTATATATATTTGGCTCACGAGTATTATGAACGTGTGATTCACATCAAAAAAAATATTATTGGATGAAATTCATTGCCTCTTGATCTACTTTCATTTTTTGTGTTTCTTGTATATTATTTTCTCGAAATTTATTTTTTTAATTTAATTTAATTTTGTAATTAATATTATGAATTTATTTCAACCACTTAAGATATTTAATTATTTTTAACACTTTATGTCACATTTATTTATTTTAAGATTTGATAAATTTAAAATTCAAGTTTATAAATTTTCAATTTTTTTTAATAAAGCTTAATTATAATTCATTATATCATCAAAAATTAAGTTAAATAATTAATTAGGTAATGAATTAAATATGAAATATTAGATATAAAAATATGATGCTGAATCTCATTGAAAAAAATGAAAAAGAGTTGTAATTACAAAAATTCAAGAGTGGAGAGAGGTAGCTAGATTTAAATGTGACTTCAAATTTCACATCATATCATAATTTGTGAGAAAGTTAATTAATCAAATTTTGAAACCAACGGATCCTATTGCTATAGACTTAAAAGTTGTGTTATAAAGGTTATCAAATAAATTGACAACCATATTGCCGCACTAGATATTAATATAATGAACTTTGCAATGTACTATATAATACTTTCTTTATTCCACTTTACTTATTCATTTAATAATTGTGCTTAAATTATCTCATACTTATCCGATTATACCTACTAATTTATCAAATTCTACTTTTTTTTATACAATTTTATAAAACAATTTATCTAACCCTAAAAATGTTATTAAAAAAAGCACACCATATAACAATGAAAGCAACTAGCTAGGATAAGTAAAAAAGTATATAAACCAAATAAGAAACACAAATACAAAAGCTTCAATTCACCATTCACGTCGAAATTAAGCCTCATGCCATGCCAGCCTGGAATTGATGTTACTCAATATGTATGAATAACAAATATTCAACTTCTCATAGTAAATTAAAGCTAACACTTTTCCCTACTTTAATTCTGCATATTTTCATTATTACCTTTATAATGAAATCATCAACTATATAGATTTTATGATTGTAAAGCCATAATCTTTTTCTCATACTTTACTCAGAAAAAGAGAGGAAATTGATCCATTAATTGTCTGAATTCTGGTATTCTCTATTTGCTTTTATTTCCTTCGAAGAAAAGAAAGGAAATTAAAGTCGCTCAACTTGTTGTTACCTTTGTTTGGGGTAAGATTATTTATGGCTAAAAAAAGAGAGATTTCAAATATCTTCCCCGACACATGACATGTTGCTATAATGGTTGAACTTTATTTAGAATGCTCAGAATAAAAGTGTTTCTAAAATGAGATCTTTTGTTTTATAAAAGAACATTAGGGCGTTTTCTTTTTCAAAACAAGAGCTTCAGTATCTTATTTTACGACCAAATAAAATTTTGGCTTTCTTTTGCAACATTTAGTTTTTGTTCCTTTTTTAGCTGTGCTTATTTATTCTGATATTGCTTAAATTGAGAAAACATATTGATTTATGTCTTCACTATTTTCGCTCAATAAATCAAAGAACTTCATTAATTAAATTGAATTCAAACCAAACCTACTTGAGTTGCATCTATGAAGCTGTAATTATGAAGAAGACGTTGCATGCAGATAATAGCTTATTAATTAGTTATGAGAGCCCAATTTAGAAGCTTGGAATATTAATATGTTATCAAGTCAACATTAAAATTAATACTATATTAAAGCTAGACTGGTAATTAATAGCATGCCCTACCATCCAAATAGAAAATATCATGACCCTAAACCTCCATAATAGAAGCAAATCTAACATCAATACACTTTTAACTAAAATAACTAACTTCAGGCAACATCCTCAAAAAACTTGATCACAATAATCTTGCGTGTAATAATAATATGATACAACATCAGATCAGATATTCATCGCACAATCATATGCGGAGATAATTTGTCACATTTAATTAACTATTTACACCTTCCTTTAGAGTACAAGATCAAATTTGAAATGATAGATCATCAACACTATCAAGTTCCATGACAACTGAAACAAATCAAAATTCAATAGAAAATTTCGGCAGATAGAACCACAGTAGGTTACGACTTGCAAGGAACAAGGAACTAGCGAGCGAGCACAAGAACTAGGGATCTTGGAAAGCATTAGGAACTAGAGGAATGACAGTAGGAGGAAAATCATTTCTTTGCCCCGCAAGAGAATAGTAAGCAAGAATATGAGCAGCCTCAACAATTACCAATCGTTGTCTCTCTGCTTCATGAACAATTTGTTGTGTAGCAGGTATCAACTCGATATTCCAGTTTGGCCTCGCCATAGCTAAGAGATCTTGACCATCGCCAGATGCATTGTAACCTTGCACCCACAAGTATCGAAGAGCAGACAACCGAAGAGCAGCCATAGCAAGTGCACGTTCGCTGAAACAACAACCTCTCATCTCAAGCTTTTGGAGGCTGGGGCACCCTTTGGAGAACTCGAGAAGACCTTCATCAGATTCCCCGACATAACCGAGAAGCATCCATGTCACTTTCGGACTATACTGCCCTATATAACCAAGGCCTACATCTGTCAAGGCCCCTTTGCGGAGATACAAAGCGAACCTGCTGAGTTTCTCACAACCTATTAGTAGAGATCGAACTCCGTTGTCAAGAGGTAAATCTGTTATTGTTTCCTCTCTCTCAAGTAAGACCAACCGGAAGTCGCATAGATTTTTGGAGTGAGCACCCATGCATTCTAGCGCTGCATTTGTGATATCAGACACATATATGGCCAAGTATTCCAGTTGAAGGCATCCTTGAGCCAAAGCAATCAGTCCTCTCTGTGAGACCACACCTTCAACATCTTCCATATCTTGCTCGTCAGCTCCCCTCTCTATCCTAAGCCTTTTCATGTTCTTACAGTGTCGAGCAAGAACCTCCAATCCCCTGTCTCCAATAACATTTCTTGCCTATTTGCACACAAACAGCCGGGAAAAATCATCCATAAATATTCCCATCTTAAAACAAATTAAATTTAGCACTAGTAAAAAACAATTTTTTGTGCACCGGTTCACCTCGAGGTTTATGCCTCGTCCCACAATAGAAAACACATCATAGATGACTTCAAGCAAATAAGAACTATTCATTTGCATGCCAAAAGAAGACATTTGCAATGATAAAATAGGTAAAATAAAAGGCTTTAAAAGGTTTACCTCGAGAACTTCCAAATTTCTACATATTTGTAGTATCTGACAATGGCCTTCAGTGTCGAGAAAAGTATATAGGAGATCCAATTTTTTCAGCTTCGAAGCAATAGGATACACAATAGGCAGTTCTGCTCTTCCCAAATAAGTAAGTCCCAACCGGCACAATTTTTTGGGGAATGAAACTGAAGTGTAACTATCCAATTGGTCGGTCGAAACACCTTCACCGTTCTGTGCTGGTGTCTCAGTAACTGAGCCACCAGCAAACTCTTCAAGTGAAGCTGCATTTCTGAAAAACTCAGCTAACCTCAAAATATCACAATCACTAATTTTTACAGAGGTTAAATTCCGGCATCTTCTCGCAAGCAAGTTAATATCTTCAGATCTAACACTCTTGAGATCAGTCATGAAAAAGTTTAAATTTTCAAGAACATTATTGTTTAAAGCAAGCTGATTCAGCCACTCCCCATCAAGCTCAGTTATAATGCACTCTTCCATAAATAAAGTTCTCAGATTCCTACAAAACAGCACATCAATAAGTTCGGGAGACACAAAAGTTTAACATGTAGAACAAACAATTTCATTATCTCAAATTAAAGCCGCATATCTCATCAAACAAGTATACAGTATTACAAGTTCAACCATGATAAGATGAGGAAAACAAGAAAGATATAGCACGTATGATTACAAGTGCTGAGTATGGAGTGAACATTCGAGAAAGCAAGTAGAAAGAAAGAGACCCTTACCCACACTCACTCAACCAACAAAATAAGTAAAAAGCAAGTCAAGATTTTGTCCCCAATAATGGTATATCAACGTATAAGCCAAGAGGCTCAAATAAGTGAGCTCCACCAATTAAAATAGAACAATCCACAAAACATTAACTCTCACACAACAAATCCCGAAACCTAAGAAAAAATCCACATTCCGCCATCGATTCGAGAAAACGCATAAACAAAATAATTGATGTTCATAAGAAATCGATAAAAGTAATTTTAGTTTAAACCCAAAAAAAAAGAAATTCGGGTTCATACCTGCACGAGCGCCCAATATGCAACAGACCGTCCGTACTGAAACCGGAGCACCTATCGAGCTTCAATACCTCGAGCACAGCTCCGGCGGCCGACGAGGCGAGCAGCTGGAGATCGGAATCTGAAACTATCATGCGCCGGAAGTGAAGTGACTTCATCCTGGAGAAAGATCTGGTAACTTCTTGAACCCAGGGCGCAGCGTAGCCTCCCCAGTCCTCGTCGATGAGGTTGAACATGGCGGCTCGCGGCTTGCCCTTGATCTTGAGCGACTCCAGCTGGGGGAAGCGGCGCGAGAGCTGCTGAGGGGTGGCGGAGTAGCAGAGCGCCATGGTGACGTGCTTGCGGGTGATGGCGTCGATCTCGTACCAGCGCTTGCACACCAGCGACACCGCGTCGCGATTACGCGCGTAGGGAATGACGCACTCCCACACAGTGTCGTCAGCCACTCCGCCGGCACTGCTGCTTGGAATTCTTCGTTGAGGCGTCGAATTCGTCATTTCTTAGAAGGAATTTGTTGCGTAGAAATGGAGATTGGGGGAGAGAGAAGTCGGCGAAAGTAGGCAGATGCTTCTTGTGAAATGTGACCAATAGCAATAACGCCTCAAATATCAATCTAGATTCCTCGTTTTATTTTTTATTTCTTTATTATTAGTATTAAGTTTTTTTTTCCTTCTCTTTCTATGTTTTCCTTTTCTTTTTCTATCAGTTGAGGATTCTAATAATTTCGCATTAAATATTTTCTTGTAGGTTTTGGACCTTTTGGTGTCCTTATGCCTAATTTGATTGATATCTTAGATAGATTCGTACATGCAATGGTGGAACTTGAAATGGAAAATAGTCCACTTCATTTATTTATTTCTTTGTTTGCTTTATATTTGAAGTTTTGAAAATTACTATGTAATTGTAAAATAATAATATAACTTACATTATTAGTGCTTCTTTCTTCCATCGATGTGAAAGATGGTGTACTGGATTTTATAAATGAATGATGTCTTCGATGGAACTGCTGGAATTCCGATCTCGAGACATATATTGGAAGAAAAATATAAACAATCGCCAAGGATGTAGAAGAATATTAAGTGGATTTTTAATAAATGGTTTCAGTGTATTGGGCCGGAGTAATAAGTAATAACATTAGGCCCGATTCAATTTCAAATTTTGCACAATTAACAAAATAAATTGAATTAACCTTAAAAAATCGAATGAGGGTATTTAATTGTCATATCTCAGCCTCATGTGACAAGATATTATATTGTCCGCAACCATAAAAATTAAAGCACATAATAGGGAATATGCCGCACCACATTCGTGTGGATTGAAATTACAATAATATACGACAAACATTAGCAACACACCAAGAAACCTGCAAATTTTTAAAAGCAATAGCACCCACAACAAAGAATAAGCAACACTACTATATGTGCTAGTCTCTACACCTTACTGTTGTAGCCTTGCAAGTTTGCAACGCCATAAATCCTAAGTATATAGTATTAAAACAATCAGCATTGTTAGTGAATCTATGTTGTATCTAGGTAGAAATAAGCGAAATCGCTTGAAGCGACTCTGCATACATTACTTTAAAATATAAAAGATGGATATTAACAGATAATTATTACATTTCCCTTTTCATTTTCCCAAAAAATGGATAATTACATTAATCCACAATTAAGCTGATTGATAGATAGAGTTCTGACATAGCATCGTCTCCACCCACCTCCACTATACATTTTTCATGAATCAACACATACACTACTACAAAAAGCAAAAGGTGAGACGACGGCTATCATGTTCCTTCTCACAATATCATTCTATACCTTCTTCGAAACTAGATGCATCCGAGCTAGATGCCTTCTCCTTATGATCATTCAAATCATGTCTACTGCCAATCCTATTAACAATGCCAACTCCGGGCGTATTGCCCGACAAAACAAGCTCAAAAGGGGACATGCTGCTGACGGTCATAGCTCCCACATCCATAGTTCCCATGTAAAGACCCCTGCTTCCAGTAGCAACTATGTTCTGAGTGTCAACACTGTTGCTTAAGAAGGAAGGGAATACCTCAAGCATCCGTGGGTTGGATTGGTTGGACCTGTTGATGAGCATCTGCAGTGTCTCTCTAGCGTTTTTTTCTACCATAGATTCGGCATTTGGAAGGAGAGGGTCTACCAGATTTGGTTTCAATGGCGGAATTGAGGTAGACATAGCAGGTCCAGCACTGACTAAATACCCTTGTCCAGATGAGCAGACCTCAATAACTGGAATGTGAACAATAGGGTCGCAAATCAGTGGTGTAAACATCGGGATTTGCTGTGAGGATGGAAAACTAGGTATTGGGAGAAAACCAGGAAAATCAAACGGTGGAAGTTCTGTTATATCTAGCAATGGTTTCGAGGTCAAGAGACCAGATGACCGTGCAGATGATAGGAGAGATGAGAGAGGAGGCAGAGAGAATGATTCAGTGGTTGAAATAGGTAGGAGTGAATTTCCTTTAGTACATTGCAGTGCTGATGCAACAGGAGGGCACCAACAATAATGAGGAGAAAAAGGAGATGGACCCGAAGAAGGAACTTGTATTTCCGGGAATGAAAGCGGCAGCTCTGCAGAAGTACCAAAGACTTCTAAAAAGCTTAAACTTAATGAAGCAAACTGGAGAGATCCATTCACCTCAGGAAGTTTATCTTTCTGAAAGCAAATGGAACTTGAAGTATCACTACTTTTTGATGAAGCTCTAGGTAAGCTGTCGATTCCAAGAACGGGACTTTCACCGCGACGCCTCAATTTTCCTCTGGCAGAGCTCCTTATATCGGACAAACTTTTCTGCAGGCCTTCTTTAAACGAACTCGATTTGGGACTTAAACAGAGGTTTGTCTTTGTTCCTTGACTGCCATACTGCCGGACTCGTGGATTCTTTGAACAATTGACTGAGGAGTGAGGATGAACTTCAGAAAGATTGTCTGGATCATCTGAAGCGCTACCCGAGAGCATGCCACTTGCTTCAGCATTATTTACCACTGATCCAGCAAGGTAAGCTCGAAGGTTACTTACAAAAGAGTTAAGTCTTGATTCGCTGATTCCAGTTAATTCAGCCAGTGAAGGTTTCCGCACTAGCAAATCCTTCAACTGTTTAGATGATAATATAGAAGTTTAGGAATGTCTCCAGCTACAGATTTCAGCATGAAACAAGGGTTCTAAAATCTTGATTCTTACCTTTCTTAGCAATTCTTTCCCCAAAAGCATAGATTTTTCGGAGCACCAGAAATACGAAACCACACCATCTGGGTTCTTTATGAGGAAAGACCTTCCAGACTTGTCAGCAGGGATCTCCTCGATTTCTACATCAGTACACTGAACCTCACTAGTTAATGTTGCCAGCCTCTCCTCAGAACCATCGTCTCCGTTGAATGATATTCGCAAATCTGAAGTTGGCAAAAGGGTAAGACATAAATTCCCCCTGTTCAAATAACAAACACAAATAAGGTTCAGAAACAAGAAAACAGCACAAGTAGAAAGGAAGTAGATGCTTAATAAAAGAAAATCACATACTAAAGACTATCCATATCTCTCCTTTCACCCACTATAACAAAAAACAACTACATCTAGAAACCCAAATTTTCAAGTCATATCAATCAAATCCACTTCCAAAGAGATGCATGCTCTTAAAGTATATAATTTTAAGGGGACTATTTCTATGTTGGCCTCAGCTTTTGCAGATATCGAGCTTCACTTCTTGTATTTTATTTTCCCTCTTCATCATTCCCCATCTAACTAAAGATAATGAACCCTGTAATTTTTAATATTTGATATGTCCTGATAAGTGACAACTTCCCGGTATAATTCATACTTCATATACACTTTAAATATAAGATCCTAGATTGAGGCTTCATGGAGAATATCAAACAATGCCAAACTATATATTTAAAAAATACAAAACCATGCATTAACTATTAGTTATCCATATGAAATCTTATTTCATTCTGGCTATTAAATACTGCGTGTATGTAAAGCATCATAACTGAATATTGGCGTGCCAAAAACATTATTAGTAAACAAACTACAATTTAGATAGTAGATCTACGTTACTAAGTAATGCAACATAATTGAAATCAAGAAGGGTGCTAAATGTGACAATCTTTGAAAGACTAATTTAGGGAACTAACATCACTTTGAGTTATCAATATACATTACCCAAACAATTATCACATATCTAATAAACTCTATGATCTATTAATTAGCAATAGAATACTGGTTACAAGCAACGGGGACTTTAAGAACAGGGTACAACAAAATTAGCAACACAAGTTAAGTAGATACATATAAGCAGTATACAGCCGGATTACAAACCCTGGCAAAGCATGATATAATATAGAAACATGAAGCTACCTTTACTTCTTCTTAATTCAGAGATCATAATAGTCTACGCCCATTTTACCTACAAGTAAAGAGATACTTTCACTTGGAAGGATGAAGAATGGTACCATCAACAATCTAAAAAACAGCACCCTACGGTATCATAAATCATAAGAAATTTGCAAAGTGGTAAAAATTATGTGAATTACGCTTTGCAACAAAAACATTACTTGCGTCAGGCATAATAGCATGAAATAAGGAAAACAAGTAAAGAAAAACATTATATATTGACCCAGACCAAAATAGCAATTCAGTAAAAGCACAAGTCATCATATATGTACCAGTGAAGCGTCATCAGACTAGAGAAGGAAAAATATATACTATTTAACCAGCCTTCAAATATATATTCTGCTACAATTTTCAAGTGCATAAATATCTAATTGGCAACACAATTTATTGACTTACATAAGAATAAGTAACATAATAAATGAAAGGAAGTGATGCTCAGTTGCTCACAATTTTCAACAAACTTTCTTGCTTTATATTTTGCCAAAACTTGCAAAATACACAATTTCTTTATATCGGCGATTTGGTAGCCAAATAACAAGTAGGCTAACAGAATCTATAGCACTTGAATGTAATTGGGTATATCTGCTCTGACCAAATTCTCTATTGGTTTTAGGTGCTATCAATAATCGGTTGGTTACTGATCAATAGATTGCAAGGTTTGAGAAAGTTAAAAAAAAAAACATCACACGATAACCATCCAATTGTTAGACTTCTGTGTAGCTAGCTTTAAAACTCTACATTACGGATATTGAAAATACTTTATTTCAATGCTGAATGCTCAATTAATACATGGCATTGATTCCACGCACTATGAAATGATATAAATATCAAACCCCTAAGAGAACAGATGCTCTTGCAAACTAGTGAACTACCTTACAGATGTTGGAGACAGAAGTGTTCGCTGCTTGTTGATCTTTCCAACCCGGATAGAGACCAATGGTGCGCACAAGCACCTGGCTAGTAAACCAACCTCCGATGGCTCGAAGTGCTGTTCAACGAAAATGGATGAGGGTCCTTTCAAAAGCTCAAGCAACATTCTATCTCATCCTAGATTAACATAGTAAAATAGGCGATGTAGCCAAGCATAAAAATGACCGCACATACAACGACGTATATTTGAATGTACATGTATACCTGGCTAAGATGAGCTAGCACACCATCATCGGCCACGCCAGCGGAGGCGTTCAGCTTGAGCAAAGGCTTCAATCTCTCATCCGCTCGGCAAGCCCCCACAACCTGCAAATCCAATGCGCGAAGCCATTGGATAACCCCTTCCTCTCTCCCGCCCCCCTGCAGCAGCAGATCGGCATCCCTATCCTCCACCAAAATCTCCCTCAACCTCCTCGTAACCGACCGATTCGCACCCACCGCCTCTTCGCCGCTGGATGAGGCGTTGACGGAACGATCTCCGCCGGAAACCTGATCGGCGCGATCTACATCGTCGATCCGCCTATCCTCCGCCGATTGCTGCTTCTCGGAATTGGCCATTTCTTAAATTTCCAAGCTCGTCGATCAAGTCCGCGGATATTGCTGCAATGATCACAATTTCCGATAGAGTGAATAGATTAAACCCGTAGCGTGAATACCGATTCGAAGATTTAAGAGAGAGAGAAAAATATCTCCAGTATCCTAATAATATAGATACCTGCGGGCGTGCTTGTCTGCACCAACCTCGAAATGCAGGGATTAGAAGCCATAAGGTTTTATTTGTAGAGAAGGATGGACGTCAGATATCATCTTAAATCCGGCTCAATTTCAGCTATCGGTTCCGCGAGTACACGTCGGCCTAGGGGCCCAGTGGATGTAGGCTGGGCCCGCAAACTAACCAATGGCGGTGATTGTTCGGAGCGCCACGTCATCGACCTGCTGATGCAAACAATGGGACCTTTATTAATAGCTAATAAGATTTATAATAGTGGAACTAAATTATTTAATTTTGATTTAAGTAGGGACAACGATTGGAGCCTAACTTAAAAGTGGACATCGGTTCTTAGATCCCTAATTCTTGATTTTCCATTTACTTGTTCGAAAATTTAAAAATGCCAGAGCGAAACTCTCGCTCGCTTTATCTAATTTACAATCTTAACACATTTTAATAATATTACGACCATTTAATTTGTAATAAAATGAACATCGTGGGTTGTTATCAATATCAACATAAATAATAAAAACGTAAATTTCTGATCTATTTACCCACCCCCCATCCCATATTTGTTACTAAAAACATATATATCATCAATAGTGAATTATTCATAGAAAATTTGATATAAGATGTCATACTTATTCTGACGATTGAAAGTATGGATAGTAAGTTATATAAAATGGTGAATGATATGCAACAGAGTGCATAGGCAAGCTTGAAAATGTAATACAAAAAGCACGTGTGGGGCCGCAAATGCATCATCATAATTAAATAAACCTTATTATGAAACAGTTGATAGGATAAAATAGAAAATAAAGAATATAAGATGCAAATTGACTTGTTAGTCGTTCATCAATCTCTTTCTATGGGCGGTTTTCTTGTCCTCGCTCATTCTCTCCCTCTCTCTCTCTAATTGTATTTGTGCTGCCACATTAATTAAAAGGAATTTAAATTATTACTCATTTCGAGAACCAGAGGTGGAGAAATTCTTCGCCGACCTTAATATAAAAAGGACTTCATATCATTTTCGAACAATTACACAAAATTTATGCATTCAATTTTAAACTAATTTTTTTTAGTAAGAATACTCAGATGTAAATTCTAGAAACAAAAAGTAATACGCATATGAACTTCACACAATTACTTAATTTTAATGATTTAACAAACATTTTATTGATTATTTTATCGGTTTCAATTCGACCGTGAGACTTTTTATAGATGCAATCATGTTAAAAAATATAATACTCATGTCATATTTTATGTTAGTATACCTTTATAGAAGACTCAACACAAAGAAGCATAGGATGCTAAATAGAACATATAACCCACAAGTAACATTAGGGAAACTGCAGGATGTAAAATCTACATCATAAAAGCTTACGAAAAAGATCAGATTAAGGATGTTGATCACAAGAATACCATCATTTCTTGAACTCATGCAATCAGCGTTATATTAGCGAATCAATCCTAGCCCGTCTTTGATCAAAGAAAATTTCCCAACTGTCAATACGAGATCGATTCAATCACTGTAGTATCTGCCAAGTAAACTAGTCTGCATGTATATTGCAGCAACTAGATCCACGGGGAGTATATTACAAGCTCGAAATTTATTTGCTCTTTTTAGATTCTTTGGCATAGTCATTTATGAGTCCTTCAACATCCTTCCAGAAAAGACCCTCCACCAAAACTCCATCCTTTGTGAACCTACAAGTGTACACAAGCATCACAAACGAAATGAGTACATTGAATGTGTTTGTTTGTGGCTGGGGAAAGACAAGGACTTACCACTTAGTAACACTTTTGGTGAATTCAACTGGGGGCTTTGCAGATATTGACTGGGGGTCAGCACTGGCTATAATAAGTGTGTACATATCTGAGAATCTAGGCATCTTCGAAGTTACCACTAAACCGGTAGAATTGAATGAATCCTGTTTAAACATCTCAAGAGTTAAATACTTAATTTTTTTCAGTATATGCAAAGTGAATTGCTAATATTCAAATACAAAAGAGATTGAGGAAGTAAACAATCATGATTTATGATGTCATGCAAGTCTGTCTAGCACATCATTTTTTCTGGACTGCGTTTAAAATACTGACACAAGAAAACTTCTACAAAAATATTAACTTCACAACTTGCAATTACTGAGCTTAAGAATGAAACAAACGGAATACAAGATGCATCACTATCCAAGTGAAAGACATATGGACCTTTTAAACAAGGTTAAGAAATTTACAGAGTATTATTTAACAGTACAAAGCAGTAGTTAGATAAAAATCCCAAAGAATAATAATAGGAAAATGAGCTATCCATGTAAGCAATACATGCAGGATTGGAAACACATTCCAGCCAAACCTAATAGTAGAAGAAGTTCATCAGGCAACCTTATGGTCTAGGCTAGGTATTCTGGGTCATATTACAGAAACATGTAACTTTGTAAACATGAACTTTATGTCACAATGTATGTTAGCACTCACATGTTGTGTAACTATTCCCATAGAGTTTCCCCAGTTTGAAGTTCCATTTTGCTCCAGAAAACTTAACACCATTTTATTTTACATAGTATGCATCCATTTTTAGAAATTTTCTTTAGTTTAAGATAAAATTTCAAGAACGAAAAGAAGCACGTGTCAAAACCAAACATGGGGACAGAATGCATATAGCAATTTACAACGCCATTCACTCTAACTGATGGAGCTGGGTAACAAGACCTGCCAGTTGCATCAGGAACAATATCAAGTTTAGATAAGAAAATTCTAACAAGAACATATGTCCCCAGTATGATCATACATGGACCATGTCCTTTACATAAACTAGCAAACATACCAAGCAATGAATCTTCTATGGTATTGACGTGTTCTCTGACAATTCAATAAAAACCCTAGAATTTTTTCCACTCTAAAGTATAAAATTTGCAGGAATTGTTACAGGACGTATTTGAGATATAGATACATATATGCCTATTTTAGTAATATTAATAAAACATTCAATAACATATTGAAAAAGAACAGGCATTTAGGAGGAAGAAACGAATAAAAATGTTTTAACACATTCAAAGACATCAATATAAAATATTTAAAAAATCAAAGCAAGATGAAAATATGAGAAATGAGGCAATGCCAAGTTACCAACTTCTAATGAGAAATATCAATATAATATGCAGCAATGACTGTTAATAGGGAAACGAAGCTGAGCACAACATGTTCAGTGAAGAAATAATTAGAAGACCCAAAAGTGAAGACTATTCACAACATGCCAACAACTCTGTCAGATAAACAACAATATACTAATAAAGGAAAATGTAAAATCCAGCGACAAGTAATTACTGTGTGATCTTTCCCATAGAACAGAATAATAAGGATAACTGAAAATATGCACAAAGAACGTAAATAAAGTTCAACGAAGCGAAAAGTCAGAACTTACAGGAGGAGGATAGGTAAATAGAATGGCATTCTTTTCCTTCATGCTCATAATCAGTTGTAATATCCCATTGAACAAAACATACGTGCTAGTGTCAAGGATCAAACAAACAACCCGGTTATCTAACAAAGATAAAACAATCCTCAAACGATGAATTGATAATATTCTCCTTACGCCAAAAGGAAGCGTGGCCTTAGTAGTTAATGGTTCAAGACTTCAAGCTATTTGATAAATTAGATATCTAAAAGCAAAGGCAGAAGTCTTTTAATATCCATGATTTTTTTAAGAAAGCAATAAAGAAAAACATAATTCACAAACAAAACAAATCAGCAAAAGAAATGAAAAGAAGAATCAATCTCAGTATCTAACTTCTCAACTCCGAAAAATGAAGACTCGGGAAATCAAGCATATGAAAAAAGGATATAACACGATGCAACCGATGAGAAAGTTCTGATTTTCGGGAAACTTCTTGTTGTAAAACTGCGCAAAAATTGCGATAATAATGATGATCGCCCCAATCAGCAATCGAATATTACTCAACCTCACATCTTCAGGATATCCTTTGCTAGTCACGATCTACAACCAAATTAACAAAAACCAGTCACGATCTCATGTCAATTTCGAATCAGGCAATTCAACCGGAAATAAACCAATGACGGAAACCCAAGATTTCAACAAACGCACAAAAATTGATCACGTAAAGGAATTTGCAAACCTCAGTGACAGACTCATCGAGAATGTGCTTGATGGAATTATGATCCAAAAGATTAGTCTTTTTAGGGTTCTTGTTGACGGGCTTTTCCACCTTCTTATCCTGCATTCTCTCCGATGTCTTGATTCTAGGGTTTTTGTCTGAAAATGAATTGATTCTACAGTTACAGTATGACTGGAAAATGACGACCTTTATAAATAAATATAACTATATACGAATGCTGGTCTTTATTCGGGTTCGGGTCATGACCCAGTATATTATCGAATTGGGCTGGATCTTATTGGACATGTTTGTTTTGATATCGGAGATGTTTTTGGGCTGTAAAATTTAGAGAAATTTTCAAATATGATAAAAATTATTAATGTAATATGTAAAGAAGATTCTCATAATATATACTCTCATTGACCTATTAAAGTTGATCTATTTTAACTATTTTTTTTATATATTTGATCAAAACATGTCAACTTTACTATAGTGTATCTGCATAAAAGGTCTGTACAATTAATTTATCGTTAGACTAGAACATATTTATACATAATATCGCAATATACAATAAATACATTTTGCATTATATTACGTATTCTTTTTATTTGCATAGCATGGCCCATTTAGATTTCAAAGTAATTGAATACTTTGCTCAAAATGAAAAGGTATTGATATTGTTAGTATATATTGCTCAAAAGAAAAAGGTAATTCATTTTTCTACCCTATTTAGTCAACTTCTCCATATTCATTATCGACTGTTATAAGTATTATTGATTACTAATCAATGTGGCGTGTATATGAGAGTTATTTTATTGCTCATTTAATGACAGATGCTTCAATTCAATTTGAATTCGCAAATATATATATATATATGTGTGTGTGTGTATATAATTTCATGATGTAATTATGATATTTTTCTAGCGATTGTGAGAATAGAGTGTTTACATTTGAAAATATTTAATTGACATAAAAAGAAATCAAAATTGAAAATTAATAAACTCAATAGTTGATAAATCATGATTATGCTTGATTACCCATAAATCACTCCTAATCCTCCCCAACTAATTTATCCTCTACTAATACGTTGACAGCTACTCAAAAAGAACAGGTCAGCTTTCAGCAATCTTACACTCTTACTCCATGAGAATTGTCACGAAATGTAATATCATTAATTGACTACCAAGATGTTGAACATCAAAATACATATAGCACCTTCTTACATCATTCAATAGTAACACGATATATCATACTTCATCAACACCCTTTCAATCATTTGGGGATTCATCTTTCCTTTTAGTTTTAACCATAGACATGGCTATCTAGTATACATTTAACTGCATAAACCTGCTACTAAATGATAATTCTGCTGATAAAAATTCTGCTTATTTTATCATATTCAGTCTGGATTCAAGTAGTAGTTCCAGGGGGGCAGTTTCGTCCCGGCACTATAGCGCATTTAACCGGGGCTTCGGTTTCACAGAATCAACAGCACCCTTTGTTAACAACCATCTGCTGCCCTTAACAAGTTCTTCTTTCACCATGAAAAGAACAGCAGCTGCAAGAACGCTTTGTACAATTTTTGTGCTCATCCCCTTATAGAAACCGTTGAAGCCCTCGTAGCGTATCATCTTCGCAATAGCATCCAAGGTGCCTGCACATTGTCAAAATATCCATCTTACTTTAGCTTCTATTGTTGGCATCGTTTAGTATCATCTTTGCAATAGCATCCAAGATTCAATTCAAAACGTAATCGACTTGGGGACTCCAAAATAGAGCCAGAAAAACAAACCTCTATATTGCTGCCTCTTGTCTGCAACTATTTGCTTTGCTTGAAGTCGTGACTGAAAGAAGAAAGACGTTATGTATGAAAATATTAAAATAAAACAGCCACCTCATTAGGTACAGCAGACATGGCTCGCATTTTTGTACACTATACTATCTAAAAATACGACCATCTGATAACATATTTCAAGTGAAATCACACTTCATGAAAATGGGCACCCCTAATATAAATCCTACATTCAATAAATGAGCTATTACCTTGACAACAAGAAGAGGATATGTCACAACTGTAGCTCCAAGTTTTGCCAAAGCTCCCAGCAAAAATATCTAGCCATGATTATATAGTAATCTTTAAGGATAAATAGCGCAAAAATATAAGAAAATGTGAAAGCTGAAGTATTAGATATACTGGAGAAATATTTTTTTACCTCAACGGCAGTTACATTGCTGTTACCCTTATTGCTTGAAAGCCGTCGGTTCTTCAGCTTCTTCAAGAGAGTCTCATACAGCATAAATTGTATTGAAGGATTGCTTACCTGAGACAACATTTGTCAATGAATACTTCAGCAATAGCATCGAGAGTACTAGTTGTACATACCATGATCAGTGTCGGACAAACACCTCGCCAAAATCCGAACACTCCCCCTTCACCATAAACTTCTTGAATCTGAGGGCAAGAACATATTCTACTCATGAAGCCGAAGAGGATAATTAACTCAAAAGGACGAAAATAAACACCATTTTCAGAAAATGCAAATAGTACTTATAGGGAGGCAATCAAGAATAACATAATAATTATGCATGCTATTGCTAATGTTGACTAATTTCTAAGGGACCCAAGGATAAAATACACCAGAGAGTAGCTACAATTTCTATTAAACTGTATGCCAAAAGGCTAATGGTGATTGGTCAATTCAAAGCCAGTGACGGTAAAGGGCAAAGAAACATATGAGAAACAACAGAATACAGCCCGAGCCCAAAGAAAAATTAATTAGAAAAAGATAAAGCATTTAAAACAGTAGGTGCACATGATGGTTTATGGTGAATCTGACTAAACAAATGAATCAACCTGAATAAGTTCTAAGGGGTGAACACTTCATTATGTGCCCAAAAACTAATAACCAAATAATAACTGTATACATACCGCATTGCTAGTACCAAAGGGTGGAGGTTCCACTGCAGAAAGAATTACATCCTCGGAAGACATTGGATCTGTACGATTTGGTTGATTTTTCTTTGTGTGTGTCTGCATTTTTTTACCACGAATAAGCTAAAGATACATGCCAAACAAGAACTTTAAGTAGCTTCTTCTCAATATCTCAAGAGAAGTTAATTAATTCATCTCAAGTTGTATAACAACAGAGTTTTCTACTACAAGGATATAAACCAGATTCTTACTATAGTTTAGAAATGGAAACATGCTTCTGGACCCAACAGCTATTATGAAAATAAAAAAATAAAAATATAGTGCATGAAAATGGTAATTCTATTATTACCAGCAGGCACCAAATTATCATTCTATGAAGGGAATCACTGACGCACAATAGTTTCAGGAAAGGTTTGAACCAAATTGCAAGCAATTAACATAAAAGAGCTGCAGAACCAGAACCAGCCCTTGAAAGAGGAGCCACATAGACTGTGGCAGCGCTTGTAACTTGTTTGAATCTTAACTCTTTGCTTGTAATCATACAAATCAGGCCTAAGATAAACATGAGCTATACGAAACACAGAAATCTCACCAACTACCGTTTTGAGCATCATCAAACAGTTCATGCTTTGCTAAGGGAAAAAACAGTTCAGATTATTAGTTTGTTGGAGAAAAAGAAAGGTTGCTGATGACCTGCATGCGGGTCACGACCACCCAAATAGGATTTGTAAGCAGCACATTTACACACCTGTTGAAAAGGAAAGGTTTTTAAGGTCATCAGTCACCTTCTGCAAAATGAAATCAACTTCTGCAAATGGTTTATCTGGTTTTTTTAGCCAAACAAATGTATGTAAAAAAGGGTAACACCTGGAGAAGAACCCATGTTCATGCTATACGTAAGAACATAATACATCTACCATGTATCTCATGAGATCCAAGAAGTTATGGTAATGCGTGCAGTCAATCCTTGCAATTGTATGTTTGTAACCATAAAAATGGATTGCTTATTAAACGCATATATATCACTTAGAATACACAATTGCTTGATTACTTTTTTGCCGAAATCATTACAACTGGATGTGATAGAGAAATCCTCAAAGCTAGCGCACAGCATATAATTCATCGTTGGCTACAGACAAAGGAAATTATGACACTGCCTTATGAATTCTATTTGCAAAAGACGTGCATTTATATGTTTCTGTAAGTATAATGCATGCATTTCTGATTATTTGTGAATTTGTATAAAGTGTTGCAAAGATAAAGGCAAGATATACCGTAATGAAAAAACTCTGTTAGTTACTTCAAACATCATATGTGACAAGATATTACTATTCCCGACTCTTAAACTGCTGATGAATAATAACCCCCATAGCAACAAGAGTACGAGTTTATTTAAGTACATTCGACTACTATTAGATCAGATAATATTACCAACTGCTATGTTTATTTAAGTACATTTGACCAAGAAATTAGACATTCATGAGTGTGAATCATCTTTAGGAGACTGTGTTAGGAAAAGATATCAACAAAAGATTGCTGAGTCGAATCACATTAGGAGTTCTATTACACTGATGTCTTACGTATGAGATAAATTAGTAGTCTTAAAAAGTCAAAATCAAGTGGATGAAGAGGAAACACTATTTGCAAGGAATGATAAAAATACTAATAAATGATGTGTAACAAGGAGTCAAGGACCAATGGAGGAGTATATTACCCAGCCAGAGCAGCAACTATGAGAGATGATAGCATTCCAACTGATCCATCACCAATATTTTTCCTCTTCCGCTCAAGAGCAGTAGCCTCGGCCTTGTTCCTGAATATTTGATAGAAATAATAGTAAACACCCTGTAAAACAAGAGTAGAAATTTCATAAGAACCAGACATTGGGATTACAAATTTTATACTCGTAGCTATCAAGGGCATCCAGAAAAACAGAAACGAGAATGATAAATATATATTATATACTCATTAGAAAGAATCTAGTATGTTCCAATTTGGTGAAATCAATTATATTTGTAACCATTTGTTCGCAAGATTTAAACATCAGAAGTTTACCATAACACTTGACATGGGTTTGTGAATGTATTCCAAAATCATGTTAATTCGTACAGATATTATTTATGGAACCCATGAATTTGTCCTGCAGATAATAAAGGTTTCCCAAGGAAAATTGTTCGTATCGCTTCTCTTGAACTGAACATGCTAACTAGAGATTTGCTGATAACCTGATACTTGTTACTGTTTCATGCTCGGTTCACTCTAGTTAGAGTTAATTGTAATATTACTATTTTCCTTGGGGATTATACTAATTATGCATTTAACCCAAGGATCAGTGCTCAGAAAGTATGGAGAACGAGGCATTTGTTAGAGTGAGAAAATGGTGCATGTATGCCATAAAAACAAGACCCAAAAATTATATTCAAATCTTTTGACTTATTGTTGTGTGCATAGATTCATTAGTTGCACAAATGTGGTGGGTGATATTGATTTTTAAGTACGAGAAATATATGGTCTCATAATGTGTTTGGAATATGCATCGCACATACTTTTATTCCAGAAATATGCTGTTTCCAGTAAATTATAAAATATACACACGTTTATTGTTTCCAGCTAATCCTAAAATATCTGACTATATCATCAACCTTCTCTCCGTCTTTTATGAGTAGCGAAATACTAGCTGCATAATATAGTCATCATGGAATAGCTTGGAAAAACAATGCATATTAGGCAGTTCAATTTGATTTCTCGAGGCATAAGCAGCAGATGACCTGTCAACCGATGGCACGCCATTCAATGACCGCGACCACATTCACCGATACACTTATTTTATAAACTTTTGAGTTAGTCTTTAATTTAATGCAGCACCATAAGTCGGAGACTAGTATAAGTCGCATCTAGTTACCGAAAAAAAGTTTTAACATTTTTTTCAAGATAACTTTCAATCGAGAAAATTAGTACCCTTTTCGATGTGTGTGTACAAACAATAAAAAATACGACAAAATGCTTATGCTAAAAATATAAACGATCGAACCGGCGTAAACGATGAGCTTAAAAAATAAATAAGAACTGGCCTGAGATGTAGCAGTACCGACGAGCGACGGAGCTAATCCTCCATATAGCCGACCCCATCCTTCTTGCTTTACAACCTGCATATATCATGTTCTTTGAAGTTCTATTATGAAGTGAAGACAAAAAAACAATTTAGAAAAAAATGAAGGTCAACAAAATTTGGAATTGGACCATAAGAGGAGAAAGACCGAAGGAGGTAAAGAGGGAGAGAACCTGATACATTTGTTCTAAAGTCCCAATTTTCCTCCTCTCCTTCTTCGGATCTCTCTCTGTTTGTTGCCGAGTATTTACCTAACAAAGCAAGGGATCATCAACAGTATATCCAGCAACTCAATAAGAAATATATACAAATTCATAGTGAATAGGAAGAGAAAATTGGTAAAACTAAGAAATATGAGAGATATGAAAACATCAAACATCCTACAGTTTGTAGAGGATACGTAATGAGCTGAGCAATAATTCCACCGCCGGCACCGGCGAGGCCGTTGATCAAAGCGTCGGACATAATTTTTGCTAGAATTCCAAAATCGGAAGCTACTGATTTTGGGAAAAGGAAAGAGAGAGAAAGCGAGATCTAGAGCGAGAAAAATAAAAATAAAATTGAGTATCTGAGAGTTTGGAAGCTTGCGTGCTTAAAATGTTACAAAACACGCGGAAAGTGCTTCCTCTCTTCCCTGTAACATCAATTCATAGTTGAAGAGAGACTGTGACAGAGATTGGAAATAGTAGGTTTTTAGCTTTTCTCCTTACGGGTTTTAGTTTTGTTTTTGTCCAACTTTTGAAGAAAACAATTAATATGAATGCAGCATTTAATTAGGGAAAATATTCCAAGATGCCCAAACTTCGCAGAAATTCTCAAAACTATACTGACGTTAAAAAAGTTTCATTTTATAATCAAAATCTTTAAATGGTTGAGGATCTAATTTTTCAAGAATGAAAATGGACATGAAGAGCTACTATTAAAAATTAGGCCCAATTACTAACTTCTTGTATTGGCCCATTCCAAGTTGCAGTTTTGGCCCAAAAGAACAACTAGTTTGTGCTCTTCAAACTAAGGCATTATTTGATCTTTAATTGCATGATCGGCCTCTATGCCTATGAAATTAATCTAAAGTCCATTTGTTGTGATTCTGGGACACGGCCGTCTACAAAATTAAAGATAAATCAAAATTATTATATATTTGGTCTACAAAATTATTATATATTTGGTCCCTTTAGTCCGTCTATAATTTGCTATTTGGTCACTTGATAATACGTATACTTTTAACTAAAAACAATGAATTAAATGGAACATTACTTTGCTCGATAGACACTAATTCAAAAACTATTTTTCTTAAGATGCGGTCATGGAAGTTATAAACAATATAGTGAATTGAAGTGTTAGTAGAGTGCAACTGTGTAACAAGTGTTATAGATTGTGCAAGGCACCAGACATTTATTTGTCGGAAAAAGTGGAATCATATTTCCATCTGCAGATTATCTTCTCATTTATTAAACTCAAAGGTTCGAAAAAATCTTTTGATATGACTCCATTTCATAACTCTTTTGTTCCTCATTATTTCAATTTTTCAGTGTGGAACCCATTCCAGATGCTGTTCAATGTATTTATCCTATACATTTCAAAATCTGTTTGTTTTCCTTTCAACGTGGCACTCAGTAATATTATCTTATTTCCAAAGGTAATAACAAAACTCTTTAAAATGTGAAAAAAAAAAGAAACAAACTATTTTTAACATGACAAAAGGAGCATTATTAACACCAACATAAAATCATTAAAAGAGATAAATATGAATAGCATATACAACATTATCAAAAATAATCATGATATGATGAAGAATGGAGAGGTGAAGTGTTCGGAATTCTTCCTTTCCACGAGTGCAAAAGCGTGCATAGGAATAGCATAATTCAATGGAATACTGCTGGTTCCATTTCTCTAATTATTCACTCTTACAATCATGTCAAATATTTTAAAAATTGTATTACATTAACATTAAATTATATAGTCGCGTCACGAATGACTCGAATCCAAGACCTATTGTCATGAATCTTGATCATTAATCTCATTATCACTAGACCAAGACAGGAACGTTCTTCTCAAATATTTTGGGTTAGAATAGATTCCTAGTGGAATTTGTTAGTATAGATGTTCTTATCTCGACCAGGTAACATATACTACTTACACGTAATTAATCTTAATTTTTTTTAAATAATGTAGTAACGTACTCTTGGCTTAAATTCTTGATATATAAGAATAATTGAAGTAGCGGACATTGTATAAGCACATCGAACTTAATTCCCTTCCGGAACATTATTAATAACGTTTTCTTATCTTGAATCTGAAAAACTGATATTTTATTTGAAAAGACTGGTGACATGATATATATCTCTAGACTCCAAGTGACTAATATAAATAAAAGAACATCTCATCTTTATGAACTTAAAAATCCTTTATATATGTACTATAATATGATAATTAAATATCTTAATATCTCAATTCCAACATGTAATACTAATATATAAACTAGTGTTGATAACTTAATTTTTCGCTAAATCATCTCATTATTAGTATATTACACATAATTAGTTCACTAATTATGGTCATTTCCTATCTCAACATGTTATAAAAGTTAAATATACCGCAAAATACAAAGAAGCGCCGACGTGTCATGACGACTAGTGCATATATTTACATTATGTGTGACTTAATTACATATCTAAAATTTACTAATTAAATAAATATTGAACTTGGAAAAATACATAAGTTAATACATTCAAACCTTCATATTATAATTATGAGACGTGTGATAAGTCCATTAATTATTTATTTATTTTATTCTTGTAGAAGGGAAGTTGTTGATGATATGTTATTTTATATAAAAGTTAGGCATGAAGTCTAAGTTTGACCTAGAAATAATATGTTCTTCAAATATAAGTACATGCACAACGCCACTTTATTTCAAAAATTATACATAAATTAAACTTAGGCACACACATAGAGCTCACTCATTATATAAGTCCAAAGCTTAAAATGATCACGAATAAAATTTTGAATGCAAACGTGGTTACGGTAGAGAATATATTGGCAGGTTTCAATAACCAACCGCCTGCACCATCATGCGAACTTTATTCTGTTGTTCCAACTGCTCAAACTGCCAAAAAGAATTGGTCTCTATTTTGAGTCAACATTGTGTGTTTATTATATTTTTCACCTAGAAAATGAAATTAAATTAAATTGCGAAACATGGACATGAATACATAATTAATAACATTAGAGTTGACTTGAGAAGTATAGTTTGGTAGTGGGAACCTTTTGTAGGCGAATTCGGAGAATATAAGTGTCAAAATGGGAATCAATCTATCTATCTATCTAAAATGTTTATAATTGAATTATGAGTTAGGATAGGTACATGAATGGAGCTATAGAAACAAAGTCGCAAAAGGGGATTAGGAGTCATTCATGAGATCATATATTCATACATATATATATATATATACACACACAAAGAACATATATGGAGTATGTCGTTGTGGCCTTGTGGGACCTCAAGTGTGCCGGGCCAATCACCATGTTTCAGTTATGTGGTCATACAAACCGGCTATTGCATGAATTTTGAGTAGGGGCATGTTGGTAATTTACCTTTTAAAATTAGAAGTAGGCTAAGTAGCATTTGATTCACTAGAATGATAATTTTATGGATCGGAACTGAGATTGAGAAATTAAAAACTATCAAATTTGTGAGTTCCAAATCTCGATTGATTTTTTTGAGATCTGAATTTTGGAATGGATACCCAGTCATGTCCCAATTTTCAGCCCTATGATCCATGAATAATTGGTAAAACGAACTTAAATTAGGTTTGTATTTGACCTAAATAATTAATATTGGTGGAGTTCATATTTAAGACAATTATATTTGTGAATTTTTTTGGTGGATCCATGGGTTTGAGAGTTTTGGAAAATGTTACAGAAAGTCTCGTATTTAATTTTTATTTTTATATTTTTGTTATTTTCAAATAAAATGTAAATTAATATAAATTAATGTAAATTAAATAAATTAACATTAATTAAAAAATATTATATTTTAAAATTTTAAATTATATTAATTTAAATTTGGCAATAAAATATAAGAAATTAATAAACTAAAATAAAGCGTGAAATAAGTAGGATGAAATAATGTATTTATAGGTAAAAATTGCATAAGGGTTACATACGTAATTTCTTAGCATAATGTTTGGCATTGAAAAAAATCAACCTGATTGTCCCTAATCGAATTGTCCGAAATTCCAGTATTATGATTGATGTTAAATGAGTAGTTTAATTCAAATAACGGATGAAAACTATTTATGTTTATAGAGGACGGGAGGGTATAATTTAATTTAATATTTTAGCAAAATGTAAAATAATCTCTTCTCAAAAAACTATATATATATATATATACACTATAATGAATTAAATTCTCAAATTAATCAAATGAAAAAAATTTAAACTGAATTTAGTTTCTTGTATATACCTGATAATATTTCTAATCCTTCAATTGCAAATTTATATCTCAAAACAATTTGGTTAATTTCTAAGACTATATAGATATGTTTCGTGTCTGAAATAAATACTCTACTTGTCTTGTTATGTTTATTTTAACTAAAAATCACTCAGATTTAATCGAATCAAATTACTTCAAGAAGATAGATTGAGTTTTAGTTTATGAAAATGATGACAACTGATTTTATGTAAACATATTATCAATTACACATTACCGTTCCCCTATTTAACAAGTAAAAAACATAAGACATCAATACATGTTAAAAATCATAGAATTAAACTATTTTCACCTTCTAAATTTCTATATCATATTCTTATTAATAAGTAATAACTTTTGCCTGTTACATACCCCCTCCGATCCGACTTAAAAAAACCAAAATCATCCAGTTGTGATCTTATAAAATTACTTCTCAATTAACTAAAAAAAAATCAAAATTAATTTAAATTCCTCTTCCCTCACCTTCTGTTTTATCTTCGTTCGAGAACAACCTATGAAATACAAATAAATTAAAATGCTAAAACGACATATAATATACATAGGAGTATTGGTTGGTGCTGAACTGTCACACACGTGGCCATAAACATTAACCCCAATATTGGAGTCCAAGAACTTAGACGCCAATTAAAACCCTATAAAACTTTATTACATACATTAAAATAAACCCCCCAGTTAATTAAAAAACTAAAGGGCCAATGAACTGGACATACCAATCATCAAAAAATATATAAATAAAACCCACATACATATTACATAGGCATTGACTAAAAAATCATATGAAATGTGAGGAATATTCAAATAATTCCTACTGTCATAATAAATTGGAAGGCGCACGCCGACAAACCAGAAAAGACGGTTATGAAGTCTAATTTATCCTCCTTACCATTATTTAATTAAACCGACCTTATTTCGATCTCAGGTAATCTTAAACATAAGCTAAGTATGTGGTTGTTAAAATTAAAATAGTGCCAACTAGGATATAATGAATCTGTTGTTTGGATAAAAAAAGGAAGATTTAATTAGGAGATTCCATAATGCCGACTTTTATAGGGATTTGAGGAATGACAGCCCTCTTACAGAATGTGAATAGTCGGCGTTATTACCATTATTTCATTTTACGTATCTGGCTGTAAATTATTAATCTCGTATTCTGCCCTAATTACACCTCACTTCCATCTATTTATATTTTCAATAAATATCCATCTTCCTTTTCAATTATCATTAGTATATACTTTTCATCCGCCCCTTAATAAGTGTTTCATAAGAGAATTTTTGTCCCCCAATAACCAATAAGTGTTCCATTTCAAAATTCAAGATAATAATGTTATTAAAATTTCTATTTTACCCTTTTGCTCATTTGAATATTTTTACTTTTTATGTTTTCAATGTAATAATTAAGGGCAAATAGTATAATTTAATTTGTTGTCTTGATATTTGAAAATTAGTAGTTGAAGACACTTATTCGGGGGACGGAATGAGTACTTGATTGTAAAAATGGACTCTCTCATTTCACTAAGCTTGACACAATTTTATTATTTGGACGTTCCACTAAACTTGACACATTCCTAAAATAGTAAAAGTTATCCGTTTAAAAGGTGTGGATATACCATCTTTATCACTCTTACACTACTTTATACACTCTCCTTAATAACTGTGTCCAAAAGTTTTATGTCATACTTATTGGGACGGGGGAGGGAGTATATAAAAATATTTATTTCAAAGTTCTCATTATTTAATTATATATTTTTAAGTAATTAGTTATATTCGGGTTCGAGAGGAATTGATTAATTAAGCATCGTAAAAGACCATTTTTGAATATTTTTTTTTTATATAGGAGCTAGCTAGGTGTATGACTTGGGTGCAGTGCACATAAATAATTAATAATAATATTATTTTTTACATGAAGTTTGTACATGCATATTATTTTGGGATTATACATTTATAAACTGTAAAGGATGAGATGTAACAGTAATACAAATTGAAATAAGAAAAGTCTACTTTATGATTTGAGCCACTTGGGACTTGTAGTGAATTGGATGATATATATCAAATATATGCACATGTAAAATATATTTCCCACCACTTGCTAAATTAACAATTTCATGTTGGAATTGTTAACATTCTTTTATGGTATTAATTAGTTGGAGTCTGATTATTCTAATATTATTTTGGATATGAAAATCGATTTGGTGGTACAATCGTAAAGATATTTAATCCCTCCCTCCCTATTAAACATAACATGTTTTATATTCAAATTAAATAAGTGTATCATAATAATAAAATGTTTCATAAATAATGAGACATATGGAGTATAATAAGTAAGGAAATTATTCATAGAACTATAACAGAGCTACTCGTAAGCTTTTCGAAGCTCGATTTGAAAAAAATTCATTTTGAGCTCGACTCGATAGTAAACGAGTCGAGCTCGAAGTCATAAATTTTATCAAACCGAGCTACTCAAGAACATGTTCAAGTTCGTTTGTTCATGAGCATGTTACCGAGCTTTCAATCGAGCATTTAGTTGAGTCTTAAGTTAAAATAACTAGTTTTCTAAAAATACAAATTTATACGAGCTCGAGCTCAAAAACTATCAATATAAATATCAAAAGAGCCGAGTTCAAGCTCAAACTAAAAAACAATCTTATCGAGCATTCCATGAGCCAAGTTCAAGGCGAACTCGAACTCAGTAATTATATTTCGAATTGAGTTTGAACAATATATCAAAAAGCTCGAATCGAGCTCAAATACGCTAATATTCTAAATAAACCAAGTCAAACCGAGTAATATTCGGCTCCTCTCGGCTTGTTGACACTAGTAATTACCCATTTAGTTAGCTACGAGCTCAATATTTTGAGGGGAGCTATTTAGCAGAGAAGTAAATTACCCACCACACTCCATATCCTCATGTTAATGTACATATAAAATCAAGTAATTGTTTTTTTAAAAGTAAAATTATTTTATTACTGATATTTTTCTGAAAATAATGCATAAGAGATTTTTGTTTTATCCTTTTTTCGGCCTCGTTTCAAATATCGAGTCATTATTGTATTTCCATATTTTAGGAAAGAAACGGTAAAATGAGCGAACAAGAACCGAGAAGTGAAACGAGGACGAAAAGCACAAAAAAGATGAGAAATGGCACGCCAAGGCCGAGAGTAAACCTAGCGGTCGCTAGCTTGATAGGTGCCCCAAGGCAGAACACAAGTCTAGTGACCCCTAGCCCCTAACGGCCGCTGGCTTGTTTCAAAGCAGGACAAAACGTGGGGCTAGCGACCACTGGCCCCTTTAAGGTGCAACAAGACAAAATGTCGGGCTAGCGACCGCTGGCCGCTAGCCCCCACGAGAACTTACAAGGCAGAAATTGGGGGTAGTGAGCGCTACTCCCTAGTGATCGCTGGCCAGACAGGCTCATTCCCCCTATATATAGTGCACGCGTGATTTTACTGTATTATCGATCATTCTAGGGTTTTAAACCACGAGAGAAAACACAGTAGTCTATAATTTTCATTCCGTTCTTACTCTTCAATTTTCGTATTGTAGATTCGATTGTGATTCAAATCCGGAGATCTATTTAGTGCATTCTTTCCAGTTCAATTCGTGAGTTTATTTTTTTCTTATTTTGTTTACTATTGTTCCTTTATTGTGACTTCTTTCTTGATTAATAATGAGCTATTGATTCTTATTATATAATAAGTGTTAATTAATCAAATTGAAGCATGTCAAGATTCAATTCATTTAATTCTTCGTTCTTAGATTTAGGATTTAAATTTTTTCTTAATTCTCGTCTAGATAATTCGTTTTCTCATTCCTTTAATTTCACTCGCCTATGTAATTAATTTATTTAGTTAATAATCATTTACACACCAACTGTTTAAATTGCTTTCTTGTTCAACAACGTAGATAAAGCTCTCTTTAGTCTTATTTAAGAATACGATTAGAGTTAACTTATTAATCTATAATGATCTCGTTATCTTGCAATTAACTTAATTAAAATAAGTTAAAACAATTTTCATAAGACAATAAAATTAAATAAATTTTCATTTGAAAATGAAGTTACTGGAAGTGAGCATAGAATGATAAAGATGGGATTTTCGAGGGTGGACCTATATGGGCCATGTTCCCCAACTACTAGCAAATAATAACAACTCTTTAAACTTACGCCACGTCGGATTTCGTTTGTCTCCGCTCACACACTTTTACCATTTCATTTTATTACCCACTTCTACTATTATCATATATTATCCATTACTTTACAACTTCCTCTATGTAATAAAATATTTAAAAAATCGGTAATTATTTAATTGGTCTGTCCCAAAGACAATTACACTAGAATTTTCCTTGGATGTAACAAGTAACCATATATTTTGGTTAGTTTCCCAAAAATAGGAAGACTTGATAAGCAAAGTATAACGAGTGTTAAAAAGTTAATTAGTAGATTCAAAGAAAATCTTAAGCTCGATGACCGTGCAGCCATGGGATTTGCAACTGAATCTTTAGAGTATCCCTTCGTAATCTTATCGGATTATCACACTACATGCTTTATTGTGTATATATTTCTTAAAACCAATGCATAAAATGTGTTCGATTTCTTCTTTTTGTCACCATCCTACAATTTAATTAAATAAACGGTGAGAGGCATTGCATCCACTCCAACGCTGTTTCTATAAAACTCAGTAAATCCTATCAATTACTTGCTAAATTGTTGTGAATTATTGAGTTCTAATTATAAAGTACAAAATAATTAATTCATAAGTAAAGAATCATTAATGAATCATTAAGGCATGATTAGCAAATAATTAATATGGATTATTAAAAATTAATTAAGGATTAGGTTGGGGATTGGCAACCCAAGTTTTTTCCATTCATCAATTCTGGAATGGTTTATTTGGTGGGATATATTAGACTGAGTAGTGGAATGTTGATCTGTTCGAATTTCAGTACTATCGAATATTAATTGCTGAGTATGCAAAAATAGATTACAATTAATCAAATTACAAGTTACATATTAGCTTTATATTAAAAGTACAAAATTTTGATATGCATAATAATTTTGATATGGATAAATTTTTGATTTAGTAATATATTTGATGCGTGTGCTTAAAGACTAAAGAGTACTGAAGATAGTGATTTGAAAATGACGTAAGAACCTAATGTTAATTGTAGTAGAAGGGTATTTAATTTGTTTGAATGGAAAATTTTGATAGGATAAGTAGACATTTAAATAGAAGTCATATAGATATAGTTGTAGAGGTACAAGTGCCAATGAATAATAATATCTTTTGAGTAGCCATTCATCAAAAATTATAATCACATTCACAGGTCAACTAGCCAACCTAAAAAGAAAAGAAAAAACAAATTGAATTGATTAATAAATAAATAAATAAAAAACAGGATTCGCCCCCAATTAGTATCACCCACTGGCAACTACTAATATAAGCAAATGCATGAACCCAGCCACAGCCACCTCTCTTGATCCTATATATACTGCCCCTTCCCCCCTTTCTCTCTCACTCTCACTCTTCCATCGCTTCTCACTCTCTCTATACCTTCCACACCTCCGCCTCCGCCTCCGCCTCATAGCAAATATGGTTTCTCAATCTCTTCAACTAGTCTCTCAATGCACCGTCTTCCCTGACAGGGAATCAGCCTTGCCTGATCTCAAGCTCTCGGTTTCTGACCTTCCCATGCTCTCCTGCCACTACATTCAAAAAGGCTGCTTGTTCGCGCCGCCGCCGCCGCTTCCCATGCTGGAGCTCCTCTCGCAGCTCAAGGTTGCTCTTTCGCAGGCGCTCTCCCAGTTCCCGCCTCTCGCTGGCCGCCTCACCACTGATGACAACGGCTATGTATACATAGCCTGCAACGATGCCGGGGTGGATTTTGCCCACGTCGATGGCTCCTACATTCACGTTAGGGATTTGCTGGGGTCGATCGACAGCGACGTGCCGCCGGAGTTCAAGGGATTCTTCCCCTTCGACCTCACGGTGAGCTACCAGGGCCATTTCCGCCCCATTCTCGCCGTGCAGGTGACGGAATTGGCCGACGGATTCTTCGTCGGCTGCGCGGTCAATCACGCCGTCACTGACGGCACCTCGTTCTGGAATTTCTTTAATACCTTCGCCGAGCTCAGCCGCGGAACGCGGCGGGTTTCTAGGGCACCGGATTTCAGCCGCGACTCGCTCCTCATATCTCCGGCGGTGCTGCGGATTCCTGAGGGCGGCCCGAAGATTACCTTCTCGAGCGACTCGCCGGTGAGGGAGAGGATTTTTAGGTTCAACAGAGAATCAATTCAGAGGCTTAAAGCGGTGGTTAACAACAAAATTAAGAAATTCGAGGACATGGGCGACTGCGGAATCGACATGGCGGAGCTTATGGGGAAGCACAATAACGACACACTGAAAAACCCAGACAGCAAACTAACGCCGTTTGCTTGGCTACGGAACGCCGTTACGAGGGAGCCAACGGCGGCGGAGGTTGAGATCTCATCGTTCCAATCGCTGTGCGCGTTGCTGTGGCGGGGGATCACGCGCGCGAGGAAGCTACCAGCAAGTAAAACGACGACATTTCGGATGGCGGTGAACTGCCGGCACCGGATCGAGCCGAAGCTGGAGGCGATGTACTTCGGGAACGCGATCCAGAGCATACCGACGCAGGTAGCGGCGGGGGAGGTGCTGGGGCGGGACCTGCGGTGGTGCGCTGAGCAGCTCAACAAGAACGTGGTGGCGCACGGTAGCGATATGGTCCGTAGCTACGTGGAGGCGTGGGAGAGGGAGCCACGCTGCTTCCCGTTGGGGAATTTCGACGGCGCCATGATAACGATGGGGAGCTCTCCCCGCTTCCCCATGTACGACAATGATTTCGGGTGGGGCCGACCTGTCGCCGTTCGGAGCGGCCGCGCCAACAAATTCGACGGCAAGATTTCAGCCTTCCCGGGCAGGGCCGGGAACGGAAGCGTGGATTTGGAGGTGATTTTGGCTCCGGATACCATGGCGGCTCTTCTATGCGACTCGGAGTTCATGCAATACGTATCTACTACGACTAATTAATTACTCCTCCACCACCACCACCACCACCACCATATTATATAAATTCTATCATGTAATAAGAAATTCTTCATATTTTGTATTAAGGAGGAAAGAAAGGGAGGGGAAAGAGGGACGTATATGTTTGGAATTGCTATTCATGACGTTGTGGATTGGAGTAGGATGAGTGTCTGCTTCAAACATTTGTTATATACTCTACTTATCTATTTGTTAATGTTATAAGCCAATTTCATTAATCTTGTTATATGGTGACTAAAGTATTTTGTTATTGATTTAGGTTGAGATTGGACATATATAAATTGCCAAAAGTGAAGGAACAAACAAGATCAGATTCAGAATTCGGGATAAGGGGGATGGCTGATACTAAACTTTGTCTGATCTTAAATGTTGTATATATCAAGTAGTTAGGCTTAAGATATTAATTTATGAAACGTAAGAGATATGTGTCAATAAACAGTCCAAATATGATTGATTGCTGTGAATCAAAATTCCGGGAGAGAGAGAGAGAGAGTGTCGTGACATGAATTATATATATATATATATATATATATATATATATATATATATATATATGCAGCATTGCCTAAATAATAAATACTGCTAGTACAATACGAGGAGGTGTAGAAGGGTGTGGTAGAAACGTGGATCAAATTTTTTTCATTGATTTTTTATAATTGATGAACTACGAGTGAATTTAAATATTTTACCATTATGTTAATTTGATCCGACTGAATGCTTTAATTTAGTGCATCTCCATGTCAGAAATCTTAATACATTCGTAGATTAATCTATCTATCTACTCTAAAGCCACACGACTTTATCAGCTATTGATTTTTTATTTTATTTTATGTTAATTTCAGCCCCTTCCTTTATGTAATAATGGTAAATGCCACATGTTCAAACAAATCCTAGAAGAAGATGCATATGTAATATGAAAAATCCATCAATAGCTAGTCAACAGTTTTTCTTTTCTTGTAGAGGAACTTTTACTAATAGTCAATTATTATAATCTTAAACTTAATCAGATTTCCCACCAAGAAATAGGGTGGGCATCTTCCAATTTAATTTATAAAATTATTATTTTAATTCTTCCAATTTTCCAAACCCTTCCTTGATTATGGTCATGCCATCACAAAAAAAAAACATCGAAAAAGCAAAACAACTTTTGGAAAACAAATTAGTTCATTAAAATATACTGAGACCAGAATTTTTAAGAAAAAATATCTGCTACTTGCAGCTACTCACTAGTGAGATAAAATAACTACCAAGCGGATTCGGTGGCTAACTCATTCAGGAATACGATTACGAGTTAACCCAGTTATCTCAATTTACAATTCTCAAAATCCAGTACATACCAAATTCCAGATTTCCGCATCCACAACTCAAACTGCCACTACAAATTTCATATCTTCCAACAACAGTAAACTCATCACAGTTCTCCCACCTCCATCTGCAACTGCAAGAATGAGAAAAAGAAAATTCGGGATTTTGAAGCTCCAGGCAGTGAAACTCGTATGCACGATCGTCACCGTTTCGTTCATAATCACACAGATCTTCACCGCGGTTCAGCTTAGGAACATACCCCAGTCAACAATTTCTCCACCCAAGACAAAATCCCCCACAATAAATCTCTCCAAACGCGCCAAAATCGGCGAGTTCGGGGAAATGGTGATCAAAATGTTACCTGAAGATCTGGCGTTCACGCTGTTCTTGCCGTCGGAGGAGGCGATTCGGCGCGATCTGAGACTGAACCGGAACGACAGCGATGGGTACGCGGTGCTGACGCGTGTCCTAGGATTTTCGTCGGTGCCGAGGTGGATCTCATCGGCCGATTTGGAGCGCGGGAAGCAGAAAAGCTACGATTCGATATCGGGGTTGAGTTTGTTGGTGGGGAAGGATTCGAATGAAAATGTGGTGGTGAATGGAGTAGTTTCAGAGGAGGTGGATTTGAGAATCGGAGAAGCTATAGTGCACGTGATGGATGGAGTGGTGATGGATGCTGAGTTTGAGCAATCAGTGCGCTCTGAAGCTGATGAATTGGATTAAAGCATCCACATCGTAAGTGGCCACTTGCTGCTGGAGGATGACGACTGGTGCGGGCGGTGGGTGCTGCACTTCTGCTTCTCCTTTTCCAATTTTGCATCTTCGTAGAGAAATCTTCCTCTTTTTCTTGTTCATATTCTTCCAATATATATACGAACGGTTGGTTGAAGGTGATAATCAATTAGAACTGGCATTTGGCACGTAAGAAACAAGAACAAGATTTTAATATTATGAATGTAATCGTCTTTTTCATTAAATTATTAATCAAATTCGATACTTTAAGCATCGGTCGTGTTTCATATATAAACTATATAAATTTCAAATAAAATTATGCGACAGTATAAACCAAAGAAATTGGCGCTTATGATTTCATGACAATATATTTAAGGATGAAATTAGCAGCCAAGGAGCATAAAAAAGAAAAGAAAAATGCAACTGGCGACGAGGTTTTACACAGAGAGTTTTCCTCATAAAAGATGAAGAAATGTTCTGGAACCAAAAGTTTTAATGTGCGGGAACCTGGTGGCATATGTAAAAAGCATGTTTTTGTCCATAATGAAATTAATTGCCCATGTTCTTAAGCCTCCCATACATTCAGTCACTTCTATGAGCTTGAAACCAGTCACTTCGACAAGAGAACTAATTAATATATGAATGCATAAAAAGTGAGGTAAAGGGTGGTGGAGAGATATTATACGGATATCAGTACAAATATGGCATGACTATGGATATTCAAAATCCCAAGATATTGATGAAGAAACCGGATATGAATAGTCAAGACTTGCTCGAAGTACAACTAAAGCTTTCCAGTGCAGTGCAGTATTTGCCAAAATGTGTGAGATCTCCAAGCCAAGTTGTCCAGATTGGAATATCACGCAAAAGCAAACACTCCCAAAAGATCACCATCTTTAGCTACCAGCAGCAGTAGGCACAGCAACTGGCTTCGAGTCTTCTGCCTTTTCATGTTCTCTGTTGAGCATCTGAAACCAATTTTCCAGAATATCATCAATATTGAACAAAGGCCTATTTGTGCCTATTTCATTACTGGGGTAGATAGATCATAGCGAAACAAACCTTTTTGTGGCATGTTTTCTCATAGAAAGACATGGGAGTAACCTTACTTATATCTACTTGTGTACTACTGGTCTAACAAACCTGCCTAACACATAATAGGTCCTCCATACAGGACAGTGAATCATAAAGGCGCAGGTGTGTTGTGAAAATGAAACATTTATAAGCTTGGATGAAAAGAAGTGCCCCAATAATCAGAATTTTAGTTGTAATATATCAATATATTATTTTCTTTAGGATTATATCTTCACTATTACTTTCTAGGTAAAAAATTACAAAAGAATCACCATGATCAAGTGTAACATTACAAACAAGTGCCATTTATTACCAATTTGATAAGCTCCAACTGTTAGCAAGGTTAATAATGGATACATCATACATAATTCATAATTGCATTAAAGTAAAAATGGGAAGATCATCTTACCTTGTTATTTATTAAATTGTGGAGAGCAATCACACTTCTGATGAGAGATGACAGATATATGACCAACATCATGTCATTCGTTTTCACTAGAAAAAGAACAAAGACCAGGAACTACATTAGAAAGAGCATGTAAAACTTGAACATGACAAGAAAGAACCAACTCGTTTATGTGTGCACGAAGCTTAAAAACAAATGGCACCCATTGGTTTTACCTGCAAAAGCCTTAACCAGTTCAGACACGTTTAGGTTGGGGAGAAGGTTGAATACATCCTGCAGTTGTTAGGAAGCATTTAAAAATAAGTAGGGAATAGCCAAGGTCATATAATAAAGCAAAGTAGAATTAATGGTTAATATTTTATATATTCCCTGTGTGATGAGTTTCAGGGATATGGATACATAATATCTATAGATGAAATGGCAAATAACTTACAAAAACTGTAGAGAAGAAGTATAGAAATCTAATCTATAAAGTACAGAGACCAATGCAAAATTCACCTGGAGATGGTAGAGGATTTCATGGTTCAGAGGAAGCTTCCCTTCAACAACCAAATCAAGATAACTTCGAATCTCTTTCAATCGTGCATCTAAACCCTTCAAAGCAGCAAGCTTTCCGGTCACCTGCACATGATAAATATATATTTGCTCATTGCTCTCAAGTTATTCACAGAAACATCATAATACTATTAGGCACTGAAAAACTTTAAGAGCAAATCTAGAACCTCTGTAGCAAGTGTGCTGATAGTCGTGTCCTTCACATCTCTTAACAAGTGTTCAACTCCTATTACAAGTATAACCAGAAGCATAAGCAGAATGAACAGGAGAGAGGTGAACAGAAACCTGAAATATCTTATTCTAGTCATAAATGTAAGAGGCTGTTGGATCATCCTATATAGAAATAGATGAAGTCGCAAAAGTAAGGATGAAAATAGAAACAAGTTTCTTTGGATATATGCATACCAATTTCTTCAACTTCATGGGCAGCAATTTCTGAAGGAACATGCACAAACACTTTTTGGCTTTTCTGGGTGGCATTCTGCAAGGAAAACTGAACTATTAGATCATTATATCTACTTGTATTTTCATAATATCTCAGCTGAATTTTCCTTTTTGTTCTTTCTTTTTTCCTCTCTCTCTTGGCTAGGGGTGAATGATATGCCTAAGTGCATCAATAAACACATGATGCCACTTTTGTTGTACCTCTTTAACTTCCTCAACAGCATAATACGCTTTTGTAGGTATTCCAAGCTCTTTTGGTTGAACATCAATGATCACCAACACGGGAGTGGGAACATAGCTGCAATCAGAAAAGATAAAAATCCATCAAGTGTACGCGAGTGTTGTTAAAGGATACAGCACACCAAATACTTTATTGATGATAGATAATAGAATGACTTTAATTGGGACAGAAATCTTACTCATTGAAAAGCGCATGAATATTTAGGTCATTCTCCTTCAGTTTTGGACCAGTGCTATACCAACCAACAACATGCTCCTTGGCTGACCAAAGCGATATATACATAAGCTTGGATAACGAGCATAACATTTAATCAGATAGGGTACTAAAATATCATTTACCATTAATTCTTCTGAACATGGAAAACATTGATTCATGGTAATTGTGATCAAGAAACCAGATGCTTGGGTCCCTGTCATCTTCTTCAAAAGGGACTGTTCATAACAGGGAAATACATTAGCTAGTAGCTAACAGGAAAACAGTGGAGATCTAGGCGATTGTGAGCCCTGACGTTATATATCACAATGCATAGATATCCAAATCTCATGAGAATTACAGGTCGATAACGCCTACAAGGATCTTTACAGTTCAAAGTGTCCATGAGTAAACATACTAAAAGAAAATTGTAAGCAATAACAATGAGATTTGAACAATGATTACGAATTGAGCTTTAATGGACTCCAAGAACTTGTCAAGCTGTATACCAGCATTTGTAGGGAGAATCAGCATATAAACAAGTAGCTTCCCAATTAATAAGCAGTACGCAATGAATCAATGATAGCCAGGACGATTACTATTTGCTACCTCTCAAAACCCATTTCCGTACTAATTCAACACAAATCAATAGATCAAAATACCCAAGCATAAAGTAACTATCCCTAGCCATTACTAAACGGTCCAACATTGAGAACAAATAAAAAGCACAACACAAATATGCACATTTTTCTATAACATGCCCTCCACTCCAGTAGTCAAAATTGAAAATTTAGAAGACATGATATCCTGTCATCATGCAATCATTGTTTAACTATTTTTTCTTCCCGAGCCAAATCTGATAATATTTCCAGTGCAATTTAAACTCTTCTCTTTCAACTGTTCCACTGAAGACGCCAAAATTTTTACAGGATATCCAACAGCAGAACCCAAACTCAAATAACAAGTCTTCTCATTTACACAAGCAAGTACTCGCAAACAACCACAACTTTATAATTTGAAAACGAACTGAAAAAATTAGATAAATAAAGGAACCAGATCTGAGAGAAGAAGACCGAACCAGCGTAGCTGTTGGTAACGTCAACGGTGCCCTTAAACGAACTTCCGAGAAGAACACCGATGACGCGCTTCCTGGTGTCACGCGCCACCCTATTGTAGTGATCGACGATGCTGAGCAGCACCAGCGGGTGAACCACCACCTTCTCGATCGGCCGCGCCGATATCTGCTGCGTTTTTATCACATCCATCTCGCTCCAATTGGTATATCACGGTTTCTTGAGCTGGGGTTTTGAGGAAGAAAGGGAATTTGGTCTTCCTCTATTTCTTGAGTATTTATATTTTTCTTGCCGATTAAAAAGGACGCAAAATAAAATATTATGCATTTATATATATTTTTAATTACTGGATGAGTCGGGACAGTTCATGGGCCTCTTTGATAATGGGCCTGCCTTGGCCCATCTTGGTATACATAAAACACAAATTCACAATATTGTCTTGTAACTATTGTTCGGCTACATATACATGCATATGTTGTAATTCTGTTATGAAAATATCAAAACTTTTATAAAATTAAGTGTTGTGTCGAGTAATATTAAATGTTAAGTTTATCACGCACATGGGTGAGGGATGGTTTTTTGAACTAAAATATAAGGTTATGTATTTTCTTTCCTTAATAAGGTGTTTGTAGAGAGAAATATAATATTATATTTAATGATGGATTGTCACCTAATATTGTTGTAAACAGACGACGTTGGTTGTCCGTGTTGTGCAGGGGATGAATGGGCTCAATATCTGTGGAAAATATTGATGGGAAATAAAATCCATATACTCCTAATACTTGATCTATAATCCACTAGGTCAAGTAAATTAAGTGAGCAATCCATTTCACCAACTCAAAATAGACAAACCACTCCAAATCTCAATTTAATTGATAAACCACATACATAGGAAAGCTTTCGAAGTGGATAACAACCAGACCAACTTTGAATCTGCAATTGTATTACACTCGAGTGCATTATTTTAGACCTGTATCCCATTAGTCCCCTTTTCATGTGATTTAATAAATTTGCTTACCCAGTTATAACTCCAGGTTGCACCCCAAGCTTCTTCCCAAGAAATTAATTAATTCAAGTACTGACTAATCAACTTTAACAGTTCTCCTATATTCCAATTTCATCTATGCATAACTCATAGAAATAGTGGATACTGTCTGAAAATTTGAAGAATCGGTTGTTCTGTAGCTAGGAAAATTAGTACCTTTGATTTGAGCAGATATTTTTTCCATAGATGGTATATCATGCTTAAGTGTAGTTAGAAAATTATTACTGTGTATGAATTTTAATTTTAATCTTTAGTCGGAATCTTGAAAATAGTCCGACTATGAAAAGGATTTGTATTATTATTATTATTCTGCGTGGAGATTAATATTTTTTCCATCCGTTTAATCAAAAAATATTTATGTTCCAAACGTATTTTAACTTCTGCACAGTAAACAACGACTACAGTAGAGGTGATTTCTACCGACACTCATATGAATTACAGTATATATTTCATTTGATAAATATTTAATTACTAGCTAGCACGATGTTGTACTGCATGTGTGTGAATAGTTGGCTAAGTTATAGGCACAGGAGTGAATAGAGTGATTAACCACTCCATTGACCATAAAATTAATATAGACACTTTTATATATGTATTATTATCTTGATAACTTCACAATTCACAGCCACATAAATAAGTAGAGAAAACCCAACAATTATCAAACTTTACTTTATTATGCTGGGTATGTCGTACGTTGTGTTGGCATCTAGCAAAAGCTCAGTGGAATTTCTACTGAAATATATATCAAAATCCCCACTTTTTAGAGCATGCATTTATCCTAAACGTGGTGATTTAATACATACTAACATACACTGAACACAAACCAAAGTACCAAACGAAGCGAAACAGCAAATATGGAAATTAAATACTAACATAGATTTCTTTTTTCTCTTTTTCTGTCTCTTTGTCATCATCTTTATCTCAAATTTTCTTCAAACAAATGCCATAAGTTGATGATCGTGATCAAAAGGGGTGTCTTTAATTTCTTGGTGGTGGATAAGATCATGATTTGTTCTTGAATGGGATGGCTCTGATCACCACCACGTGGTACAGAGCGGCGAGTGCTGCCCCAACGAATGGTCCAACCCAGAATATCCACTGCACATATATTTGTGGGTCAGCCTTATATTAGTTAGTACCAATTTATAAGATCGAATACTATACATGTGACAATAAGTCCCAAAAATATACTTATGAAACACTGATAAATAAGCAAATCTGACAATTAAATAAGTATTGATGACATATGGAAAAACCCAAAGAGTATAATTCATAAAGGATATGTATGAATCATGATATACACTAGCTTACATGATCATCCCAAGCTGCATCCTTGTTGTAGATGATAGCTGCTCCAAGACTCCTTGCAGGGTTAATACCAGTTCCAGTGATAGGAATGGTTGCCAAGTGCACCAAGAACACTGCAAATCCAATTGGCAGTGGAGCCAATATCTGCATACAATATATATTAATTAGCATATATAACGAACACCATGAACGTACATCACTGATCTCAAGTCTCAACCCTAATATATATATTAACATGCAGTACTGACCGGAACATGGGAGTCTCTTGCGCTCCTTTTGGCGTCGGTGGCGGAGAAGACGGTGTAGACGAGCACAAACGTACCGACGATCTCAGCGCCGAGGCCGTCGCCCTTTGTGTAGCCGTGGTTGACGACGTTAGCGCCTCCGCCTTTAGTCATGTAAAGAGTCTTGTGGAATCCCTTCACCACTCCGGCGCCGCAGATGGCACCCAAGCACTGCATCACCATGTAATACACCGCCCTCGTCAGCGACAACTTCCTCGCCAGAAACAACCCGAACGTCACCGCAGGGTTGATGTGTCCACCGGAGATTCCGGCGGTGCAGTAAACGAGAGCGAAGATCATGCCGCCGAAAGCCCAAGCGATGCCTTGGATTCCGACGGAGGCGCATTTGGACTTGGAGTTCTGAACCCCCATAACGGTGAGGATGCTTATGTACAAGAAGAGGAAAGTAGCGATGAATTCAGCAATCCCGGCTCGGTAGAAGGACCATGAACTTAACTCGCCGGGCTCGAAGAGGGGCGCCGGCGGCGGCTCCTTGTAGTCCTTGTCCTGACTCTGCGCGGCCGTGCCTAGTGGCTGCTTCTCCGGGAACTTGTTGGCTCCCACTCTAACATCCTCCTCCTTGTTCTCCATTATTGAAAATCTAGAAAGTGGTAGTGGTGCAGTGAGTGATAGTTGGATGAAAGTGGGTGGAGGATGATGATAGATTTATATACAAGAATAGTGAGGAGAGGTTGGGGACTTGGGGGCGGCCCCCACACTCCTACATTTCAATTTCATGACTATTTTTTCATTATCATACAAACCGACCACTCACATCATCTAATACTTCTTTTCTTTTTTGGATTGTTTTTCAATATTATTATTCGTATGTAAAATAAAAAAAAAGAGTATAGTTTTGAATTCCGATTGTGTTGATTGGTCCTGCGTGGCAAAAGGAGGTCCACAAATGTGTTGAACATTCATTTTTGGAGATGATGATCTCTATTTCTCTTTTTCTTTTTGCTGTTATTTTTATCAAATTTTCAATATCTTATAAACTGTAATTTTGTAATTGTGTATTAAAAAGTAAATATTTCCAATTTATACGACTGACTCTGTTATGTATTAAATGGATTTTTTTATCATAAAAAAGTGGAATTCAAGGGAAAGGGTTGTTGGTCTGGTGGCCGTTACGGCTATATAATTTAATGTTAATGTAATAAAATTTTGTTTGAAGTGAAATTCAAACTTTCTAAAAAGGAGGGTGCATCTGAAAGAGATGAGAATAATGAGACGACAAGACGATATAAATAGTTAAACATCTCAAATCCTTAATAGCGTACCTCACCTTAACACATTTGAGCCATTTCTTATTCTAGAACAACGTCCTAATTAAATTGGAAATAACCGTTGGTTTCTTTAGTGTTACGTATTTCTTTGTAATAATTGTGAGTGAGCACTCTCGAAATAATTAAAGTTGGATAAATTAATGATCAAGTGAGTTGTTATGAAATAAGTTATCCTTAAAAAAAAGTACGAAACTTATCACTCTTACATTAATTCATACGTTATCTTTAATAATCGTACTGAAAAAAAATGTGTAATACTTAGTAAGACGGATGAAATATATATTTAATTGCAAATTGAATTTAGACAAATTTTAATCGAATCGGTAACAAAGTGGGTTCAAATTTGATTCTCAAAGTATCGTTTCCAAAGATGTAGATCAACTAAATATTTAGGTGATAACATTAATATATAAATTAAATTAAGCTTAAATAAAATTAATTGTCTAGTATTAAACGGTTGACATTATCATATAAATTAGGTTGATCTACGAGATGCTTAATTGCACTACATATTTATATAATAAAATGACGTACACCTTAGAATACCAAAATAGGTTGACTTTAAAAGTTGTTTGAATTCTATTATCTCTTAATAATGCTCTATCTTAATAATAATGATTTGTTTTGTCTCTATCTTATTAATAATGATCTGTTTTAATTAAAATTGCGATAGTTGGTTACTTTATGAGTTTTACGCAACATTTTTACTGTTCATTCTGAAAATTCCATATTCAAATTCAGTCGACATGGTTTTAATTCATACTTATTTTTAGTAGTACTATTTTCAAATATTGCCCCATCTACCCCTGTTCTTTTCTCTTTTTCTACCCTCTTATCATGAAATAATCGACTTTAAATTCACAAAACAGTAATATTTTGGACTCTTCTCATCGCGAACAGAGTTGCAGTAATTAAGTGAGGATTGAAAATCACTATATCCTTTTCTTTTTGTTTTTTGATTATGCCGATTTATTTTAGCTTTAAAATCAAACCTCGTGTTCACGTCAATCACTACCTGATTGTTAAAAACTTAAAATAGTTAGGTTGGTAATTATAAGCGTTATATTATCTATCCTAATATCGTTGGATAATTAATCATTTAAGACTATGTTTGGTATTCATAATAAGATACCATTTTAAAATAATTATTCTATAATTATAATAATTATAAAATAATTATTTTGAGATAAGTTATGAATATCAAAAATAACCTAAATTTCATATGAATTACATGATGTAGAGTTTCCACTCTGGAGTCATGCATAATATAAATAGCAATGATTAGTAGCTACTTTATCATGCCATCTAAACAAATGACATTTATTTAGTTCGTCTTATTCATTTTCTTAATCTGATCTGATCACTGTAGGATAATAATAAATTAAATAGTGGGTATCTGTGTAAAGATAACCTTTAAAATTAGTTTGGTGAATGCTCCTTATATTCTCAAGTTAAAAAATTGGTAGTTAAATGCCATTTGCTATATAATAATTACTATTTATTTATTTTAAATATACAGTCGTTTTATTCAAGTGAAATTTAATTTACCACGAAAGACTCGAACATAAAAGTTATACTAATAACTCAAAAAGGTAATTACACTGAAGTGGTTGAAATTATAATCAGTGGGTATATTTCTTCCTCGTTATATGATCTAACCTTCTTAGTTTTATACTTCATGTCCCCATTTTTTGTTGATTCGTGAATATACCAATATAAAAATATCAAGTGGTTTATACCCTCAATTGACATGTTTAGAGTTATTTTCCATCTTGATGTTGAAAAAATATTGTAAAATTGTGTTCACTCTTTTTCTTTTTTTTTTCAATTTTTTTTTTCGGATGACTGGGGCTATACATGGAGGGATTTATCTTATTTCATTATAATATTAATTATTGAGTGTTTAACATGGTTAAAATATATAATAAAATAATGTCAGTATTTTAATTAAATCTAGAGGTGGTTGTAAAAAAAAGAATTAAATCTAGATGTAGGAAGTGGGCTAGGGAAAAGTCTTAAATAAGCCCATTGCACATTAGCTCTTTAATGTCCAGTCATTTTGTTCCAATAAATTTCAAGGAAGGCGGAGAAAAAAGAGAGAATAAATCGGAAGAGTTCTACGATGATAAGCTGCTTATTTTGACTAAAAATTTACTTCGATAAAATCCAAACTACACGAAAGCTACCTCATTAGACTCGTTACTCCAAACTGGACAATAAATGAGGTGAAACTTCACTTACGAAAGTTTCAACAAACTAATAATAGTAATAAATATAGAATTCAATTCTAGATACAAATTCTCATACAGATTCAAACAAACAAAATATATTTTTAATAAAAGTTTTCAAGTCATTTAGAAACTAAACGAAAATTAAATTTTCTAACTTTTGGAATAAAACTTGGAAAAGTAACTCCAGAAAGGAAACAAATAGCTAAAACTTAGGGCTGTTAATAGGTTAAGACATTGGATATTTTGGGCCAATCTTTTATATTCAGGTTATTTTCAAGTCATAACCTTTTTCTTTTTTCTTTTTTTAATGGGGACTCCTTATTTCTGAATTATCGTTTAAAACTAAAAAACCAACTTTGAAATAGAGGGCGAGGCTGGACGTCATCACCGCCGTGAACTGATCTCCGGCGCCGCTGCTCACCCACCGCTTGTTGTTGTATGGAATCACCACAGCCGGCGACGTAAGCTTACTACTCCACAGACTCGGTTCGAACAGCCTTTGCCGTCAATCAGTAGGCGCCATTCCTCAAAAAGTTCCATAGCTTAACCATGAGGACGGGCCTTTTTAGCCGTCGGACTTTAAGGCAGGGAGCGATGTTCGCTATCGGATCGGCGAGGATGAAGTTAATGCTGGTCTTTTGCGCACTGCTCACACTGATCGCGCTAGCTAGCCTCACGGCGTCGTATGGGGGATGGAGGCAGTATGCTGTTTATCCGCGCGGATCCTCTCTGCCTCGGTGAGATTCCTACAAATCGCTGTGATTCTTGTTCGAACTTAGTAATAGTTGGCATTCGTCTTCACTAGTTACTGAATTGACTATTTGATGATCTAATAAGTTATATTTCGAAATCATTAATCTCGATTAGTGCTTATAGCTATGTAAGCATTTCCTAATCATTGTTCTTGTTTGGAAACTAGTTTCTTAAGTTGCGTTCGTAAATATGTTAACATATCCCAATTATTCCTTTATGGAATTGCTGCTGCTAGTCACCTATGAGAGGGTTTTGAGAACCATTGAAAGGGTAATATGTTTTTAGGTTACATTAAGTTTGAATTTAGAAAAAGGATTCATTGAGATTGGATTTTACTATTACTGGCTCGACTGAAGTAAAATGATCGAGTTGCTTTCTTATACGATTACAGAATTGGCTAATGCCTAAAAGCAGTAAGATGCTTCAGTTATTTACTGAGTAATGCGATCCTTCTTTTTATGTAAAATGACATGATGCTTTCTTTATCTTTTAAGGAAAATGAAATAATGCATAATTACTTATGCTAAACTCAGAATATTTATTGGATATTTTCTAACTTGTTGCCTTTTTTGTTCAAATTTTCTGATACCTAATTGTTCTGGATAAGGCTTGAGTTGTTTCGCTTCAGACTCTCATCCAGATTAACATCTGTGTTCCTCCTTCTAACTAACAAATGTAATTAATAAGTCAACTAATTCATGATAATACTTGGTATTTTGTTGAACGTTGCACTGACTTGTTATAAAGAAATCAACGTGTGTTGGAATGTGGATTTAGTATTTATGCTTGAGCAGAAATACGTTCCCTATCTAAAAGGTTGTCGATCTTTTCTGCTAATGCTAGCCTTGCATGTCTTGCAGTAAAGGATATACTTTACTGATTAACACTTGGAAAAGAAATGATCTTCTGAAGCAGTCCATATCCCATTATGCATCTTGTCCTGGGCTTGATTCTATACATATTGTTTGGAGTGAACCGGAACCTCCTTCAGAGCCTCTTATAAAGTTTCTGAATCATGTTATAGAGTCTAATACCAAAGATGGCCGGGAAATAGAATTGAGATTCGATATAAATAAGGAGGACAGCTTAAATAACAGATTTAAAGAAATCAAGGATTTGAAGACTGATGTTGTCTTCTCAATCGATGATGACATTATATTTCCCTGCATGACCGTTGAACTAGCTTTCAGTGTTTGGCAAAGTGCACCTGACGCCATGGTGGGATTTGTACCTCGTATTCACTGGGTTGATAAATCGGTATGTACTGGCATTCAGACTCTTATTTTCTAAAGTTTTGAATAATATTTATTGGCACTAGATCAAGAGACATCAACTGATGACAGTTTTATGACATCATGTTTGTGTCTTCATGCTCCTCGAAACAGCTTGCTTAGAATAAATAGTGCGTTTAATTCTAGTCCTTTGTTCAATCCTCTTTTGGTTGTTTCAGAATGATGGCCAGAACAAGTTCATCTACAGTGGATGGTGGTCTGTGTGGTGGACAGGAACATATAGCATTATTCTCTCGAAGGCTGCCTTCTTTCATAAGAAATATCTCAGTATGTACACTTATGAGATGCCATCATCCATTCGAGAATATGTGACCAAGAACAGGTTCTTCGTGATATAATACTTCCATTCATATTTATCTTGATCGGTTTTGATTTAGTCATTCTATCTTCTCTTTTTCCAAATATAAAAATTATTCCTAATCATTATGCATTCACCAGGAATTGTGAAGATATTGCTATGTCTTTTCTTGTTGCAAACGCAACTGGTGCTCCTCCTATTTGGGTGAAAGGTATATTTGTTCAGTCAATCTTCTCCGGATAGTAAAGCTATACATTTCTTAAGTTTGGTCTTCTTGCGCTCCTTCATTTGGTCCTTTTACCTGCTCTAGTTGAGTTCGAAAAACCTTACTTCTCTGAATTGTCCTTTATATGTAGATTTCTGCCTCTGGAGTATCTTTCCTATTAATCCATTTGCTCAATCATGCACACCTTACATTCAGTCTCACATAATTTTGCTTCTTTATATTCATCTTGACCTGTATCCTAACTTGTCATTCCTGGATCAAAGTGAAATCACCACCTATCAATCAACGTCTTTGAATGGCACCTGAAAAACATGAAATTTATGTCAAGACAAAATAAGTGGTTAGAGGAAAGATGAACCCTCTTTTGCACTCTCAAGTTTACACTGATAGCTTCCACCTATGTTCTAGCGTGATGAATTTCATGAATCGAACACAACAATATGCTGGGAGATGATATTGCAATCCTGTGGATAGGTCATATGTGAAGCAGGAGACATACAACTTACAAGCTCTGGCCTATTATTTGTTTGTGTAGGTAACATTTTTGAGATCGGTTCTAGTGGAATTAGTAGCTTGGGAGGTCACACAGAAAGAAGAAGCGAATGTGTGAACCGGTTTGTGGGTGAATACGGGGGCATGCCCTTGGTGTCGACTTCAGTCAAGGCAGTAGATAGTCGTTTATGCTGGATTTGGTGATGGTGTCGTGCTTATTCAGACCAATTTTCTCTCAATTTCTTCATTACATATGTACTAATTGTTAATTCCCACGCTTGTAGTCTTTGTATTCTCCAGTTATTGTTGTTGTCAACCGATTATACAAACATAAATGCTAGATTTGCCTTAGGATATGGACCCTCTTTACTAGTTTAGTTTTGTCTGTTCCATTCAAAATGTTGTAACAACGTGATTCATTGGCCGCAAATTGCCACTTTTTGTAAGGTTACTTGGAAGTCATAGAGTACTGAGTTAATATAATTCAGATTGGGGTATTTTTGGGGAAGTCAAATGTACAAAATTGTTGGTTTTATTTAAGCTTTTAGCAATGATTTTGAATTACATGATTATCTAACCAATCCCCAAAATCTTGATTTCTTAATATGGAGCAGATGTCGAGTAAATCGATAAACCAAATGTAATGCTAACTCATGTTAAATTTAATTCGTCCCTCTCTACCTTCAATGTTAAAACCTTTTTATTTCATCTATAGCCTATAGGGATGTTAATTCTTTCTTTCAAATATATAAATCTTGAGATTATTAACTATATATGAAACAGGTAATTAAAAATTGATTCAAGTTAGTATTTAGTGTACAATATTAGGAGGCAAGGGATATATTATATATTTAGGGTGAAGACGGGTAAGTAGTTTCTTGCTACTATTAGCAATATTTGTGTATCTTCTTATATATATATAGTACATCGTTTAATTGGGATAAATTAATTACACTCATAGAGTCAATCCTATCTGTGTAAGAGGGTACGTCCTTTTGGATGTCTTAAGTAACATTTAATCATATGTATTTTATGTCATGCTGAATTAGTTACCAATTTGCCTTTTGTGTCTCAATACTTATTTTCTACTTTTGCACTTGCCAATTGTAGGCTGGCGATTGTGATGGCAACATAACATAATTATCTGCAATTTAAAGCCATTATCTTGAAAAAAAATTGTGTCTGCCCTTTTTCATTTACTTTATCCATCTAAATGTCTAATAAACAAGTGACCCTTGTTATAGCTTGCGCATGATATGCTATGAAGCAGTATACAACCTCAAGGGAAAACTTTTGAGAATCTAATATTTTTTAGGAATATTTTAATGCGGCCATTTATAAATCTTAAATAAATTGAAAAAAATTAAAAATATTTGCTATTCAAATCGTACTTAATTTTCTTTACTAGAGTATATTAGATGGTAGCAAATACCCGCAATACATAATCTTTTAGTTGGAATATTATTGAAATAGTGAAAATCACATGAAAAAGAATACATGAAAGTAAAACAAAATATAATAATATAAAAATAACTGATACTATATGATACCTTTTCAAGAAACAAAAGAAAAATCTAAACTATATACAATAATAGTACAAACTTTTTCAGAGGGGAGGAAATCACCCTGCCAGTAATTTAATTCCTTAGTATTCCTTTTCCTAAGCCATCATCAAGTTCTGAAGCTCACATCTAAGATCAAGAAAAATTTTGCATACAGAAACTTGAGATGATGCTCTCTACGATTATATAACATACAGCTATTGATATCTTGCAAGGACACAATGCCACTCATGTAAATAAAACACTACCTTTTCTGTACAATTGAGATTTTTGGGTAAATATTCTGAGTTGCATTCCGCTGCTTCTCCTATGCTTTTAACATCTTCCCCTTCCTCCTCTTCTACTTCTGCCTCAACCCCTTCAAAACTTATTCGCTTTTTGTCGCCTGAAAAACGATGATCATTCACTGTCGCCCTACTAGATTTCCTCGGAGCAGTGCTCCGAGAGTTTCTGGCCTCGATGAAGTATTATGGTTATGATGGTAGACGACTCCTGACTCTTCTACATGTTCGGGTTGTGCGAATTATTGAGAGGGAAGCAGGTCTCTTCGCCACCGGTGCTCCACAAGAAATTAGCGTATCTTGAAGCGTAGTACGGGTTGCTCGGTTCAAGCGCCAGAGCTTGCAGATAGCTTTCCTCTGCTGCCCAGTAGTCCTTCCTCACTGTCCGTAGAAAGTTGGCATATTGAATCATACACTCTGCATCCGGTGGCTTTACTTGTACTGCTTATTTGAAGCATTCCTCCGACCTATTAGAGCAAGATACGGCGACGAAACCTTATCATTAATAACTAGGAACACCGTATGACTCAGATTACAAGCGAAAGATACGGGACATCGATAATAGGTCACCTGTGATAGTCGTGTGCCACAAGGTGCAGAAACTGTGCATAGTTGCAGAGCAAGAGTGGATTATCAGGTTGATTTTATAGACGCCTAATCCTATCTCCAAGATTATAGCAACGATATGAAGAAGGGTGGTTGATACCGAGCATCACAGGCTCCAAGAAATCGAATTTAAAATGCACCAAGGAACCCTGATCCTTCCCTTGTTTACCTAAGAAGGGGCTGTTGTTGGAGATTCTGCAACGCGGCCTCTTCTTCTTCCCCTCGTCGACTATTGGACCCGCCACACTTATTCACGGATGCTTCAACTTGAAACGACAACGGCTCCTCATGCAAAGCGCCTTCCAAATTCAAGCTGCAGGAGCGCCTAATGTCCTTGGTCCTTGAAATCTTGTTGAGAGAACGAGACTTTAAAAGAGTTTTGGAAGAGGCGAAGGGATGATGATTGGAGAGGGCAACGAGAGATATGGGTTTATCCTTATCGGAATTCCAAAAGCGGAAGGAGGGGGAGGGGGAGGAGGAGGAGGATGAGAAGGGTGAAGGAGAAAAGGCTTGAAAGGCACGGTGAGAGCAATCTGCAGAAGGCGAAACAGCTTTGAGCCTCATAATTTGTTTGCTAGTTCCGCGAGGAACAAGCAGAACAGATGTAATAACAATAGCAGATTGCAGAAAAGAAGGCAAAAGGCGGAGCACAAAGAGAGGAATGCGAGCCAAGAATAGGAGGAAGCAGCTATTCAGGAGAAACAGTCAAAATCACAATAGCAGAATGCTCGTGAAAAAGAGAGTTCTTTTCAACCCATGGACAATAATTATTCAACCAAAATTAAATCAAAGGAAACCAGGAGAGAGGAAAGAGAGATCCAGTTGCAAGTGTGGTTGCTTTGAACTCAATCACAAACCTGCCACAAATAAATGTAAACGCAATTAAACACGGCTTTTAAAAGAGATCTTTCTTTCTTTCTTTATCGGAATACCACACCACCACTGTCTGTCTATAATATATCTCCACAACCCGCAATTTAATCAAACCAAAGTGCTTTACAAAACTATGCACGCGCGCACACATGCTTGGACCTAAGCTAAGAATCCATGTTTCTTTTCATTAAGCGAATGCATTCCAAAGATACACACACATAAATGAACTAAAAGATAAACAGAAACAGAAACGAACTAAAAAGGAAATGAAAAACCGAACAAGATTAAATTTTGCGAAGAGGGGCTTGGAACTCACCGAATTCGGATAAGCTGTGATCGAAGTTTGAGTGGAAAAATGAGTATGAAGATTGAAATTTATGGAGGAGATATATAAATGGGAAATAGGATGAGGTACGGAGGGATGGGAAGATAGAGAAGACGATACTTAGAGCACCAGAATACAAAGCATTCCGCTTTTAGGACCAGTAGTGGGGTAGTCCTCATCAAGACATCAATGGCAGCTTACAAGTTTTTAATTGGGACACGCCGACATCACTCATATCACTACAAATATAAGTGTTTTACTACTTTTTTATTCATGTGTGTGTACTTACGTTCTTTCTGGGATTGCTATTATCATCCATATGCCCATCTATCTATAAATAGATATGTTTATTTCCACCAATTGTATCTTGACTGTATTAATGTGAGTACGATTTAATTTAGCACAATACCTTTGAATTACTAATTATATAATGTCCCATTACTAAGTTATTAACTTATTTAACACAGTTTAATAATGCGTCCTTCAATTATTTGATTTTATGTTAGAGATACTATGATCATATGTACCGTGCATATAGATAAGACACCCTATCTTGAATATGACATGCATGTAAAGTCCACCCCCTTTTACTTCAAATGATTTTAATTAAAATTCATCGTCGATGAAATCTCATCCCAACTTAGCCTAACACTAAAAAATTTGTTCTTTTCCAAAATTTCAATGGTTTTTGGAACAAATTAAACTCATAGCAAAAGACCATATATAGTTAACTCACCAGGTCGGGTCGGGTCCACCCAGACCACCTACCACATTTGCATGACAGAAGCTCCATTTTGAACAACACGTGTCCTGCTGCCTTCGCCTCATCTGAATTTACTATGTTAGTGTATGTTTACTTGTTACACGTGGAGCTTTCAATTTGCTGCTTCCAATTACCAAGTGTAAAGCTCTGCTCTCAACCTTTAACAAGGTTGGATGTTGTACAAAATTTGGTTCTATCATTGACCAGATATTTCTTACCTTGCAAATTAATTAGATAGTGTCAGCTTTCTTTAATTGCATCTAAAGTCACCAAAATTACCTTGCTCTCGTCCAGTTACTAATTTAACGAAAATCGGGTGTAATAAAGTTGCTTTGTCAAGTCTTGATTTATTCAGCAACTATGATTACCTAAACCTTAGCAGTACCTCTGGCATTGTTTGATTTATATTATTGGAACCTTTCTCACAAAAAAGAAAATATTATAATAACCCATAGAGATTATCGACTCTACAAGACTAAGCACGTAATTATATTTATGTACACATGTCACATGTGCTGCTAATGTTAGAGAATGTGAAAGTTGGGCCAGAGCTTGATTTGAGAAAAAGAATTGTCATTCAATATGGGTCTAGCTTTCGTCGTGACTCTGCCTAATATTATATATTTGAAACTTTGTTATTGTATTCGTTCAAAGATTGATTAGCACAATTTCCAATTTTCCACTCACGTAATGCTTATAAAAGTGAAACCTTTCCCGGGAGTAATTTTGGTACAGCACACTAATAAAAGAACCCGACAACCAGAAGTGCTAGAAATACTTCTAATCCACACAAAAACTAGAATTCTAAACGTTGACATAAGCCAAAATTATTTGGTCTAAAGTGGAATCCCTTCTACTAAATTAAATAACCGATAACCCAGACGACCTAATCGAATAGGTTCAACGAAAAGTCTTCGTCGTCGTCCTCCTCTACTTCTTCTTTCTTCTCCTCCACCTTGGAGGCTGCCGCGGGGGCAGCACCAGAATCAGCAGCGCCCACTGGTGCAGCTGCAACCGCAAACTTGCTCGGATCCTGCATGCATGATTTATAAAAACATGCATTAACACAGAGGTAAAAAAACGAACAAGGTTTAAGGTTGTCACGACTTGAGAGTTTAAATTGGAGTACTAACAGCAAGATACTCCTTCACTTTGTCAGCTTGAGGGAAGGTGTAGTCCGATACAACCGCGATAGCCAAAACGTTCTTGTAAGCATTGACAAACATGTGGGGTGCAGCAGCAAGTGTTGGGTACGAAATAGCTAGTGACAGGGAAGTAACCATGGAGACACCGTGGGCAAATCTTTCGACAAGGTCGTCTTCTGTCAGATTGAGAACGTCTGGGCTGAAGACGGATCCATTGTCGTAGACAGAAAGCACAACGAGGCCGTATGAGAATGGCCTAATTCCAAGCTTGGAAAGCAATGCAGCCTCAGAGGATCCCACTTTGTCTCCCTTGTGGATGAGCTCCACGGGGGTGATGATTTCGACAGTTCCCTTGTTAATCTTGGTGGGAATGTTGAGAACCTGACAAGAAACGAATTGCAAGATCAAAACAATGCCGGAAACTGGGAATAGACAGTAAATGAAGAAATTTTCGTAGAACCTGGAAGAAGGAAGTTTGTGATGGATCGAGACCGGTGTTCCCAGGTGGAACAACGACGTCTATTGGTGCTACCAAACCAACACGAGCAGGTGCTCCAACCTGATCATTCACACAAACTACAACTTTCAGAATCCTCAAAGAGAATATTGCAAGTAATATATCATATTTACACACCTTTCTTTCAATAGCTCACAAGTATAAAAGCTCTCTTACGAAGTTTTCTAATCAAGTAAAAGCCACATAATAAACAAAGTTTTTGAACTCTAAAACCAATATATATGAAGTCAGATGGTGTTGGAAGAGAGAGAAAAGGAGACCTAATTAAAAGAGTAACTATGCTACCTGTTGATATGTTTGATAGCAATATAACTGTGCACCTAGAGGGATAAACAAGGGATATTAAGCATGTATAACATAACTTATAAACAATCAACATTGATTCAGCCGTCTGAAATGAAAATTTTCACTTCCAATTCCAGGATGACCCACGGAACCATAAGAACATTTGCAGTATGTCTAAAGCAAAAGCTCGAGTAAGACAAGCATAGCCCTCATACCTTGTATTTCGCAACCTCTTCACTGACTTCCTTTAAGTCGCCCTTGGTAAAGATCAAACCGACATTCCCCTGATAGAGAAAGCAATTAACAATCAAATTAAATGCTAAAGAAAGAAGGCTAGATTTTTCATCTGATGTAACCAACATAAAAACGCGACATTGTATTTTATTATACTGTTGTCTCGATACTAGAATGCAAAATACTAGTGGATAGCGAAAACACGATAACTTCAACAGACATGTAATGAGACACTAAAAAAAGATTAAAAGTCGTGGAGTGTAACAAGCTGGGGCCTAGTTATTTTTCTCTCTTTTTATAAGAAAATCAACTATGTAGGCGACAAACTACCTCGAACCAATTAAAGCATAAAAAATTAAACATCCTTCCTGCATTTATATCACAAAATACAAATCATCAATCATTTATTACAACACATGTTTAAATAAAACAACGTACTTTTCCCATGGAAAATCACACTGCTACGAGAATTTCAGCAAACCAATTATAGAATTGTTAATAACTTAATAGATCAACATTCAACAGTACCGAAAACATTAAAAGCAGCAGTATTACACCATAAATGATTCACATAATCTACAACAACAGCAACTACGCACACACTAGCACATATATGGATAAACGCTAACTTTGTATTATATGCAACAATATTGAACAACAACAATTTCATAATACGGACGAAAAGCAATCTACAAAAAAAATGCACGAGACTCACAACAAGCAGAGGAACGATATTGAGAATGGCGGTGTTTCCGGTGTTCTCGGAGTGAATTCTGATAGTTCTCTTCATCATCGTATTCTTACCCATAAGAACGATGGAATCTCCCCTCAAACCCTTCCGAATGTTCTGAAGCTGGGTGGATCCGACGTTGTCGGCGGCAACCACGAGAATCTGCGTGTACTCGTCCAAGAGAGTGCATAGCTTTTTGTCGTACTGCACTTTCTTCTCCGACTTGGAAAGCTTTGGAGCCATCTCTGTATGTGCTTTCGGGATGAAGAGGAGGGAGCAGGTACAAGTGTAAAACCTAGTTTTCACCGCGAAGGTGTTATATAAATGTACGGTAAATAAATTTGACGGCGGAGATCGAAGTTGGTTGAATTAACGGTTGTGGATCCACTGATTACGGGCTTATAATATATGACACGTTCGGTCCGCACTCCATTCTTTGCAAATAAAATTCACGAGAATATTTACATCCAATAGTAAAGGAATAGTATTCGATTCGTTTTAACAAAAGTTTGAAGACTACTAGGGAAATGTTCTGTATTAGGGAGGGAATATGAGGTAATTAGGACACGCTGATTAGGTATTAGGACTAGAGTTTTATTCATTTAATTCTCTACTAAGATTAATTAATTCTTTTCTTTCTCGAGCTAGAGCTTAAAACCGGTCCAGATTGTATCTTGTGTGAACTAATTAATCCAAATTTCCTAAATCCGCTGCTTTGAGCAATGATTAAATTTCTCAGTTTGAACTGAAGTAGTTCTTTTATGACAAGCTAATGTGTATATCTTATCCGAGGTATGCACTGTCTTGTGCAAGGAAAACCTAACGCCATAAACTTGACTTATGAAGTGTTGATATTCGAACTTGAAATAGCATCTTCATCCTCCTTTATTAAAAGGTGAAGTGAGAATCTGGCAAAAAAAAAATACGTTTAAATTATTGAATACTATATCCGCTCCAATAAGTATGACACAAAATTTTTGGACACGGTTATTAAGGAGAGTATAAAATTATGTAAGTGTGATAAATGTGGTAAAAATGATAACTTTTACTATTTTAAAAATATGGCAAGTTTAGTGATCAAAATAAGAAAATTGTATCAAGTTTAACGACGAAGAGAGTAATATTTTAGCGTACGTGTATTAAATGAAATGGGGATAAAAGTAATTGGGTTCGCTAATAGAGAGAGACAGTAGTGCCCAGTGCCCATTGGGCTCTAACACTGTCAAAAACGCATGATAGCAGCCCATATTTTGATATAATTATTACATTATGCCAACTAACAAAAGCAACTAAGAACCAAACGATGTGATTCACGCTTTTCGGTTGAACTACAAACGTTTTTGCTCAATCAATCTGGCAGCAGCAGGAGATATTATTCCCGGCAAAGAAAAAAATAATAATAATAAAAAAAGCAAAAAGTAATTCTTTTTACGTTTCATTTCTATGGCGGTCTCCGGCGCCTCGCCGTTCCGTGATCGGACGTCGGAGTTCGTTTCCTTGTCACAAACATTGAGAAGGATAGGTGGCAACGCAACAGCTCCGCCGCAATCGCAATTGAAATCGCAATCCAACGACGCGATCGCACTGACTCCGGATCGGTCTGAATTTAACAAGAAGGCTTCCAGAATAGGCCTCCGTATCCACCAAACCGCGCAGAAAATCGACCGCCTATCTAATCGTATGATTCTCCTCTGCGGTTCCCATTACCTTTTCTGGTCTTATTTGAGGAGATCTATTGACTCAATTATATGTTAGGGTATGGATGTATTTCTTTTTGCTCGTGTGAAATGTTGGATTCGGAGTTATCTGAGCTATTTTCCTATTTGTGTTGATTGATCGACCATATGGTTACGAATGGGGAAAATAAAAAGCTTATTTCACGCCGCACGAGAGTGTGCTGAAGCTTAGATTGTCATCTTGGTTTACTGAATCTAATAAATTTTGTGTATGGATGTTCGTAATGCTTGATCAACCTTTCAAATTATGGTTTATTGATCACCGGGAATTGAATAATATTTATACGATATGCAAGTTGATTAGTTGAGTACATGTTATACATATCTCAGGTAAAAAATATGTTTGGAATTGTCTCAAGTCATATTAGCGAATATTCCAGTAAGTGTTAGATTGTTTGTGCTTATACTCCTCAGCCTTTTGACACTTGCTGTTGTTGTTACAGTAACCAAAAGATCATCTATTTTTGACGACCGGAGCAAGGAAAATGAAGAACTAACAGCCTTGATAAAAAATGATATCACGGCTCTTAATATGGCAATATCTGATTTCCAAACCCTCCAAAACACGGCGATGGCAGATGGAAATTATACAGGGGATAGAGTGGTACATTTGACTGCTGTATGTGATGATTTAAAGAATAGACTTATGAATGTCACTAAGCAGTTTCAAGATGTACTGACTACTACAACAAAGGTACATTTTATCTTCAGGTCTTTTATTCAATGAGCGGCAATTAGGATCCTTTTCCTAATTCATTTTCCCATCAACAGAATATCAAGGCCCGTGAGAATCGGAAGCAGTTATTTTCCACTGTTGTATCAAGGGACAACCCTTTAAAGCAGCCACTTAATACTGTGTCGGAACCACCCCCATGGCTGAGTTCATCCGATTCATCTGGAACAAATCCACAACCATCAGTGTAAATTATTTCTGACTGGTCCTTTACATATGTTGATATTGTACTTGTTGGGCAGTTGCATTTTGGCTAAGATACTTGTGATGTAATGGCATATACTGTGGGGGTCGAGTATTTGTACTTGGAAGTTTTTGCTTAAATGTTTAGATGGTTGCAACATCTCAGTTGATAAAGTGCACCCTTTTTCCTCAATTCCTTTAGCATGTAAAGATACTTTTTGTATGGAGCTGCTAGTTTTGCTTTGTAACTAAGCAGTTTATACTTTGTATATCCCAAGCATGACCAATTTAAAATGTGATAGTAATATTCTTTTCCAGTGTGGCTTGCTTCCATTTTTAAATGCTTGATTTGATCTCTCACAAGTGAAGCTGAAACCTGGTCAAGTTTATCTCTTTATAGGTCATCTTGGTTATTGATAATTGGAGTCTCACATGTGATGGCCCATGTTCCACTAGGTCTGTTAAATTGCCTTAGAAGGAGCATGTTAAATTGCACCTTGCCTTAGAAGGAGCATGTTAAATTTATAGGTCATGCGAAATGTTGTTGATATTGAGGCCTGTTCTGGGTGCCTTAGATATTTCAAGAAGTGATTATGCTGCAAAAAGCTGTCGGTGAACTATTTCTTATAACCCTTCAATTCCTAAATCTCTTCCCACTTTATTAATGGAACTTTGTGTTGTACAGAAATATGTTTCACCACTAATTTTATTTCTTCTCTACTTTTTGTTCATTTCAGATCGATAGGAAATGGCAATCAAGAGCGCAGTCAACTAAGGTATGCTACATATGTTGCTTTTGGAAAATTATATTTCTTTCAGAATTTCATATGCTGGCTTCCCCTGAAAACCTTTTTTGGGAAGTAATACTCAGTCAAAATGGGCATCTCCAAGTAGTTCTTGTGCAATGTTCTCCCTACAAATACCTTCTTGCTTAATATATATTTCCTGTTTATAGGCGAAGAATGGGTATAGATGCCAGTCCATCCCCTCAAATGGAAGCTGCAATGTTGCAGCAGGTAGTTCCTCGGCAAGAAAATATTCACCAAAGTCGGGCTACTGCTCTTCAAAATGTGGAGTCTACTATTTCAGAACTCGGTGGGATCTTCACACATTTGGCTACAATGGTTGCCCAGCAAGGGGAGCTGGCTATCAGGTAACTTTTCAACTTTTCCTTTTGTTATCCTCCCTTATGTTAGTTTATCTATTTTTTTGATTGAATTGTGGTCGGGTTAAATGATCAGGATCGATGATAACATGGATGAGTCGCTAGCAAATGTTGAAGGTGCTAGTAATGCCTTGATGAAATACTTGAATAAAATGTCTTCAAATCGGTGGCTCATGATAAAATTGTTTCTCGTTCTTATATTGTTTCTTTTTATTTTTATAGCTTTTGTTCTTTAGTTTGTATGTGTTGAAGGACGACATTTGCCTCATGTGCTATTATTTTCGACTCCATCTTATATATATACGATGTTAAACTTGTTGTAGCTGACACTACACATTTGATAGTTGTTTTAGAGTCGGATGTGTATATGATCATAAGTTTCATTCTTTCTATAATGCTAATCAGAGTGATTTCTAGTTCAGAAATGTATTCAATAACATTGCTTATTATTCAGAATCAAACCTATGCCTACTTGGTTGCAAATTTTAACTATGTGGAGAGGGGCTTTATTATAATTTTCACCCTCTTTTACAATGTTATAATTATCACACTATTTTTTTAAAGTGATTTCAATATAATATTTAAAAAAAAAAAAAAATACTCTCCACCAATGTTCTTCCAATCTTGACCCAACAAGAGTTTTAATAAAATGAGTTGACTTTAGTTGGTAAATGTAAAGTGTAGTGAGTCGAGAATTGGATCCACAAAAAGTTAAATGATGTGTAATGTATTGTGAGTGGATAATGAGACCCACATTAAAGTGTAGTGAGTGGATAAGAGGTTGCCAAAAATAAAAAAAAAACGTGGGAAGAAACTTAATGGACGGACTAAAATGACAAAGTGAGACGAAACTTGCTGGACGCAGGGAGTAGTATTTACAAAAAGAATTCTAAGTTCAAATTTAAGAAAAAAGCCTACAACTTTCCAGGAGGGTATATACTTGTACTATGGTACATTGTGTTAAATTTTGTAGTAATTACAAAATAGTTCAGTAAGGGTATTGAATAGTCACGGGTAAATGATTCGTGTAAGACAAAGTAATCACGAAATTTTGACAAATGTATATGGCAACTCGTGTTGTTTGTTGAACATACTCCCTCTGTCCCCCAATAAGTGTCCCCTAAGGAAAATTTTTGTGTCCCCCAATAAGTGTCCTATTACAAAAATCAAGACAAAAATAGTATTAAATTTCCAATTTTACCCCTTTCATCATTGAATTACTTTTACTTTTTATGTTTTCTATACAATTATTAGGGGTAAATAGTGGAAATTATTAATTGTATTGGTATGTGGGTTTTTATGTTTGGGGATACTTATTGGGTGACGGAGGGAGTAGTTCGCTATGAGGATGGTGAGAAGAGATATATTTTACGTCACAAATGAACTATAATTGGAGATATCATTGTTTATTGTATGGAAGTTCCAATAAAAGTGGGAAATAGAATAATTTCTCCTTGTCCACTTTTCAGGATCAAGAGGAGTAAAAATACACAAGAACTCTTAAATCAAAAGGGGATGTAATTCCGATTTCTTCGGAATGGCTAATCAATCTTATTTCCATTAATTGCTACAAATCGATGATACCATGTGTTATTATTGCAAAGATTTGTAAAATATGTCAGTCCCAAAATAAATCAAAGTTGGTGAGTTTTTTTTTTTACCAGTCGACTAAATTACAAAAGGTATATTCCCATTTACGAAAGTTAATACAATCTAGTTCTTATTCTATTATTTTTAAGAAACAACAATTTTGTTTAATCAATGCTGAAATTAGAATGGACTAAACCGATAGATAAAATATATACTCGAATTTGCAACTTAATTGAAGACCAATAAAATTATAAATACTTGTTGAATGGACTAATCAGTATCAATATGACAATAACACGAACGTGATAAAACCTTACTTATTAATTTTTATGTACTCATATTGAATAGCTGTACCATTTTGAATATTGATAGTTCAATTTTATGTGATACTAAAAAAGAAATTAGTTTGTGTGACACTGATAGTTCCATGTTATAATATTAATTAGAAAAGGAAATCTAAAATGAATTATATTTGCCACAAATAAATAGGGGATGATCCTATCTGGATGTGCTGACTTTTTATGCTAATTTTGGAATGCAGAAAACAAAGGAGGATAATTTCAGTTATGAGTATGAACAAAATTACAGAGACGTATTCAAATTGGATTTCTTTTAGGATATTGAAAACAAAAATGAACTACCTTTACAAGATACCTTTATTCTTGTCTAGGTCTAGATTAATATTGAAATGTATATTTGTAATATCGGAAATTTATGTACTGTGTAATAGTTTCGGCAATATCGGAAAGATGTAAAGTAGAACAGCAAGGAGAGTGTCCAAAAATAGGTAACTGTAAATATTTAGGTGGGAGTTTTGTAATGAATATATTATTATAAAATTATATTAAAATATTTGCACCACTCCATCTCACATAATTTCCACTATATTTTGTACTCTATAAAAAGCCTCTACTGTCACTGTCACTGACACTCTCACTCTCACTCTCACACATACTCTCCGAGCGAAGTTCCAAAAGGGTGATAACAATGCAAATGCAGGCTTTAACGTTCTCTCAAATGCCATCTATGGCGATTCAGAAGGTACCTTCGGCGGCGTCCTCTAGAAGGAACGACAACTCCGCTGTCTCATTTGGGCTCCGCAAATTCAAATGTTCTGCTTCGATAACTCATACTCTAGGTTTGCATCACCTTTTCTAAATGCCATTCTAATGTTTGCATGTCTGGTTTATTTAATTAGATGTGATATAAACAGTGTTTCTGCAACTTTTATTTCATTTGGAGATCGAATGAATTTGGAATCAATTCAATCTGATCTGTATTGGTTCTTCCCTCATCTGTACCGTTTGCACTTCACTAAGGATTTTTCGTTTCGTTAATCTATCTGGGTTTTCTTCATATTCGTGAAATCAAACGACATTTTATTTATTTAATTCGTTGATTTATTTAATTTTTGTTCATCTATAGAGGTGGATGAGAAAAAATTTCTAGAAGCATCTGAAAATGGAAACTTAATTCCGCTGGTGAGGTGCATATTCTCGGATCACTTGACGCCGGTGCTGGCTTACCGATGCTTGGTCAAAGAGGACGATCGAGATGCTCCAAGCTTCCTATTTGAATCTGTGGAGCCTGGTTTCCGTTCTTCAAGTGTTGTAAGAAGCATATATATGTTTTTATCTAAATTTCATTTGTTCCTCAATATATATCTAAATGCATGCATATGTTTAATTCAATTATTGTTGGTCATATTCCAATGAGCTAGCTTTATTATCATTTATAGGGTCGTTTCAGTGTGGTTGGAGCTCAACCAGTGATGGAAGTTCTAGCAAAAGAGAATCAGGTGACAATTCTAGATCATGGCTCTGGAAAAATAATCGAGAGGATGGTAGAGGATCCTATGGCAATCCCCAGAAGCATTTCAGAATGCTGGAGGCCACAACTGGCTGAGAAGCTCCCCAACGCGTTTTGTGGTGAGGACTCATGTCACTAAGACTAATTATAGAGCAATTATCTTGAAATGAGTATCGTGTCATGAATACCAAACATAGCCTAAACTATATAGTCTTTGTACATAGCGGTTCTAATTGACATAAGTACATATATATTATATATGCATGCTAAATATACAAATGTTTCCTTTATAAGTCGAGGCATTGAGTGAAAAACGATGTACCACATTGTCATATTTGTTGCCATATGAGTTGATGCAATTGATTTTGTATCATGCTTTGTTGACAGCATGTATAACATTTCAAGGCATATATACTCCGTGCCCCTCCGACCCACCAAAAGTGAATATAAACTAATGATCTCATTTTTTGGCGTATTTCAACAGGTGGATGGGTTGGATTTTTTTCGTACGATACAGTTCGTTATGCAGAAAAGAAAAAACTGCCGTTTTCTAACGCACCAGAAGACGACAGAGATTTACCCGACATTCATCTTGGACTATATGATGATGTGATTGTTTTTGATCATGTCGACAAGGTACGGCAAAATGACGGTCGTATTTGATTATATCTCGATCTTTTGTCGTTATATATATATAACTAAAAATAAATTTGATTACTTATGAGTTAAATAAAAATAAATTTTGATCATTAAATCATATTAGATCAATAGTAGATATTAATATTGTTCTAAAAAAAAGATTATACTTGTAATTTTCACCAAATTATAATATATTATCCTTAAAATATGGATTTTGTTACACGAATTCTTCAACATATTTAGAAAATATATTTAAAATTATTTTTTAAAAATTTTAATATAAAAATTATCTCTTTTTGACTAGGGTTTATTTATAGATCTATAATTTAATATTTATTAAATAAAATAATTAAAAATAAATTATTTGTATTCATTGATAAAAAAAAGTATGAATGATTCATATTTATTTTTTAAACAGAAGAACAATTATTTTTAGTACAAAATGTTAGTAAGATTTTACTTTGTATATATAAATGTTAAGTTCCTGCATGTAGTTTTTTCTTTTCGTCTTTTAATCGAAATAATCAATGGACGATATTTGTGATATTCTTCTCAGAAAGCATATATAATCCATTGGGTGCGGTTGGATCGATATTCATCTCCAAAAAATGCTTATCATGATGGAATGAAATGCTTGGAAACCTTGGTTTCAAAAGTACATGATATTGATCCGTGAGTTTCTTATCTTCGTCTTGAAAATGCGAATAATATCTTTTCGTTACCTAGTTAATGTGTTTATCTCCATTTGCAGTCCGCGACTATCTCCATCCCGTGTTGATTTTCGCACTCCTGATTTTGGAGTTTCTCGATACAATAGAAATATGACAAGCGAAGATTATATGAAAGCTGTTTCACAGGCTAAAGATCATATTTTAGCTGGAGATATTTTTCAAATGGTTTTAAGTCAACGTTTTGAAAGAAGGACCTTCGCTGATCCATTTGAAATATATAGAACTCTAAGAGTCGTGAATCCAAGCCCTTACATGAGTTACTTGCAGGTTGTTGTTGTTGTTTTTTTCGAGATATTATTCCTAAGTTATTGATGATTCAAGATATCATTTCCTATCTTGTTTCTTGTCAGGCTAGAGGTTGTGTTCTGGTCGCTTCAAGTCCAGAAATTCTAGTTCGTGTAAACAAGGTAAATGATCTATATTTATGGTTCATTTTGTATGGTTCAAATGATCTATATTTATGTGAAATTTGAACAAGTATCCATATGTTAGCATATTAATTTGCAAATTGTTAATCTTACAGAAAAAGGTTTACAATCGGCCTTTGGCTGGGACAGCTAAAAGAGGAAAGACAAGAGAGGAGGATGAAATGTTAGAGATGAAATTGTTAGAGGATGAAAAGCAATGCGCCGAACATATCATGCTGGTTGATTTGGGCAGGAATGACGTGGGAAAGGTTTGTTTTGTTCAAACTGAAATTGCTCTTCTAAGATAAAAGTTATACTAAAATCTAGATCAAAATTTTGAACTTAGTGCGCCATATATAGCAAGTAAAAGCTTTAAGCGGTTAAGTACTTTATAGTTTTAATTCTGCCTCAGACCTTTATAAACGCTTCTATTCCAGTGTTTTCAGTTATATTTGATCTCATAACTGTTTTGATATATTTGGTGGCACAGGTTTCAAAATCTGGTTCAGTTAAAGTGGAAAAGCTCATGACTGTCGAACGATATTCCCATGTCATGCACATCAGCTCAACAGTACGAATATGTTTCTTACTGGATATCATATCGATTCTTATTGAAGCATGCATCTTCGATATTTTCTGTTGGTTGCTCAAGAACTATTTCGTATCTTGCGCTAAATTGTGATTGTAGGTAACTGGGGAGTTGCTTGATCATTTGTCGCCATGGGATGCTCTGCGCGCTGCACTGCCCGTTGGAACAGTTAGCGGAGCACCGAAGGTAACGGTGAAGCTTTTGCTTATTTGAGTCCATGCACTGAATTTAGTGGATGTGTAATAAAGTTAATAATGTTTCATGTGTTATGCACTCCAGGTGAGAGCTATGGAATTGATCGATCAATTCGAGCCAACAAGAAGGGGACCATACAGTGGTGGTTTTGGAGGGATATCGTTTTTAGGCGATCTAGACATTGCACTGGCTCTCAGGACAATGGTGATCCCGACCGGAGTCCGTTATGACACATTCTACTCGTACAAGGATGGAAATAAGAGGAAAGAATGGATCGCTCATATCCAAGCTGGTGCTGGAATAGTGGCGGACAGTGTTCCGGAAGACGAGCAAGTCGAGTGTGAACGCAAAGCTGCAGGTCTAGCCAAGGCCATTGATTTGGCAGAATTGGCGTTTGTGAATCCTCCACAGCAAGAGAAGATGAATGGCTCTTCGCCGCTCGAGTTTCCCAGCAAGGAATTGATTGGTCATAATGAAGTCATGAGTCTTGAGGTGGAGAATAAAGTTGCCTAGTTAGTAGTTAGAGTGATATATGGTAATAATAGTAATAGTAGTAGTCTATATATATATATATTATGCTCCTAAATTTTGTGTAATAGGCTAGATAAATCCTCCTTTGCTATGCAGCTCAAGCCTTACACAAACTACAGTTAGTTTTATGATGGGGATCTTGCTTCAGATGTACTAGATATCTTTGGTAATGCAGTTATGCAATTGCGCTTTTCTATTACTTGTATATGTCCTTTTGCTTTATATTATGTTTGGAAATTATGTTGAAACAACATACTTCACTTGTTATGAAAGAAACTAGCTTGAGGGAAATACTTGAGGAGTAATTGATAAAAGCTATCAACTTTTTTAAGAATACATAAAATTTACACACCGCTCAATTTAACTTTATTAGCTAAATGCATGAATGGACAATCAGATTTTGTTTTGAACTAAAATGCACGAAGATTGCCGTAGTCAAAATTTTCCTCAAATTTTAAATTGCAGAGTGGTGAACATTATTACAAAATGTTGATTACATTATACATGTGCATTAGATTTACTGAAACAATTAGTCTGTTATATATATTTTTAATTTACTATCATTAATGTGTTACAGGTGTTGTATATTTATGTCATAAAATATATTCTAGATATATTATGATGAAATCTGAAAAGAGATAATTAGCAACAATATGTTTGAAAATTATATATTTCTATTTACTACATAATAAAATTTCAAATTTGTGTTAAATTCAATTTTAATTCAATTCAATATCGATTTAAAAGATTTCGATTCAATAACCAAACCGTGCTTACGCTTAAGATTCATAATGTAGTAAAGCAAGGATGAAATCTCATCTCATATTTAAAAAAGAGAAAAATAAATAAGTTAACAACGCCAAGGGCTAAAACGGTGTCGTTGTGGCTCCACATTTTATCTGAAACACTATCCTAATTCTATCATATCTCAATTCATAATTTCGTTGCTCAATTCCACAAATTGCCATGGCGTCTCTATTGCTCGGAGTTGGAGCTCCTCCCATGGCTTCCAGAACCTTAGCCATGCCCCCTTCCCTTTTTCACTCTAAAACTCAAGCCCTTATCGCTGCTCCCTCCTCACTCTCCATTTCCTTATCCTCACCTACGCTCCCTCTCAGTAAGTGAAGTCTCTCTCCCTCTCTCCCTCTCTCTCTCTGTATCTCTCTGATTTTTTCCTCTCCTTGTTTTGGTGATACAGTTTACTGTGGCAGAGGGGACAAGAAAACTGCTAGGGGAAAGCGTTTCAATCACTCATTCGGCAATGTGAGTTTTTACTAATTCATTGGTAAATTCCTTTCGTTTTGGGGATATTTATTTATGCCATCTGTAATTGATTTGGTGTGTATGTAAAGGCGAGGCCCAAGAACAAGAAGAAGGGGAGAGGGCCGCCGAGGGTTCCGGCGCCACCGCTTCCGCCGAGAAAGGACAAGTACGACGACGGCGAGGTGGTCAAGATTGAGATTGACGAGTCTTTGTATGGGAACTGAGTGCAAATTGGGAGTTTTATCTTTCGTGTAATCTTTTTTGTCATAATGGTAAATTTAGCTTTGAGCAACAACCTCAATTACACTTGATTTATTTAATTTTTGCAGTATTTGCAACGTTTGCAGGTTTTGCACATGTGTTTCAAGTTTGAAATCTCATACCTGGTCATGTTATATTTATAATTGCAGTTTCTTCTTCTTTCCCATCTCCTTTTTCTTATGGTAGCATATTGTCATTGCTTAGTGGCATATGCTTTTTTCTTTGCATTTAATCTTTTTTTTTTAAATAGAATTGAATATCTCAAAGTAGCACAAATTTAATCACTCAGCTTGCTAAGACATAGTGGAAGTGTGCAATTGATTTAGGTAGGGAATCTTAAAGCTTAATTAGTTAGATGACTATGTCGAGATCAGAGATCAATTGGCCAATCTTACACTTGGTGAATCTTAATTAAACGAGACCATATTATTATTGTGTTAAAACAAAAAACAAGAACATGGGCAATGCTTTATTAGGGGAGGGAGATAATGGAGGGGATTAGGGAATAATTCTCTTCACATTATTTGAAACTTTGCAAGCAAAATAACTTCTCTTCTACTAGAAAACTTTGAAAGATGATAAATCTGATTCAGTATAATATATCCTGCAGGAAAAATCTAATTCCCTCAACCCAGTGTTATAGAATTCAGAATCAACACATCAGTATCAAGGAACCCCAAATTCCACAAGCTAACTAAACAAACATAAGAATATATTCACATTTAAAAGCTAACCAACACCAAAACAGTATTTAATTTCATGGAACAATTTGAACAGTTATGTAAGAACAATTGAACAAAGCCTCGTCTCTATAACCAATGAATTTGTTGCGGTAGTACACATACTGGAGGAGCTAAACCAGAAGAATCAGAGAATGCAATATAAAGGTGAATAATACTCCGTATAAACCAATCTCGTTCAAACAATGCCATGATGCCGCAAGGAAGCTTACAAACGAGATATGAAAATAGAACAAGAATCATATACAAGATTTTTAACAGGGGACTGCTGGCCATAGAACATATCGACACGTATATATACAAAATACACAAACATTATACAAATAAGGTAAGCTTTACATTCATTCAGTCCCCATTCTTCCTGTTTGAGACTGGCAATTTTAGTTACACCACCTTCAATGGTGCTTTAGAAGTACCAATTCAGAGAAATAACAAGTTTCTTTTTAAGCCCAAAGATTCTGACGAGTTACAAACAAGTAAAGTGATTGGAGCTGCAATGAAAGACATAATAACAGGAGAAAGAAACTTCTAGCAAATGTAGGACTTGAAAAACCTTTCAGGCAATTCCAGCTTTAAACTCCCAGCTAACCACCCCATTCATTGAGTTAAATCAAAGGGGAGCATTGTCTAATTCTAAGGTTTTCGAGCACCAAAGTTAAGCTTTCTCTAAGAACAGAGAGAAGATGAGTAGTTTTTAGCAAATTCACCAAAATCATCAGTTTAGAGTACCATACGAAAGTTGCCGTTAGACTTAAGTTTCACCTGCAGCAATCCCTATTATAACTAACTTATTCAAGTCGCAAAAACCAATTCATTACTCTGATATCACAATTCACAAGCAAATAATTGAACAAACAACAGAATTCAATGTCGCATTTACTGCATAAATCACAATTAACACCGAATACACTTACAGTACCCTGGCCATAGTCATCATCGCGTCTCCCACCAAAGAAAATAAAGCATATACACAACACATATAGAACAGAGTCACTAGAATTTCCCACCAAAGCTGAAACCTTTTTTATTTATATTCCATCATAATATGGGAAGGGAAAGATCTTCAAAATTAGGGCATACAACCCTTTCACCCCAAACCCTTGCGGCTATCATAATCAAGGATTTCGTTATCAGTAACAGACCTCGATTGCTGAACGATAGATCGGCCGATGGAATTAATCCAGTCCTCTTTCTCCTTCTCGGAATCGGCGATGAAGTACATGGTATCGTTCCGAGTGGACAGCTCGAAGGCGAACTGGCGATGCAGCACGTCCTCGGCTCCCTTGACGGTGAGACAATTGGCCACGGGGACGACGCCACGTGGCCGGGAGGCGCGGGTGACGGTTGATTCCTTGAACCAGAAGAGCTTACCCTGCTTCAGCACGAACCAGCGGCGGCGCCAGGTCTTGATGTACTCGCCTTGTTTCATCAGCCAGCCGCCGCGCTCCGGCGTTCCCCAAAACTCAACGCCATCGTAGTCTTCTGCTTCGGCTTGAAGCGTGCCCATCGCAGCTCGCCATAGGCTCGCCATGGACGGTGATTTTGAGGAGAGATTGATGAAAGAGAACGAAGAGTAAGTAAGTTTTTGCAGTTTTGTCTGTTTTAAGGCGACTTCACTCATATAATTTACCACTAGCTTACTCTACTCCAATTAAAAGCGGTTAGAAGCAAATTAACCACAAGTAATTTATAAAAATATTTCCTCTGCCCATGAGGATTATTCCTTTAACAAAACTTCGACGATCTTAATCTCATTATTTATAAAGTCAATCCCTAGTTGGAGGAAAAAAAATTCCAAGAGCGTCTATAACGTCGAAGATGACGTTGTTTTTGCCGAACATGATTGGACACAAGTCATGATTCTACAGCGAAGAACAACCAAAAAGTTGAGACATGTTAGTATTGTATCAGCAACCCCTTCAACCAACGTGGCGATTCCTTCGAACACCGCAACTTCAAAATAATTTCAAAATAATTGAAATATCATTGTAGTTGTATTCAAAATACGACTCGATAATTTTACATCTACAACCGATATTGTAACGGCCCAGTTTTTTTAAAAGCCATATATAAATATTATATTTAATATTATAGATTTTGAATTATTATTTTACCAATTTGAAATTTGAAAGTATATCTATTAGTTATTAGTTAGAGCATCTGCAGCGGCGCATGGGCGCACGCCTGCGGGCAGCTCGGGAAGGGCGTGAGGCGCGCGCCCGGGCGTGATCCCCGCGCTGCGGATGCCCCGGGCGCGCGCCGGGTGTGGCATATGTGAGATCGGGCGCAGGGGTGCGCGCCCCGCGCGTGTTCACCGTTGCACGTCGTCGGGGCGCGCGCCCCACCCACTTTTTTAAATTTTTTTTTTCGCTTTTTTTAATTTTTTAATTTATAATTAAATAAAATAAAACATATTAAAATTTAAATACATATTTATTAATTTAAATTTGTAATTATAAATTAACAAATTAAATTAATACAAATTCAATCATTCTCTTATGGTTTATTATATTTTTAAGGAATGCTATATATTATTTTATTATGATAAAATCATAACCTTAAATACCCACTTTTCTTATATACAGTGTATATATATATATAGATATATATTTCCATAAAATTTTATTTTTCTCTCCCACCTTTCTTATATACAGTGTATATATATATATAGATATATATTTCCATAAAATTTTATTTTTCTCTCCCACCGCATACATCAACCATTCCCCTCCCTTTCCAATTCCCAAATTTTTATATAGTAGAAAGAAAAACAATTTCATCGTGAGGTAATTCAATTATTATAATTATATATATACACACACATATGCGATTATGATATATATATATACATACAGTGTATGCGTGTGGTGTGTGTACAATATATAAATATATATGCATGTCTATTATATATATATGTGTGTGTGTGTGTGTTGTGTGCGTATTATGTATATACTTATATATGTATTTACTCTGTGTTTATATATATATATATATGCGTGTGTTGTGTGTATATATATATATTACTCCCTCCGTCCCGGCTCAATTGTCTCGCTTTTCATTTTGGGGTGTCCCACTTGAATTGTCCCATTTCCTTTTTTGGATAAAAGTTGTGAGAGTAATAAAGTAGGTGGAAAGTAGTGGGAAGTAGTTGAGAAAGAAATAAAGTGAGTATTGGTATGCGAGCCAAAAGCAAATGGGACAATTGAGATGGGACTGAGGGAGTATTAAATTAGAATCTTATTTTTATTCTAGGTGCGACTATGTGATCTATTAATTGTTTACGCTATCTTGATTGATGTATTTATCAGGTGAGGGATGTCATTTACGGTTAAATGTAATTGCTAATATTTTTACTTGTATATGTGACTGTTATGTTGAAATGTCAAACCTGATATATTAAGTCTTGCGCAAGCGTACGAATTCCGACATTGTGACTGGTTTTCACCAAAAATTCAGAGTCGTTTGAGCATCAACTATTTACATTCATGTCTTCAATCTCCTCAACACTGCTCTGTCTCTGTAGCCATTTTTTTATTGAGTCAAGTATTTGAAGGTGGTTTACACTGACGTTGGTGAAAAATTATGACTTTTGGTGAAAAGTTATACTATTTGAAGTTAGTCGAGAAAAAACTTGACCCTTCAAAAGTAACCATTTCAAATTTTTGATTTGATTGTGAAAGGACGTATATGTTCAAATACAAATAACTGTTAAGACAATAAATGTTCTTGAAACTTTGTTTTTATATATTAGTATAGATTTTCAATTAACCTCAAATCTAAGTATAGATTTTCAATTAACCTCAAATCTAACACCTAATTGTCCCCATCAATGCCACAACTATAACATGTTGTGCTTATCCTTTTATAGAATAATTTGCTAAGTGACAGAGAATATTAGTTGTACAAATTATTGTATTATGAAGCATTTTCTTATAGTACATTAATTCTCAAACATATAAAAATGTGTTCATGCTTAACACATGCAAGTCGAACGAGAATTGATATTTTCATTGGCGAACGGGTGAGTAACACGTAAGAATCTGTCCTTGGAAGGGGAACAGTAGCTAGAAACGGCTGCTCGTAGGCTGAGTAGCAAAATGAGGAATCCGCTCGTCTCGTTAGCTAGCTAGTTCCTCTAAAAAAAGCTTTAAAAAATTACAAAAATGCCAAGAGAATAGCCAAAAGTGATAGGCCACATTGGCATTGGGATGCTGAGGTTTCTATCAAAAGAAAAGGAAAGGGGAAAAAACGTAAAGCAGCATAATCCTTTCAATTAATTTCACCCAGGAACTAATTTTTTTGCACAGACCCTGAAATTAGAGTCAGTAAATATCGGTGATGGCGGAGCCCAAGAAGAATCGAAGCGAAGCGAGCACCAGCGGCGGAGGGGGTGGTAGAGGCGAAAGCGTGGTGGGCGATGTTGGTCGCCGGAAAAGCACTTGTGGCTACTGCAAATCTGGTGCGCTCACCAGTATTTCTCATGGTTAGTGCATCGATTGATCATTGCAATCATACCAGTTTTATAATTATGCCATGGAACTTTTGGTAGTAAGTGAATTAAACTGCCATTTTAGCTTTTAGAAATGCGTTTGATAGGAACTGTGATTGAAATTTGAGGCTACTTATTCATAATTTCTTATACAGTTTTGTTTTTTTTTGTTTTTCTAGAGAGATTTGTGGTTTTTTTGGAATATGTTATGATCGATCAACCAAATCGCAAAAGAAACATGGAATTGAATCACACGATTCTCTTGAGAGACAATCTCGAATGAATATTATTGATATCTGAAAATTGGTTTTTACAAAAGATCCCCATAACTCTCTCAACTCATCCTTATTTATAAACTCACTAGCTCTCTTAACTGCTCATCTGCTAGTAACCACCCTTACTAGCTGCTACATGCTTCCCTCTTCTTTTCTTTACTCAATCTCACATGTTGCATACTCACCTTACGTAACAGAATGATAGGGGTTTTGATGAACGGCCAAGACGATTACTTTGGTTTCTGAAAGTCTGCCATTTTAGCTCGAAGTTGATATACACGATTATGCTTTGAATATAAAAAGTTTCACTGAGTGGGGTTCATGATAGTCTGTGTAATTTTGAAATCCAATAATCTTATCTTGTAGGGTTATGGGCGCATAGTTTGACGGTTGACGACTATCAAGGTTAGTTCCTGGCTTAATTTCCTTTCATATAATATACTTTGTACTTCTTTTATGCGGCAGCAATCTATTTTTGGCTAAATTTTATTGCATACTTAGTTTCGGTGATTACATTTTCATTCTCTTTCAGTAATTTGCTCACACCGCTTTGTTTTCATATCTTACAAAATATCCTTGCTGTTTTGAGTTTCAGTAATTGAATATACTGATTAAATCAGTAGTATCTGAATTATAGTGGTGTTCATTTGCCATATGCTTTTTTTAACAACCAGTCCACTCTCCCTGTGGCTTATATTTTTTGTTTGCAAGGGGATCTTAATGAATGCACTCAAATATTTTGTTATGATGTATTTGGTATTGCCAATTTATTTTCACTAGATCAGGCTGAATTTTCTCAAAGTTTTCTTCGCTCTAGCTCTCCTTGACAGAGGTTGGAGAAGATCTGGCTGTTTCTTGTATAAACCTAACATGGAGAAAACATGTTGCCCTTCATATACTATTCGTCTCAGAGCTGGGGCCTTTGTTCCTTCAAAAGAACAAGTTCGAGTGTCTAAAAAGATGCAAAGGTATACCCCTTCCTCTGGCATTTTATTTCAAGTTGCTAACTTGCTACATGTTTCTTGTTATATGTTTGTACTCAAAATACTGATAATCAAGGTGATACACCACTTGAAAATTCCCATATAGATTACTTAATGCTAGAAAAGAATACAAGGTCTTCTGCTGGTTGTCTGTATCAATGCATGAGCTCTATAAACGCCGTACTAGTTAATTTGCTTTGAAAATAATTAATAATCTGAAACTGAATTTGCTTAATTTTCTCATTTGACTGTTTGAAAAGACACCAGTTTGTTCCCTAGTATAATCCTACTTGCTAAGCTTTTGAATATACTTGCTTTTTTGTTACCATCTTGACACTTCCTTTATTGTGGTATACTTTTTGTTGATGTCTTGAGGATCTGTATGTTGCATTTCTTTGTAGCTTTAGTTGCTTGTCTGCTAATTCTAATCTTTGCTATACAAGTATTCCTTATTTTGAAAGTTTCCGAAGAGTAAAGAATTTAATGTGAATTCATATTTATCTTATAGGTTTCTAAATAACACATTAGATGTGATAAAAGCAGACAAGTCAACTGAAGAGTTGAATACTTCTGCGGGTTCATGCAGTTCTGAACATAATTGTGATAAAAATTCTGCTGCGATGGATTCCATTGATGGCAATGATAGGGATGAAACTGGTCAATCTATGCATCTCTTGTCAGACCAGATTGATAAAACAGTAGACTTATGTGTGAAGCGTGGGGAATTACCTGCTAACCTACAGCTGCCAAAAGCTTCAATAAAAAGAGTTGCACCGTCTAAAAGAAAATTGCAAGCAGAGAAATCAGAAGAACTGATGTTCTCCTGCAATGTTGCCTTCCAGATTGTAGCTACTATACGGCGTGCAAAGAAAGATGTTGAGCATGTGGAATCATTAAAACTAGGATTTGGAGAAAGCAATGATTTCTGCGAACTTTATCCTCAGAAGACTGCTGAAATTTTGGCGAGCCACTTGAAGCAACTAGCAGGATCCCATGGTTTTTCAGTTAGAGCTTGCAATGGTCACATAAATTTCTATTTTGCTATGAACCAGGCGGATCAAGTGGAAGTTGGAAGAGGTAAAGTCTGCCAAGCTTCTTCCCCAACTACTGGTGCTAATGATAGAATTGTAAAGAAAAATACCAGAGGACATGGCAGCCAAGAACGAAAGATTGAGATTCTGTTGAAAAGGTCTAGCTTTGATTATGAAGAATACGATTTATACAGAAAATATCAACTTAGAGTGCATAATGACACGCCTGAGCATGTGACTGAAAGCTCATACAAAAGATTTTTGGTTGACACACCTTTGGTATATGTTCCACCAAATGATGATGATGCAATGCCCCCTTGTGGCTTTGGCTCTTTCCATCAGCAGTATGTGGTAGACAGGAAGCTAATTGCAGTCGGAATTATTGATATATTACCAAAGTGTTTGTCAAGCAAGTATTTATTTTGGGATCCTGACCTTGCATTTTTATCTCTTGGCAAATATTCTGCTTTAGAAGAAATCAGGTGGATTTGGGAGAACCAAGTACATTGCCCCACACTCCAGTACTATTACCTTGGCTATTATATTCACTCATGTAGCAAGATGAGATACAAAGCAGCATATCAACCATCTGAGCTCCTCTGTCCTCTTCGCTACCAGTAAGTTTGCCAAGTTTACGTTATTACTGAAGCACATAATTAATTTTCCGCATAAATGTTGTTAAAAAATTATGAGATGTTGTAATCCATATTTTTCTAAGGCACTTGGATGTCCTATCATTTCTTTATAATTTGGCACTGGAATAGCATACAGGAAGTATCTAAAGGGGAATATACTTCTCAAGGTTATGCCTATAACACTACTTGCTTATGCTACAAATGCATTGTTTGTTAATATTTTTGTCACGGCAGAGACTAAAATGTTTCTTTGATACATTTTGATGCATGTTTCCCATTCTTTTTCCATTTAAGATTTTTATGACACCACTGACTTGTGTTGGTCTTAACTCTGGGATGGGATTTTGAATACTGGTGTATGTTGGTAGTAAGTATTATTAATTTCATCTCTCTCTTTAAGCCATTTAAAATTTAACAATCAGTGACTTAGGTTTGATGTTTTGGATGGTGAGACCCATTGCATTCCAATTTTCTGCTCTAGTTATTGTTTCTAAATTATAATGCTTATTTTGTCAGGTGGGTTCCATATGATATTGCAAAGCCTCTTCTGGATAGAAGAAAATATGTGGTCTTATCAGATTATGCCACCTTACAAAATGAGGATTCATCACCACTGAATGTTACTGATTGTTACATGGAGGAGCAACAAAATGAGTTTGACCAGGAGACCTCAAATGATGTTAGTATGCATGATGATGAAATGGCTGAACTCGACTCAGATTCTTCTGATGTAGAATCAGACTCGGAAGCCGGTGACACGGTCACTACGGCCTTGGATGATGCTGAGATTGGCAACATCTTGATTGGAATAAGAGGACACCGTCTGAGATACAAGGTACCTCAAAGTCTTGCATCCATTCTAAATCTGTGTTTTAAATATCTATTATGTGGAAAATATTTTGTATCTCCTCATAGTTCCTTAGGGTTGGCAAGTTTTCATTTGAATGTTCTTTTTTCCAACTCTACACACTAGTAATGCGGAGATGATCGAGCAACTCTAAGAAAATGTACACTTTTGTTACTTTTGTTGTGCCGTAATGTGATAATCCTTTTATCCTTGTTGGAAGGACATTCGACACGCATTTGATCCCAGTCGGAGGAGATTCATGGAAACCCAGCTAGAAAGATATGTTAAAGCTGTAGGTACTGATCTCTCCAAGCTGCTGGTGTACGCTGTAGGCTAAGATCTCTTCACGGAGATATGGCAGTGATCAATATTCACTCTCTCGGTTTTGGACGTTGCCTAATAATTTTCCTAACCGAGCCACGCAGCTGGGAGTTTCGATAGATCCAGTAAATCTGCTGCTGATTAATTGGTTCCGCATGATTTCTAACTGTGTATTCAATATATAGTGGAAATTGAAATTCTGGTATTACTTTTCTCTGCAAGCAGCTCGACAAAATATGGAATTGGGTGTTGCTGTAACTAATGGTTCATGTATGTCGGAGATTGTATAAGATCTATATCTGTTATAACTGATCTTTTTCTTCCATTTCCACCTTGTTTTAACCTTTTAGTTTTGTAATGAATTGTGATTAATAGTTTCCTTGACGTCATTCATAGCGAATTAAGTATGCTAAAGTGCTAATCTGATCTGAGAATAATTTCTAATCTTTTTCTAACAGTGTTCCTAATATTATATGTATTGAATTTTAAGATATATAATATGATAAATTGATGTAGAAATAGCAGGTAGCATATCGTATCAATGATTTAAGCAAGAAACTTGCGCTAAAATAAATTAAATTTGTAATAGAAAAATGAACAAGTTGTGCCTTGAAGCACTGTAAATGCAATGAAAAATTATCTGGTTAAGTAGGTTGCTAGTCAGTAGTCTCCTTCCAATACTCAACTTAATGACGTGCGGCTGCCCATTTGTTTAAATTAACAAATCTGAAATAAGTCATCTCACGCAGTATCTCATCTCACATGCATCAACTTTACGTTGTTAAACCAACTACTAAATTTCTTATTCTCAGAAAAAAAAAAGGAGAAAAAGCTCAGCAGTATTTTTTTTTTAATATTTAATTTCATAAGACTTATCTAGTTCTTGATTACTGCGGATATATTTCCAAGGTATATAATTAATTTTAAGCTTCAATTTCTAATAATTTTAAGCTTTACTAAAAATATCAGTCAAATCATCTTTATTTTCCTTACAAATCAAATAGAAAAAATCTCTACTGAATATATAATACCATATCATTATTAATATATAGTAGTCGGTAAAAGATGACTTTGCCAATTTGTTATGACAACATATATTAATCAGAGTCTAACCTTTCCACCTGCTCAAACAAGTAACCACTACAAATGTTAAGCCTCGAAATCCCAGATTTAACAGAGGAGAGCCACCGCGGGCGGCGGCGCATAAGGCGGGTTCCGGCGGTGCTCCGGGAGGGGGAACAGTCCAGTCACAACTACGACCCGAAGGTAATCTCCTTAGGCCCCATCCACCACGGCAAGCCCCACCTCCATTTAGGCCAAACCTTCAAGCAAAATTCCCTCAAGATATTCCTCTCCACCGTTGACAAACAAAAGAGCTTCTTCCTCGACAAGATCATAGCGGATATCGACGAGATACGAGGCTTCTATGATCAAGTATTGAGCCACGAGTACGATGATGCAGCCTTGTCGGAGATGATGCTTCTCGACGGATGCTTCGTCGTCAGCTTAATGGAGGTGTTCAACGACTCTGAGAGGCTCATTGACGTGCTGCAAGCCATCGGCATGGTCGGCATCTCCTTTGCTGCCTCCGACATGTTCCTGGTCGAGAATCAAATCCCGTTTCGAGTCATTACTCTCTTGATTAGCCTAAGGTATGATGATGTAAGGAAAGGGAAGAATTTGATCAATGATTTCCTCAACTTCTATGCCTTCAACGGCCATTTTAGCAAGCCTCAAAACGACCTCGTTTTGGAGCCCCCACTTCACTTGCTAGAAGCAATAAGGAGAAAATTGGTATCCCCATGCACCCAATCAACAAACACTAGATCAAAGCCTTGTATACTTAGCCGCTTATTCCCATGCAGAAAAAGTAGACCAAAAATTTCTTTCAAAAAAGAGGTCCGTCTCAGAACGCGACTTTACACCTCGCGTTCCGTGACAGACCTCAAAGCGAAAGGCATAGGCTTCCAGCCTAGCCCTTCCGCTTGCCTCAAGGACGTGAGATTCACATCCAATGGCATTTTCTACGGAAATCTCCAGCTCCCACCGCGGTGCGTCTCTGAGAATTCAAAGGTGCTATTTGTGAACCTGGTAGCGTATGAAACGTGCCCGGGCAATGTGAGTGACTATGCAGTGTCGTCGTACATTAATCTGATGAAATCCCTGATACACAATGAGGGGGACGTGAAGGAGCTGCGGGAGAGGAGGGTTCTGATAAGCAACCTGGGGAGCGACGAGCAAGTGTTCCGAGTGCTGAAGGAGATCGACACGTATGGAGCGGAGAATGCTGGGATTTTCAACAACGTGAAGGAGGGGATCGAGGAGCATTACAACAGCAAGAAGAAGACGTGGATGGCGGAGCTCATGCACACTTACTTCGACAGTCCCTGGACTGCCATCTCCTTGCTCGCCGCCGTTTTGCTTCTCGTTGCTACTTTCCTGCAAACTTATTTCACCATTCAATGACAATTTCTACTTCCAAGGAACAAAATCATATGTAGCAAATTGTATACTCCTAGAATAATATTCTCTCCCATCCCTCATGTAATATTTACATTATTTATGATCTGTCTTAATTAATCTTGCTTGTAATTTGTAAACAATTAAGTATAATAAACAAGAGCAACACATGAGGCTATTTCATTATATAAACAGAGGAGGAATAGAAATGTTGATTCCATAGTATGTACAGTATGGATATGCAGTAGAGCATCCAATTTGGAAATTCAGCATGTAGTCTAAGAACAACAATGGGGAGGTTTAAGAATGTACAATTGAAGGAAGCATCATATTCTGTTGAGATTAATAAGATGAAGTGAAATTGAGTCAGACGTCATCGGCATCACTCCCCCCGAAATGAGCTCCATGGCTAACCCAATAATTACTTCCATCCGGCCCAGAAATCTTAAACCTGTTGAACCAACCATCATATCTCAAAAATAACATCTTCACATCGATTTCTATAATGTGGAAATCAGACATGAAACAGACCGCTCAAGCACGGATTTCCCCTCCTTGTACTTCTGACTCTTCTCACGAGCAGTTTCCTGAAGTTAACGTGCAATGTTTACTCGCAAACAAAATTCTTGAAAAAAAGAACTGTATTTATGAATTTGCATCATAAGGGTATTACGTATTTCCATCCAACTATTGAACCACATTGGACGCAGAAGATATCTGCAACTATGTGAGATCCAGTCATCATCATCCTCTCCTCCTTTTCCCCAAGAGTTACGTTTACTCTGAAAACGAAAAGTAAATAGCAACTAGTTCAAGATGGACTCTGAATTACTTTCTATTTTCCCACTTTAAGCATGAGAACAGATGCAAAGATTTCCTAATCTATTAGTATTTGTCATCTTTTTTGGACTTAAGCGTGTAAATGTGCACATTAGAGACCCAAGTACTGCTAAGAGTGCTTAATGCCCCAAATTATGTTCATCGCAGCCTTATGTTACTGATTTGGGTTTAAGTAACACTTAAGATCCTCAGAAATAGGTGTTTTATATAACAACATCACTAACTCCCTCTTCAGCAACTTACTTGATTGAAGGCTTCTCATTCGTTCCGGATAAGAACAACAAATTATAGGATTATTCAATTTACCAAACTTAATCCTACAAAGAGAAGGCATAGGAAAACCATGACAGAGGAGAAAAGATATTGCCTAACTATTTAACACGTAACACAAAGGAGATTTGTGCCCTGCCTTCAAATATTGTGTGAACACATCGATTAGCTACTAAAATCAAGAAACACTTACACTTTACTAAAGAGATATGCCTTCCCATGCCTGCAGTGAAAAGACTGGACCGAAAAGAAACACAAGAACAGGAACGAGTCAGATATTTGTGCAGTAGTAATGAAGACTTCATATATTCATTTGCTTTAGTGAAGATTTTATTAGAACTTAAATGTAACCAAAGATAAAAACCAAGTCTTCAATCTGAAATTTGGAATAACAGATATAAGAAATGTAATTTCCTGAAGTCAACATCACTCTGGTATCCCAGTTCAATCACATATGTTGCTGTATGATTTCCAAATCGATAGATGAAAGATATATACGTATAACTATGCACACACACACATAACAAAATAAACAAGCTCCTTACATACAAACCAGCTAAAGAGGGACACATATACTTTAATGTCGTACCTTTGTGCTTGAGGATTAGTGCAATATGCAAGTTTCTATACTTTAATGTCAGAAATATTCAATCAACAGTGTTCTATCATTAACATCCCCAATAGAAAAAGTCAACTATCCCACCCAAAAACGGATCACACAAACAACTCCAGGATTGTATATGATCAAAAAACCAAAACTGATCATCATCGCTACTAAATACAAAGTACCAATGCCCAAATTTACAACAATATAACCGCATGTCCATAAGGAGGAGAAGAGGCTCGCATAAAATCCAATTCCAAAATCATGCATCCATTGATGATCATAGAAAAATCAACAAAAAGAAATTAAATAGTTGATGAACCTTGGACACGATGTCATCACCAAGCGCTAGATGAGTTCCACAGTGCTTGCAACTATAGATCTTTCCTTCAAGATTCACCACAAACACTCTCCCCATCTCTTCCCTTTTGAAATTCTCAACACTTGGCACCACAAAAAAGATCCCAAACACGGAAACAAAAAAAATGCAATAGTTCAACAAAAAATGATCAAATAAAGCAAAAAACGGCAAACCCAGTTCAGAAACGACAGAACGAGTAGAATTTCGAAATGGTAACTGGAGTGGACGTGAAGGATTGGATAAGAGAATCCCAATTTAGACGGCAATAAGAAAATTTTAAAATTGTGAAAGGGGAAAATGTAGGTACCTTTGAAGAATGAACCGCGTGTGCAAGAAATGTAGGTTGGAGAAATGAAGCCAAGAAAACACGTATATTTAATTGGCATATGCCTCTAAATCGTCGTATACTTTTCTTCAAGTGGACCTCCACAGTTACGTGTATGTCATCGCCATTCGCAAACAGGTAACACACAGTTTTTAAGTATTTTGAAGAAACTGAAATTAAGGGAACAAGATAAGATGTGCAGCAACTCTGTCTCCGTTTTCATACAATTATGTTTTTCTTCGCTTTTATTTTGGTTATTGAAACTGTAATCACCCTTTCTCACTCAGATCGGTAGTTTTTTATGATCAAATAAAGCGGTGTTAGAAAATAATAATAATTGAACTACATACCTTTTCTCTTTGCATATTTGCCTAATTACTGTATTTACTTTTTTGTAATAATCTTATGTTGACATATTATGATGTTCTATCATGCTACTTTGTTTTGGTATCCTTTGAGATTCAAATAAAATAATGCAATAATTCTACTTGTTGGTCCGGTATAAAATAATGCAATAATGAAATTTAAGGGTTGAATTAATAGTGAAATAATAGTTGATAAGGTCATCTTGTACAAATTTTAAGAAGATTGCTAAATGCTAATATCTAGATGACCCTCTTTTGACATTTGTGTTATCTTTTATGAAAAGTATAAGAGAATCAAGTTCAATGAATTTAGAAGTCACGTGCATATAATTATGTAGTTTATTTACTTAAGGAAAGGGTGAGAAAATATTTTTTTCTATTTTAAATAGTGATATGAGAGTTGGGTTGGGCTTTTAAACTAAGTTGCTTTTTGAAAAAAAATCAACTTATTTGGAAGTTTTGTTGTTTAAGGTGGCCAGATACTCTATTTTAATTTGGATGTTCAGAAATAATTGCATGTCCCAAACTTCATTAAAACTATAAAATTTATGGTTATTTTTAAGAAAAAATATATACTTAATCTATTAGTATATTTTATGTTCCAAGTTTAACAATTATACTACAAAAAATCTTAGTTTTGTGCAACATCTTTTAGTCTCACCAGCAATCAAAAATGTCTTAGTAGGGTAGGTTAGACAGAATACTCTCACCTTATTATAGTTTAAAGGCAACACTATCTTTGGTTTAATTATTGAGATGAATAATTGGGCTCACTGTGAATTGTAATGCAGCATTATCTCATCCACGACTGAAAACTTGAAAAGCTTATTCTTTGTCCTTGCATATGGATATGGCTTGTAATAATTGTATAATTAATAAGTTTTACATAACTTTAGAAATTTCATCAAGATAACTTTAGTTGCATATAATTTTATTGAGAAAATGTGAGTTTAAACAATAAATTTTGACATTTTGAGATTGAATCTGAAGTAAACAAAAAAAGATCTGAAATAATTTGAAATAAAATTTGGTGATTTTATTTATGAATATATGTCCATGGTAGAGACACATCACATGTACTACTACTTTAGTAAAAATAATGATAATGAAGTCGACCTCTTCTTGTATGCTGAATTCTGATCCTCCACCACACAGAAGAAAACTCATCTCTTTCGCAAAACCTTTCTGTAGCAGATACTCAGAGAGAGCGAGAGAGTGATGGCTTCTCACTCTTTCCATTCACCCTCAGCCATCTCAGGGTTCTCAATGCAACATGCTAAGCCTCCCTCCAACCGCTGTATGTCTCTACTCTTCTCTTTTTTTGCTGTAATGTATAGGGGAACAAAATCTGAAATTTTGTGCCTATATTGGTTGAAAACAATTAATTTTGTGAAAATCTCCAGAAAAAAAGAAGTGGAACTGAACTTCTAAGATTAACGGCCATGGCTTTCTTGAATTCCTCTGTGGTAATTCATGGGCTTCTATTCATAGTTTCAATTTTAGTGATCAAAGTGCAGGAGTAGAAGATGTGATTGAAGGGAAAAGATATGTAATTGCATGTAATGTGTTCTTCAATATATTATTAGTGACCAGTTGCCTTTTATTCCTTTAGCTCATCAGCAGTAGCTGATGTTTGCATTTAGTTGTGCATTTACCACAAAAAAAGATGCATACTTTTGAATTCATTATGCTGAAAGAAAGGTTTTTTGGGCTCTTCTTTAGATGCTTATTGCAAGCCAGTTGGACTGCAAGTTAGGTCCAGTTTGGAGGATGAGACCAGCGCTTCTTCAAGTTCCAATAATTCATTAGAACATTCGAGAGTGGAGGTTTGCCTTTACTTTACTAATTGCAGTTTAGTAGTTTATTGACTTGTTGCTGCTTGTTAGTGCTGTTCTGTGGCATGTCCTTGTATCCTCAATCTTGTATGTTTAAAGTTGTAACACCTAAGCCTGTTATTGTCTTGCTGAATTGGCTTGTACCATTTACTCATTATACATTTGATATGTAGTATCATGTGCTTACTACACCTTATATATAGTTAAACTGTTCCTGACTTGATTCTATAAGGTGGGTTATTTTCCAATGTCTTGTATTTGATTGCGGATAATGGGAAGGACTATATTGGCTGGAAGAATGCTTTGGTGAATACGAATATTTTCCCTTTCATGCACTACTTGGTGCTCTTGTGTATTAGACCTTCTTAGGAAGACTATTGAGTAAGTCTTGGTTGGAAAATAAAGGAAGTCTGGGGTATTGACATCCGAATAATTTACTCTATGGTTTCATTTCACTTTTGCTTGACTTGATGTTAGTCATTATCTGCTGTCATTTCTTGGCTTCAAGTGATGATTTTTGGCTTTGAACAGGCATCTCACACTGCAACCTCTCGTCGTAAGTGTCTGACTTGTTTGTGCTCCACTATGGCCTTAATAGTTGTTCCAGGAATTTCGGGTTCCGACTCAGAAGCTATTGCTATGGATGGCAACGAAAAAGCAGTGTGCCGCAATTGCAGAGGCAGTGGTGCTATTATCTGTAAGTGCAAATATTTTTATTAACTGAGATCATCTGATTTTGCTGACTTGAGCTAGGCCATAAGATGTTAATTTGCTCTCTTTATTTAGGTGACATGTGTGGTGGTACAGGAAAATGGAAAGCTCTCAACAGAAAACGTGCAAAAGATGTTTATGAGTTTACAGAATGCCCCAACTGTTATGGTAACTTACTTCTAATGACTTATATCATTTTCTGGTGAAGAATTCTGCAGGCTACTATGATATTAGGATCCGTAAGGGTGCTCGAACGTGGATGTGATTCTTCGATTTCTTAATATCTCGATTTGGATGGTGCAGGTCGAGGGATCTTAGTCTGCCCGGTATGTCTGGGGACAGGTGTACCGAACAATAAAGGTCTTCTTAGGAGGCCTGATGCTAAGCAATTGCTGGATAAGATGTACAATGGTCGACTGCTACCAAACTCTTAGGTAAAGCGCCTATTAGTAGCAAAAAATGGTCTCTTGATGCACTCCCTAGAGAACAAGCTGGTCACACTTTGCTTTTCATGTATCCAACTTAGGCGGTTTATTTCGTGCTTCAGTTCAGTTTCCATGAGGAACGAGATATGTTAGACAAATCAAGAGACGAGACGGGACGGGACGGGAGGAGGAACGAAACGCATATGGCAAGAGTAAAACTCCACGCTAACAGCATCTCCGAGCGAAAAAAAAATGTTAGAAATATTCAACTTCGGCCTTGCATTTGAAGTGATGGCTAAATTTTCTCTATTCCTCGGTTGGATAATTAAGTTGATTGATGACCATATCCATATTTACATGTAAAAAAACAAGTCATATTTAACGGGACACGAGAATATTTTTAGCCTATTAACATGGCACTTTGTTGGCTCTAGCAAAATGTCGAGAAAATTGCTCGACCAAAGTAAAATTGGAAGTGTTTGCTCTGACGAAATGAGATGTATTTTTATGTCCCATACTTCATGTTCCGTGAGCAAATTTTAATTTAATTTATTTTTAATTTCAGTTTTATATATTTTAATTTAATTTTATAATTAATTGTTAATACTAGTGTTAGTCTTGCTTGAATAGAATATATATATATATATATTTATATATATTAACAATTAATGTCACTGATTTTTAGGGTTAATAAATTCAAAATTAGGGCATATAATTTAAAAATAATTGTTTTTTAAATAATTATTATTTATTTTAACAATAATTTATTTTTAATAATATATTAATTAAAATGATAAATTTAATTATAAGACATTGAATCTCATCCGAGTTTTGACATTTACAATTCACGTATGTGTTTAAAAGCAAAAATGAAATGACTGTCAAAAAATTTAAACCGTATGAACTCAACCAAAATCGAGGTAGGATACAGTTTGATTTTGATTCCATGTCTCAATTCAGTGGAATTGACACCACATAATTTTTTGAAATATATATATATTTTTAATATTTTAAAAGTATCACATATTTGATAATAGTGTTACTTTTTTCCTTTTCTTACATGGTATTTATAATCTTAAATAAAAAAAATTGATAGTATTCATAACACTCACCTAGCCATAACTTATCTTATACATATTCCAAGTTTTCAACAACAAAAAAATATAATTCGATTCAGAATTGAGAAACGCTTGAACCAAAACCAACACGTACAATTCCGGTTTAAACTTCATGGAACCAAATTGAAGTGAACCAAATCAAATCAAACCAAATCAAAGACATGCAATAAGAATATCTGATATTAGAGTAGGGGTGTCTATTCGGGTTGGGTCGGGTATCGTATGCGAAATTTTCAGATACCCGAATTCGAAAATCCTAATTTTTTAATAACCGAATCCAAATTCGAAAATAAAATTCGGGTACCCGAACCCGAAATTACCCGATTTAATTTTGATTATTAATATTTTCGGATATTTACTGAATATTTTGGATATTAAAACATTTTAAATTCTAAAATTAAAATATAATATTATATATTTAAATAAATATAAATAAAAAATTCAGAATCGGGTATTACCCGAATTTGAAAACCCTAAAAAATAATACCAGATTCCAATCCGAAAATTGGATATTCAGCCCGATCAGGGAATTGAGTATTACCCGAAAAATCTGATAGCCAAAAAGCCGAATAGACTATTAGGGGTGCAAATCGTAATTTAACAAACTAGTCGATTCTTTCAACTCTACTTGGAAATCACAGGTTCTTTTTTTTTTTTTTTTTTATCTCCGTACATTCAATGCAGATACTTGGAAATCACAGGTTCAGGTAGTCAACTTTTCCGCGGCAAAATCAAGCTGCTGTAATCAATTTGAACCCTAATTTCTGAAAGTGAGGGTTTATCGTCAAGCAATTTGCAAATGGATGGCCAAAGTTCGTTCAAAGTGTCGCCGGAAATGGAGAGCTTTCTCTGCGAACGGTTGTTGGACGAAAAGCAGCCCATCGCAGAGCGATTTAGAGTTCTATTTTCTCTCCGCAACCTTCGTGGCGCCGTACCCCGCAATGCGCTCATTCGAGGTATCTTATATTCATCAACTTGCGATATGTTCTTCAAATTCCGATGCACGGTTGAGTATATTTATGTGCATATATATTTATTAATGTTTTCTTATTGAGGAAAACCAGGTCTTAGATTGTGGAGATTAACTGCATACCTTGTTTGTATTTCTATTTCGGCATAAAACTTAGTCAAAATAGTATCTTGTTGGACTATATATGTTTTCTTTAATATAATTATGCTTCCTCCACAAATATGAATTGGAAGTTGGAACCATCAAAGCTGCAGGTCATGCTTGAACTTAATTGTAAAGATAAGATGGCATTTTCTGATTCAGTGTAGTAAAATGTTATGTTTCATTTAAATATTTTATGGTTCTTACATTTGTTTAGTTTCTCTTGCTTGGGTTTGGAAAAGTGAGCCCCATTAAAATAGTTTTATTACTTCTTCAGCAACTAGGGATACTTCAAACCTGCTTGCACATGAGGCAGCATTTGCTTTGGGTCAGATGCAAGATGCTGAAGCTATCCCTGCATTAGAAGCTGTTTTAAATGATTTTTCATTGCATCCCATTGTACGCCACGAGGTATCTGATCTTGAATCTGGATGTTTGGCATTTTATCAAGCACTTCAATTTATGATGATTAAGCTTTATATAGCTCAAATGGACTTGTTAATCATCAGGCTGCCGAAGCTCTTGGTGCGATTGGTTTTGAATCTAATGCCCGACTTCTTAAGAATAGTTTGGCTTTGGATCCAGCTCAGGAAGTTAGAGAGACATGTGAACTAGCCCTGAGTAGAATTGATGGGTTGAAGAATACATCTATGCCAGAGACATCTCCTTTCTTGTCAGTTGACCCTGCTGCTCCTGCTACTTATTCTTCTGTTGAAGAACTCAGGTAGTTATTTTTCCCAAATACTATAAATTCCTGCTTGTATATTATTGTTTGTTTCTTGATCAACTCCAATTTATTCAGGGGGATTCTACTAAATGAAGACAAGAGCATGTACGAGCGATATGCTGCTCTTTTTGCTCTTAGAAACATTGGACAAGACGAAGCAGTTTCTGCTATTGTTGAGTCTTTAGGTGCCAATAGTGCTCTACTGCGGCACGAGGTTAGTTTATCTTTTCTGATTATTGTTTTGAGTGTATTGATCTGTCGCTTGGAAGAAAGAATGAATTAAATTTGATTTATAATACTTAATGTGAAATGTTTAGTGGAATTGCTATTTGCTAGGATAGATAGTTGTGAATAAATTGGAGCTTTAAGGGAAGTCTTAGAGTTCCTTCCTTGCTAACTCATGTTCTTGATGCCAATTATCAAAATGTTTACTACTGCAAAATTGTTGTACTTAGAAAAGTAAGTTGGCAGTAAATGCAGCCTCCGTTCTCGTCTTTCCTTTTACCTTTTCCAGTCATTTCATTCCTGTCTAAATAGACCTTTTCTGTCTTCATGCACTATTCGGATAGTAAATTATTTTTTAAATAGTTCTTTCCTGTCTAATGTAACTTTCATTTTTCTTTTTTCTTTTGTATAATTCTGTTGCAACTATCTAATTTTGATGGACCAGGTGGCCTATGTCTTGGGCCAACTGCAGAACAAGAAAGCTACAGATGCACTCTCCCAGGTTCTAACAGATGTAACGGAACATCCTATGGTCAGGCATGAAGCAGCTGAAGCCCTTGGTTCCATCGCAGGTTAATCTTCTCTCTCTCTTCTTTTCTTACTTAAATTTGCATGTTTATAGAAGATATGATTGGTTTATAATTATGCCAACAAAAACGTGGACTTAATTATTTCAAGAATGAAATGTTGTGTATTATTCAATTATGCTACATGAACTTCTGAGCTTTTCACCTAGCTGGGAAACCTAGTTATGAATTATGATAAGCTGATATAGTTCCTGCCAGATTCATTTCCTATATACTACCAACTAGCGGTCACAATATGTCATCTTGGCATTATTTTTATATTACAGATGAGGAATCTATTATATTGCTTGAGGAATTTGCCAAGGACCCTGAGCCCATCGTCGCAGAGAGCTGTGAAGTTGCTCTCAGCATGCTTGAGTTTGAAAAATCAGGCAAATCCTTTGAGGTAACAAATAACAAGATTCTTATGTTTCTTTTGAACTATATATATTCTTTAAGAGTCGTGCCTGAGATAGTTTATCTTGCAGTACCTCTTCATGCAGACGCCTCAAGTCGAACAACCGTCATTCTGAGATGCTTATGGAATCTTAATGATTATACAAATCTTGATTGTAATGGCACTTCCCATTATGTGTCAAGTGTCCTCGAGAAAACATGACTTGTTTTTTACAAATACAGTTATCAAACTGAGTTTATACACTTCGATTTATTTAATTTTTTACTTTTATAAATTTTCTAGGCGGACAGACGAGCTAACCCAAAATTAATATATTTAAATATGAGAGCAAATTTTTATAGTTCAACCAATAGAGAGTGTGTCCATTTCTTTATTAAATGTTGCAAACTATTAGCAAGCAAATCAACTAAAACCACCAAAGGAGAGTAGGTTCAAATAGTAGATAAAGACACCCCTGAAAAGGGGCGGTAGATCTTACACCAAATGAGGAAATAAGACACGTGTCAGCATGGGATGATCGTCCGGCGCCACGCAAGCATTAATTGGCATCAATAAATCAGAATATGGAAGCAATTGGAAAAAGAAAAGGAATGAAGGGAGAGTCGAGGACAGATGCATCACGGTTCAATGGGGAGGCGCATGGAAAGTTGTACTCTCCGGACAACGCTGTCCATATAAACACAGACAAGAAGAAAATAGAGGGGCATGGGGAGTTGTACGCTCCTCCGAATCAAATTAACGATTCTCAGAAGCAGCCGCAGGTAAAGTTAATCTTTCTGGGTGTGGTCAGAGAAGAAAAAAGCTAGTTAATTTGCAAAGGTGTGTGCTAATTCTTGATTGATTATTATTGGTGAAGGCGGAGGAATATGAAGAAAGGAAAAGCAACAACGAAGAATATGAAGAAAGCCACGAGGAGAAACGAAATCCCCAGAGCTGGACCAAAGCTTCCTCCAAACTATAATTTATGAAGAATATAAAATAGTACTTATATGATGAGTGAAGCAAAGTATCAGTTGTATTTGGGTTAGTCCATAATAAAAAATATAAGTTGCGAAGGTGTTGAGCCATTGTAGGACTGTTAGATGTTTCATGCGCCATTGATGAAGTCGCAGTGGTACTTTATCAGTTTATGTACACAGAATCATTGATGTCGCGAATATCAAAATTTTGTAAAATTAGTAAAACGCTGTAGGCTGGTGTTGTGAAGAGAGATACAAGATCAACAACGTCGACTATAACATAACATAATTAATGGCTGTATCTTAATATCGTCAATCAGTGACTTCTCTGGTTTTCAATGCGGACTCCACGAGTTTGACCTTTTTGCTGTTTTCACTGTTTATGAGGGAGAGTTTTTCAAGTAGAGATTTAAGTTCGGATACACCACGATGATCTGGACCGTTATTCCCCCTTCTTCCTGGCCTACTTTGCAATTGTTGATTTGGGGAATCAGATTGCATCGAATGCGAGTGTCTTTTCATCCTTGCACTCAGAGCTTCAATGGAAGATTTCAATGCGTCCATCTCCAATCCACTAAATTTATCTGCGCATATTTGGAAAACAAAACACACACACACATATATATATATAAAGAGATTTAAAGGCCAAATTTACTATAGAAATAAGAGAAAGCAGAAAACTTGCCTAATTCTGTCTTGAATTCTCTCTCCGCTTTGGTAAGTGGTTTTCTCTGAGGTCCGGGCAGACTCCTCAAGCTTCGTAAGCGCTCCTCTAAGGAACTGTGAACCTTAACTGCACGGTCTACACGATCCTCTATCTTTTCCTGTTTCTTTTCAACTTCCAGAAGCTGCTGTTGCATTTTCCGCAACCGGAAATGCTCTTCGTCGATTGTTTTCTTCAACTGAGGCGCATGATGTTGGAGCTCAAAGTACACCTTTTGACCACATATTTAATTTACATGAGTATATCAGTGAGAATAATCTGGCTAATATTTTGCTATCTACTTCTTCTATTCAAGCAGACCTTTTATATCACAACAAAAAGACAGTAACAACATTTCGTACAGCTTCAATATTACATAATCAAAAGCACATGACTTGCAATGTAATAGGGGTACCTTGTGTGCATACTCCACGTAATTTTCATGGAACAGCTTGAAATACTGATGAAGCATCGATCGTCCTTCGATGGAATCAGCAGTTATAGAGCGTACATTCGGCGCAGTAGTGGGTACTAGAACTGCCTTTGGTCCACTGAGAAGATCTTTACTTATTATCAGGGGAGGATCAATCTGCTTTTTCTGTTTTGTCTCATTTGCCATTAAAGTTTCTTTTATCTTATCAAAAGCACCAGTAAGCAATACAGTTGAAGTTTCCATCTGTAGCACTATACAGTCATTAGAAGAGGTAAGTCCCACAATCCATGAACTCCCATAAGAATCTGATAAAGCCAGGAAACCGTGAAGAGGGGATGGGGAGGATGAGTCGCCGGGGCATGTACTGAGTACAGAATGCACTGATGGAGTTCTCATCGCTTCTTCCTTCCCACTTGCCTGGTTAGTGAAAGGGAGATAATGCAAGACAATCGAGTCTATCCCTCCAGCATGAATACAAAATATTCTTTCAGGTAGAAGTGGGTCGCCAATCATGCCAATAAGAGAATTATTTTTGCTAGGCAAAGCTAAATCCACAATGGCTAGCCTCAGCAAAGGAGGCGGATGGCCCAACCAAGCAGTAGAATAAGGGGTCAGATCTAGCTTTAAACTAGAAGGATTACTCAAAGCGGGCTCACATATCATAGCAGCACCAGCTATCTTATCAGTTGAAGTGAAGCAAAGTCGAGGTGCAGTACCCATTGTCCAGACTGGCTGAATTTCATCAGCTAAAGCATCCAGTTGCAACTGCCCATCGCTCTGAGCAATCACAAGAATTGTGTCTTTGCCAACTAAATTGTAATGAAAACTGACTGCACGTCCTTCGGCGCCTTTCTGAACATCAGAATCTTCAGTCACACCATGGCACGCTTTACGTAAAGGACCCTGAAATTAATGTCATTGATATAAATTTTATAGAAACTGACCACAAGCTGCATCAAGAGAGACAGAAAAGAAAACAAACTGAAGTTGCATATACTCAACAATGAACAAACAGAAGAGTCGAGGGAAGGGTGAAACAGACATGAAAGAAGCAAGGCTATTTTAAACAGATAAACCGGAAGTGATCAAGATTACCTGCAATGAAACTGATGCATCCAACAGAACAAAAGGCTGAGCTCTAACAGTATATATCTGTCCTCCATCTCCAGTTTGGTGGACTAATTCAGGAAACGTAGACTCCAGCCAAGAGATGGCCATATTCGAATTGTTTACAGCTGTTGAATTGGCAGACTTCAACCCGAATGTATGAGCATCATTATATACCTCCATAATTGACTCCCATTTATATAAGCTGTTCATAGGTGAAGGAAGAAATCAAAACTGAGGAAAATTTGAGGAATGTAAGAAGGGAAATTTACTATAGAAGGCATGGGTAAGATCCCCGAAATCTTTATAATTTACTCCCTCCGTCCCATTAAATTAGACTCATTTGAAAAGTAGATGAGTGTATTATTTTAATACAAATGGGTCTAATTTAGTGGGACAGAGGGAGTAATTTGGAACGAATTATTAGCGTCATCATGCGGTCTGACTATGTTAAGTTTTTGACAAGGCACCAGAACAGCACCAAAGCCTCAGGCAAAAAACTTGTGGTTTTAGGCCAAGCAGGTCAATCAGCTGACAATAATTGATCCAAAAAGCCAAGGGATGACAGAGTACTAAGCACTGCAAAAATTACCTTCCAAAAGGAACAACTGGGCAAATAATGTAAGTCGATCCATCACTAAACAAGATAAAAACCTGAAAAACAAGCAAGGCCATTAGTCTTCCCTCCAGCATATACAAATATTTAAAACATAAGTTACTCCTAGAAGGCAATATTTTAAACTACTTTTTATGTGGTCTCCACTCCGTGTGCAAAATAATGAATATTTCAAAAGAGTATTTTGACTACTTTTGGGTTATAGTTAGCAAACAATTGACAAGTGACCAATAATCCATGATATCATGATCGGAAACCTTATGTATAAAAACAAATGGCATTGCCAAAAAAATAGAAGAAAACTTCAGATATTAATGGCCCTTATGAATTTAGTATGGCACAAGTAGACTCATCCAATGATCAGTTTCACTTAAACACTATATCAAACTCAACATGAAGAATAAAACAAAACAAGCCGATATAAAAACTTATGAGGAATGAGGGCAAGCATCTAATAAAGATGACTGAACAAGCACCCAATCAAGCAGCACCTACAACAATAAAGTTCAAGAAGGTTTGAAAAAATAAAATAAAGCATCAAATGAGCAGGCTGGCCATGTACAAGAATGTAACATATTCGAAAATCAAGAAAATGGTCATAAACAAAAAGCATGAATATTAACAAAATATTGAGAATTCATGATAGCAGAATTCAAATAGAGCATAGATGGTTAAATTATCAAGATTTAGCAGCATGCAAACAAAAGTGCACTACTAGATATGGACACTACACAGAGTTATTCATGCAAGATTGGCAGAAGAAAAAAGAACCCTCTTAGTCTCTTACACTGAATTTATCCCACAAATGTTCTCCACCAAAAGCAAAATCTACAGGACAAATTGCTGCAGCATTACGGCAACCACCATGCTCTACAGGCTGTAAATAATATTCCTGCTCTGGCTCCCCAATGTCTGCCGACAAATCAAAAATTCTGCAAGCGATCATATCAAAAGTTCGTGTTAAAGCATGTTTTTCAAGATTTTAGGGAATGGCATATTAGTACGTGAAGTTATTTTTCTCGAGATTTAGAAGCATACATATTAAGGATTAAGCTCTTTCCAACAGACAAGGAAGTAAACAGACTTCCAAGAAAGGGGGACATATTTGTAATTTCATTTGAATGCATGTCGATTTCTGAACTATTCTTTAATAAGATTTCCATAATTAGTTACACCAACAAAAAGTACATTAAACAATTTTTGAATTTTCACTTATACATTCATAATGCTTGGTGCACAGAACACATATTTCCTGAGCAAATTTCAATAAATCAATTCTTCATAGAAATAGTGCCAGTAAAGATGTATACCTGAAAACAGAATCAGATGACAGGATTCCCAAGTGTGTATCACTGTAAGGGTGCCATGAGATCTGCAAAATTCGTATGAAGTTGTTTCTTTGGAAGTAAATGTCTGAACCAATAGAAACAGTCCTGTAAAAGATTTAGGACATAGCAGTGGTATTCTCAGTCACATAAGCAAGGAAACTATGTAAAGCACATAAGAGATATTGTAGAATAAAATCCAGCTTATCAGATAAAGAGTATAAAGAATAGAAGCATACCGACATATGATGGTATTTTCTTCCGGTGAAGAGCGACCATAAAGGTACATAACACATAGGCCCTCCAGCCCAGCCAGGAGCAAAGCTGACCCATTTCTATTGATAGAAATTTTACTGACCTCAAAACTCAATGGTGTTTCTGCTTGCAGCACCTACAATAGAGAACGTAAGTATAGTAAATAAGAAATTTATCCCTTCTACAACATAACTGTCCTCGCAATAAGAAGATAAATTTAAATAATGTACTATCATACATTCCTATCTTCTTGTTTTTAAAGCCAGTAAAGTTACACAAAAGTACCAAAAATCTTACTGAAAAGCATTAAGGTATATAATTATAATTTGATAAACCCCTCTTAAACCCTAATTGCATAGTCTCTACGCACCAAAGCAAGCACATAGGGCACCGAAATTGGAACGATAAGGAAAACAAAAGACCTTAGAGGGCGAGGCAGCGAGAATTGAAGAGGGATCGGGTTCTCCCAACCGAATTGATATCCGGTGGAGGCATTTCTTGTTCAAATCCCAGATATAAATCCTCGAAGCCCCGTCCCAGGCGACGACATTAGGGAGTTTTCTTCCGGAAGTATCGGCGGCGGTGGCCGTAGCGGCGGAGGAGAAGAGCGGGTGGTTCTGCAGAGGGAACCATTCGAGGTCAGCTTTGGGAGTTAAACTTGACGGCGAAGGAGCTGGAGATTGATGGCCGTCAGACTCCGTTACATCGAAAGAAAACCGCATCTATGGACTCTGGTGCTTACTTGAAAGGTGCAACGTTCGAAGTGAGGTCGGACTCGGAGGCGACGCCGCGAAGCTATTCGTAGGCTCAGCCTAATTTTTTTTCTTATATTTCCAGAATTTCCAATTGAAATAAATTAATAAACTAGAATGTCGTCCATCCATCCCAATGAATCATCATTTCCGCGTAGGTAAATCTTTGTCCTCTAGGTAAGAGGCTAGCAAATTACAAATTTTGTCTCTATAGGACATGTATTTCTATTATAGGTGGGGTTACATTCTCTTTTTTCATTCATTTAATTGGTTCGTGTTAATATTATAGGATAACAAGATGGTTAGAAATCTTTTATTTTTTCGACCCAATCGTTCTTTTGATTCGACGGAATTAATATTTTATATAATTTATAATATATATATGTGTGTGTGTGTGTGAACTACTCATTCTTATAGTACTAAATATGTATAGTAAAAATCGTTAATTATGTTGATTTGCTTATGATAAACTTGCAATCGTTTTAAAATTAATGAAAAAATAAATTTACAATTTGATATATATATTTCATAAATATTAAATTCTCGTAAACTTGTCTATTAATAGACTCGTACTAACAACTTAATATATTTTTTTGAATACATTTGAATTTAATTTATATACTCATATCCGTTCTAAAGTAAAGTAAAAATGATTATAATACTCATTATTATTAGAGGTCTTCAAAAGAATCATAATTGGAGATTTTGGGAACCGAATAGTCAAACAATATTAAATTTTTGAATCGCAATTGTATATGAGCGGTTCGATTTCAATTTCAAATGTTCATAATCGTGAACCAATTGATTTTCGTCTTACGCTCGTATAATAATATGTGTTATAAATTCGAGTATGTAAAATATATATTATAAATAAATATTATTAATGAAAATAAACTATGTTTGAACATTTATAAAATCAAACCAATTTATTTGAAAAGTTATAAATGTCTTGTTGCACATTATTAATTTTATAAATGTCGTATTAAAAAAGTTAGTAAGTAGGTAATAATAAAGTTGAGTTTCATTATCTAATAATGATATATGTCGAAAAATCATTAATTTGATTGAATTATCAAATAAGTATCAAAATATACTCACTGAACATTTTTTATATTAATAAAAATAAACTCAAATTATATGAACTTATTTATTCATATGTATATTTATATATATTCATAATCTGATTAAAAATTAAATATATATATTCGTGTTTGATGGAAAAATTATATATATATAATTTTATTAGGTGTGAAAAATTTATTTAAATTATTTATTAGTAACTATAATTTATACATTTACATCAATGAGTAATTGATGTCATATAACACTAATCTAAAAGTTCTCATTATTTTGTATGTTATCGAGTGTAAATAATTGTCTAAATTCATGGCTTAATTGTGGAATTGATAATAAAATGACATGAATTGAATTCAATAATTGTCCGAACAAAAAATATATAAGTTTATATATCTTTAATTATTATGATAAATAATTAGGAATATTATTTTTGAATTAAAGATTAAATAAAATACATGTAAAGTGTAATAATAAAAACATTTAAAATATATACTCACTAATAGATAAATTAATATGCAGGGTAATAGTGAAGCTCGATTTCATTATCTAATAATGATATACGGTAAAAAAATCATCAATTTTATCGAATTCTCAAAAATGCATCGAAATATATTCATTAACTATTTGTTATATATTAATGAAAACGAAACATAAATATGAAATAATATAAAATTAATATAGGATATATAAATAAATAAGAAAATTATATATTTCTTTATATTTATAATTATTATTTTAATAAAAAATATGATTCCTACATTTTTATTATCTTTACTGAGAAATATACATGTATTGTTTGAATAATAAGATAATTAAAGATTTGTTATAATCATTACATGTAATAAATTATATATATTAAAAAATTATTTTCAAATAATGTGAACTCTATCAATTTTTACGTACAATTTATAAATTCTCATTAAATTTTAAATAATAGATAATCTAATATAACATATATAAATAAATAAGATGATTATATATTATTTTATACTTATATATTATTATTTTAGTGAAAATTATAAATTTTCAAATTTTATCATTTATATTGAAAATTATATATGAATCGTTAGAATAATAAGATAAATAAAAAATGTGTTATAATAGTCATATGTGATAAATTATAAATTATAATTTTTTTTTCAAATAATTTGAAATCTATATATTTTTATACAATTTATTAATTTTCATCAAATTTGAAAAGATTGTATATAATTTATATAACTTATTATTGAATTAGTTACCAAAATATACATATCAAATTAATATATCACTATATATAATATACATATAAATAAAAATATAACATAAATATCATATACTACATGGACATAAGAATATATAATTTTATATATAATTAATATGATTTTTTTAATTCCAAATTTATGAGAATTTAGATCAATATAAATCATAACAGTATTAATAATATATAGATTTTTATAAATATAATACATATACAGTGATATATATTTAGAGAACATGAATTAAATTCAATACTTGCTCGAACAAAAAATACATAAGTTTGGATATTTTTAATTAGTATAACAAATAATTAGGAATGTTAATTTTTACGATTAAAGATAAATGAAAAAACATATAAAATATAATAATAAAATACATTTAAAATATATATCTACTAATAGATAACTTAATATGTGGTTAATAATGAAGTTCAATTTCATTATATAATAATGATATACGTCCGAAAAATCATCAATTTGATTGAATTATCAAATATGTATCGAAATATACTTATTGACTATTTTTTTATATTAATGAAAATCATACTTAAATATGAAATAACAGACAATTAATATAGGATATATAAATAAATAAAAAGATTATACACTATTTTATATTTTATATTATTAGTTTAATAAAAAATATCATTTATTAAATTTTTATTATCTATATTAAAAAATATATGTGGATTGTTTGAATAAATTTTTTATATAATTTAGTTTTATTATATTTGAAAAACATATAATCTAATATAGAAATTTAAACATTTTCATATAATTTATTAATTTTTATTAGATTTTAATTTTTTTACAATATATATAAATTATTATTAAATTAGTTATCAAAATATATATATAAAATTAATATATCACTATATATATTATTTTTATTAAAATAATACTTAAATATGAAATATTATATAATACAATCTATGATATATATAGAAATAAAAATTTAATATAAATATCATACGTCTAAATAGAATTAATAATATAGATAATATTATATATGATTAATATATAGATAAAATTCATTTTTTTTAAAAAAATAAGAAAAATAAATGAAAAGCTGAAAGGATTTCAATGATTGAAATGGATAGTTTGGATCGAACTTCTATTATAATATAGATATATGTTAACGTGGTAGAGAGTAGAGACTGCACTGAGCTCCCTAAAACTTTCAATCTTTTTTGTAGCAAACTAGCAATGTAACCGCATCTTATATTTTTTATGAGGTTTAAGAAAAACGAAATCAGGACTTTAGATTTAATTACATTTCAAATTTATTTTAAAATTTTGATAAATTAAACTATTCATTTTTCATTAATTCAATCTCTCCATAACAAGATTCTGGATTCCTACTGACAATAATTTCAAATATAAAACAACTAATGAGTTGAATAGTACGTTAATTTATATTTATATGCTAATTTAATAATTAATTTGGTCGATTCATTTTCAATCAAATCTCTTACTTAAAGCTGCTTTAAACTGAAAAGGTGTAAATTATTTAAATAAATTTGTCTCAAATCTATACTATAATAAAATTTCAAATCCATCAAATAGCAACACCCCTAAAAAATTTCTCCTAGCAATTTGGACACTGATCTGAAATCAATCTGAATTTCAAGAACTTGCAAAATTTATGTGTTTCCTCGCCAATTTGTTAGTTTGGTAAGAAAATAGGAAATTGGTAATAAATATTATGGTTACTTACTTACATGCCCTAACAAAAAAGATAAATATATCTACTTATTATTATGTGAACTATCTCCTCCCCTTTATGTTTTTCTTCAAAACGCAAAAATAAATGCTAAATAAGTTTAGCAAAATAAATAATAGACAAAGATTATATCAGTTAAATTGATCGAAACCCTTCATTTAGGTAATTCAATACATATATTTACAAATACAAATCACGATCTCCATCAATTTGATGTTTTAAAATTGATAGAGACGGACTGCGAAATCGCAAGATATATTACACTCATGTATTTTTGAATAAGCTACAAAAATATAATCATTTATGCTTTTAATCTACCTCTAAATTTCCATAATGTCTGAACCATCCGAAGCTCTAACCAAACCTGTATCCAAAGTCCAGACCACACTAAATTAGTATTGCAAATACAATAAAAAACTTTTACTTCGGTTTATGTTCACAATTTAATTTGAATAGTAATAATATACTAGACACTATGTTTTTCTCTTGCTTAATTTAAATTGTGTTGTACATACGTGGCGGTTGGAAAATTACAATGGAAGGAAGCACATGGGACAATCGATTATTTAACATAGATGCACAAATTAGATAGTACTAAAAGACTTTTTAGCAGTGTACATTTGGTTATTTACCTGAAACCTGACTTGGTCGGTTGAGAAATAGTCCTCCACTCATCTAGAATGAAATATATATTTGATCATCTTTTAATTTGTTATCGACTCTTTGTAGCATCTTTTTATGAAATCTAGGAAATCCCTTCTTGCATGCGGCTACCTGCACCCATGTGATGATACATACTCCATCAGCTTAATTCGCCACACACACACACATATATATATTTAAGTCTATGATGGAATATCCATCCATTCATAATATATCATCAAATTAATTATATAAATAATACACACAGTTTAAGATACTTGATAGTTAGGCGCATCGTGTCGAATACAAATTCTAGAGAACACCTCAATTTACACATGTAATGATATTTCTAAAATACCCATTCTCCATAAGGAATAAACTTCAATGAATTGTAATTTGAGTGTATTATGTAGAATCATATATATATATACCAACAATATTATAAAATATGTATAACATGTGTTCAAGATTCTAATATTTATAAAATATTTTCAAGATATTGGTAATAGATGTGATAATTATAAAGGGCATAATAGAGAATATTTAAAAGTGAAGGACCCTTGAGTCTTGACATATAAATATGAGTCATCTTTCACAATGCGCTGTAGTAGGCCCCACCAAGACCCAACTTGCATCACTCAAATCCCACAAATTTCAAACCTTGAATAAGAATATGCATATTCAGCCCCCACTAAGTTTTAAATGACGAAAAATATCTTATGATATTACGTATTTAATGGTACTTAGTGATTAATTAGATTCAAAATATTCAAAATTACCAAAAACCTATTCAGACCAGAAGAGATAGAGAGAGAACTCACGGCTTCAATGTCAATCTTGTACACGAGAAGCTTCCTTCTCTCTCTGCAACTAATCCTGTAAGCCACCACCACATGCCCTATCGCCAACACCGCCGAACAAGCGAAGAGCGCCACCACCATTGCTCTTCCTCCGCCGCCGCCGCCGTCATTCATGAATACATAGGAACCCTTCCACGACACAAACACCAGCGACACCGCCGAGCACACGGTGGCCACCGCCATGTAGGGCCCTCGCGACAGCCGCGGCCCATCGCACAAACTATAAACACCTACGTACATATATAAAAGAGATTAATTAATCGTCGATCACCACGTATTGAATTTGTATATGTACTTAAGTATGCATATGCGTACAGAGAATGAGGAGGGAGCGAGCGAGGGAGAGGAGGGGGATGTCGATGAGGGAGCGGCGGAAGTCGTAGTTGGCGAGGAGGGAAGAGAAGGTGCGCAAGGAGAGGAGGGACGACGGCGGCAGGGTGGCGGAGAAGCAGGCGGAGGGGAGGAGGGCGTCGGCGGCGATGAGGAGGATAGGGGCGGCGGAGAATAAGAGTAGAGATATGAGCATGTTTATCAAGAATATCATCGTTTTCATCCATCTTGGGATCACTAGTGCAACCATCTTCGTCTTCAATGTCTTCTCTTCTAGTTTCATTAAGAATCTCATCCTCTCTCTGTGTGTCTGAGAGAGGGAGAGAGAGGAAGTGGGAATAGAAAAGGAACGAAAAGAAAAGGGGTGGAAGAGGTGAGGAGAAAATGACTCAGAAGTTGGTACTTTACATGAGGAGGGAAATGGTCAAATAGAGGAGGCTTTACTGTGTATATATCTTCAATTTTATATAGTTATTGCCATGTTGTGGAAACGTAATTAACTGCAATACCTAATTATTCTTGGCTGCGATCAACTTAATTATGGGCAGGTGGGGTTAATCATCATCACTTCCACACTAGATTCTCGTGGAGAAAGGAAATCATTTGAATGTTGTAAAAGTTTCAGATTGTATATATATATATGTTCATTGTTTGAATATTAATAAAACGTATTAGTAATTAATGGGTTTAATTTTATTTCTAAGAAATACATTTGAATAGAATATTGACCAATTTGGAATTTAGTTAATGTGAATCTCGGTTACCTCAAACTCTGAGTTGAATATAATGTTTAGGTGAATAAAAGTGTGTTTTGTTCCATTTATATTGTCATTTAGCTTCTACTTTTGGACGGCGGTCTTCTCCATTTGTCATATCACAATTGCTAAATAATTGATATTTTATTTGAAAAAAAAAGAATTAAAAAATGACACTAGTAGCTTTTATTCCCAGAGGACTTTTAGTTATACATTGTGACTATTTGACATATTTAATTTTAAAAAACATAGTAATTAATTTACAATGAAATGATATATCCCACTGAAGGTAAAAGCTATAGATCGTATTCGTATATTTGATGTTATTTAATTATGGAAATATTATATTTATTATTTTGAAACCAACAATATCAATATTTTGTGCCATCGCATTTATTTATAGTTAAAAGCTATATAATGTTTGATTTAAGCAGTGATGTCGTTATGTAGTGTGGTAACAAATCAATTGCTCGTCAGAACGTCAATTAAACTAAAAAAATACTGCACTTTTTACGTAAGAACGAAGAAACATAATTGTTTCTTAAATAATGAAATGATTGTTTGGTTAAATAAAAAAGATTATCGATTTAATAATATCCTACCATAAGAAACATTTCATACGTATAAAAGAAATGTTTATTGTTGAAGAAGCGGGTATGGTGGAACGACCCGAAGCGATCATGTGAAGCACATGCAAAATTCTGTCCTTTCCAACCTCTCTTATTTGGTTTATTTTATATATTTTTTGACTGTTAAAATTCAATTAATTGGTGTTATGTATTAATGCACCCAGATTTTATGGAGGTTAATTGTTCATTAGTTTAAATACGAGCTTTTGTATGCCTGGTCAGTCAAAGCCTAAAAATAGTAATTAATTTAAGAGTACCTTTGATGTTAAATCTCCATTATCATATATATTTTCATCGATTACATATGAGTACATGATTTGTTTCTTTAAGTAAATTAAAAATTAATATTATAAATGAAAATATAATTTTGAAAGATTTTTTTAAAAAAAAAAAAACAAGCTAAGAGACTGTTTAAAAAGGAAAACAAAATAATTAACATTAGGATTATGTAGCTAAAAAACCCTTATTAATCTATAATTATGTTTTAATTAAAAAATTTACTTTCGCATCATTGTAAATTGCCTTTAGGAATCTGATAGTAAATAATAGTCACTAAATATAAAAATATTTAAAATATAATTATTTTGAATGAGAGTTATTATAATTTTTTTATTTAAATTTATTGTAATGTTTATAATTATTATTTGTATTTTATATTTTTTAATTATTTTGTTTAATTAATTAAGACATCGAAATGGCGGAGAAGCTATGGAGAAATAAAATAGGGCAGGCAATTTCTTCTTGACATTCCCTAGGAAAATAAGGAGTCCCGCAGAAAGAGGAATGGCGGTTCGATCTTTTTGGCGCGCCAAAACTAAATTTCTTTTGGCGGTTACTGCAGCGGGCGGCACCGGCGTAGCCGCCGCGGCCATTGCCAACTCCGAGGATCCGGCTTCGGCGCTCAAACTTTCCACCAGCGTTCCTCTCCGCCTCTTCCGCGACGCTGCCACCGCCGCCTCCATCGTTTATGGTACGATTGAATTCGATTCTCTTAAAGTTTCTTCATTGGATTTCCTTGGACCCATACTTTGTGCATATAGTACACCTGAAGAAGAAATCAAGCAAACGTATCTGGTTTATCTGTTGCGAAGGTTACCATGGCGTGTGGTGTGATTATTCAGCTGAGTCGAGCTGCCTATTTGATACTTTTCACCTTTTTATTGCTACTGACTAGTTGGAGAATCCGATTGTATTATTGTAATTTTCAGTGTGTCAAACAAAGACGCATATACTCAAGTTCATGGCCCTGCATACTATTTGTATTATAATGTTCTCACGTACTCTTAACTTTTTTGTGGCTGCGGATGGGAAATTCCTTTAGTAATTTGAAAATTGAAGAACAACCCAGATAATAATTGTAAGATTGACTTGAAAAGAACACGATACAAAATATGCTTTAGTTTTGAGCCAGCTTGAGCCTGTGAATGTAATTTAGAATCACAGCATACACAATTTCTTCTTCATATTGATAGATATAGGATATATGGGAAATCATCCATTGGCAGTCATACTCTTCTTTCATCTAAAACATTGTTTCTGTTGCTGATAGGATTGTTGTAAAATATGCAACATATATTTGAGACATAGGGTATGCAATTTCTTTTTAGATTATGAATACTCGCTCTGGGGGTTGCCTGATGGTAGCAAGGAAAGGGAAAGAGTTAAACGTGAAGTACATGTCAGAAGTGCAGTTAAGCTTCAAGAGCTTTGCTTTAAAAATGGTGGGATATACATCAAGCTAGGTCAGCACATTAGTCAGCTGGTATGCTGTTATTTTATGTTACAGTTTTATCAATATATTTCTTAATGCCGGACTTCATAAATTTGCGTTGTTTCAGGAATACTTGGTGCCTGAGGAGTATGTGCAGGTAATGAGACAGTCAATGTTGAATAAATGCCCTGTTTCATCATATGAGCAAGTGCTTAACGTTTTCAAGAAAGAACTTGGCGGAGCACCTGATGAAGTGAGTGCCCTCATTCAGTTCAAATAGCATTAAAGTTTGAATGGCTCTTTTCATTCACAAACAAAGTCTGTTTTTGCAGATTTTTGATGAATTTAATCCTATCCCCATAGCAAGTGCTTCTTTAGCACAGGTTCATATAGCCCGGACTCATGATGGAGAACAAGTTGCTGTTAAGGTGTCAAAAACTCTTAACATTCATCTTCTGCAGTGTTCATGTATTTTTAATGTTTTTCTCAATTTTTAATCTTTTACTAATGCCACTTCAGGTTCAACATACTCACATGACAGACACTGCAGCAGCTGATTATGCAACCGTGGAGTTAATTGTGAATGCTTTATATCGCCTCTTTCCTTCTGTTGATTACAGGTTTAAGTGGACTTCACAAGGAAACTCTATCTAGGTTTTTTACTAATGGTTATCTACTTTCTTTGTAAATGATAGGGGTAATATCTGATGCATTATTTCACGCACAAAATATATATTTTTTTATCTGCTGTGTGTCTGTTACATTTGTTCCCCTTTTTTATTATAAACTCAAGAAACTCAATCTTCCACAGGTGGTTGATTGATGAAATGCGGGAAAGTTTACCCAAGGTCTGTTCCCGACTCCTGAGCTGTTTAATTTCTCTGTACTGTCCTTTTTGGTGAGGTGAAAAAGGAGTTTCTCATAAGTCATAAGTGATGGACACATGCTTATTAGGTGGTTATTAGATCTAGAACTCCTCAGTTGTTTAACTTTATCATTTGCAATATTTTCTTGTGAAGATTTTGATCTTGCTTTCATAATAAAACGATGTCCCGGCTTAGTCTTTAACTTCTCATATTGTTGCGATATTTCTCTCTTTTGAGCCACCTTTAGTACTTTATATGTTTCTCTAACTTAAGGTTACCCTTAGTTCTCAAAATAAAAAAAACTTACTCGCTTCTTCTTTGTTTTCACAACATGCTCTTCTGTTTTTGTGACTGTTGCTCATGATTGCAATGCATTTCCAACAATTGTAATCTGGTTTTCACATATATTCTCAAAAAATGTACAATGTCCTCAAATGGGTGTGGTCAAGTCATTGCTGATGCGCTATTTCATGTTTATATAGTATCTCATTGCCTGAAGGATTGTGGAAAAGCACAAATCTTTTTGCATTCATGGTGTCCTTTCTTATAGTAATATCTCTTAACTTATTTACTAAAGGTGCCCTTTCTTATCACAGTTATCACCTCTAGGACAAGTTTTAATGAGTTACAATAAACTTCTCAGGAGTTAGATTTCTTGCTTGAGGCCAAAAACAGCATAAAATGCATGGATAACTTTCGGAGGTTCTCTCCACATATTGCAGAATATGTTTATGCTCCAAAAGTGTATTGGAGCTTGAGTACCTCCAAGTTGTTGGTGATGGAATTTATTGATGGAGTTCAAGTAAATGATCGTAGGGGCATTCAGAAGCTGCATATTCAGCCAAGCGATGTTTCAAAGTTGGTAAGTTTATGTACTTCCTTTCTTTATAAAAAAATCATTGAAATAGACTTTTAAGATCATCATCTTAAATATGTTATATATCCTTGCTACATTTGGGTAATACCTTTTTTCACCACACACAGCTTAGTCAATCTTTTGCCGAAATGATGTTTAAGCATGGCTTTGTGCACTGTGATCCACACGCTGCCAACGTGCTAGTCCGTCCTTTGCCTTCTGGGAGTAGGAGGATTTTTGGTAGGGCATTTTACATACCTTACAGAGTTTATGGTTACATAACAGTGCATCCTTGTTCTATATTTAAATATTGCTTTTGGCTAATTGAAATTGAATTTCTTGCATGTATTAAGAAATCTTGGTATGCCTCTGTTGTTGCATATTGATCACATACAATCTGCAATTGGATTGCTTAACTGAATATTTGCTTGTCTTTCATGCTCAGGAAAGAACAAACCACAGTTGGTATTGCTGGACCATGGCTTATACAAGGAACTTGATGACTCGATGCGAATAAATTATGCTTCACTGTGGAAGGTGCATGATGTTCTTTAGAACTTTGTGTTTTCCCATGGAGATCCCTGTAAAATCTTATGTGATGATATTATTCATTGACATACTTTGCAGGGTTTGGTATTTTCTGATGCAAATGCAATCAAAGTACACAGCATGAAATTAGGTGCTGGTGAAGATCTCTATGTGCTGTTTGCTGGCATTCTTACTATGAGGCCTTGGAATAAAGTCATTGATCCAGCTGTGGATCATCTGGTTGTCCAGGGGACTGAGAGTGATCGTTCAGAACTCCAGGTTATATACAATTGTCTTCTCCTAGTTCATAATGATAGCAGGCTTCTGTAAAGAAAATCTTTTAGGATTTTCTTTTCAGCCTGAACATATTTGATTGGACTAACAAGATTTATCATAAAGAATCTTGTCCCATGCTATAGTATTCTTGAAGTTGAAAACATACAAAAATAATCATAATAAATTATAAAATGTAATTCTATAATATTCTCTAGTTGTGTATGACTGAAGATGTAACATTTCCATCTGTTCCCTATAGATAACACTATGGTGCTTTTCTTTTTCTTTGTTTGCAGATGTATGCTTCACAATACTTTCCACAAATTACTGAGCTCCTAGGGAGACTCCCTCGAGTTATACTTTTAATGCTTAAAACAAATGATTGCTTACGAGCAGTTAATAGAGAACTGGTACGTAGTTTATCCACATCTGAATTCTTATACACTTTGCGTGCACCCTTATGATTGATTCAGTCAGTGAAACTGGGATCTAAGAGCAGGACTACTGCTGCCAAATCGTAATCTAAATTGTGAACCGTTCATTTCTAGAATTTAGGTTGATATATGAAGAGCAGGACTACACACTTACAAAAGTGTTTTGTTCCATTTGCATCCTCCTAATGCCCAACTTTTGTTCTTGAAGATTCAGAATAAGTTTTGTATATCAATATTCAGTCGCACTATGTCAAGTCACATAGGCTCACCTAGCACACACTTTTAAAATGCTTCAGACATCTATACTAGTTCATTATTCCCCAGTCCTCACTTCATCTTGTAAAGTTTTGTCAGTACCAGTTTGATCGTGTGTCGCTCTTCTTTAGCGATCCTTACTAATACCACTCTGCTTGCTCAACAGACGGAAGGATCTTCTCTTGAAACATTTTTGATTGTGGGAAGAGTTTCTTCTGAAGCAGTTATCGAATCAAAATGGTCGCAGAGCAAGTCTGTCTTATCTCGGCTTCATGTTTGGGTTGAGGGGTTTCTCTCAGAGGCTCGGTTGTTCGGATTGCAGTTTGCAGTGTGGCTTTTGAACATGCAGAAATCTTTGACGCTGTGAGAACCAGTCTACTTCCCATTCATTGCTCTTTCTGGGAAACCATGGTTCTTTCTAAGTGGAGATTTATATTCTTTGGATCGCAGCTACTCATATCAATTTAAACATCATCGATTATTTTACGAATCTACAATCTTCTTTTTTGTTGTTACAATGCCTGCTAAGTCCAGCCAAATAAAGTTGATAGAATATTTATTGCAACATTTGTTCCTGTGAAGGCCACAGCTCCATTAGGTAAAATGCTTTCGTTTCCGAGAGTTTAATGCAATCTTAGTTGTGTGGATGCTTACCAGTCTTTACAACATTCATTTATTGATGTTTATGATGTCTCCTTATCGCGATTTTTTCATAATTTGTACTACTAAAGTGTCTGCCATAAGACCATACACGACTCACTTCCTGCTCATTTACTTTTGAGTTGGAAATCTTATTATGAGCAAGGCACATATAAGATGGTAAAATATTACTGTATATGCTAATTTGTTGTAAGATTTACAAAGTATAATCGAGGGATTGGCTTATTAGCATTTAGCCTTGCTGGTTAGTGTTTTCTTCCCCTTCCGTTTCCTATAGTGCTTATTATTTATATAACCTTAGGCTTGCTTAACAGTTTACAACTGGTACATCTTACCATTGGGGTGGTTTCTGAAGAGGCTTGCATTTTAGTGAGATAGTAGGTTGCCATAAGTGTTTCGACCTGCCCCATCAGAGTAAGTAATAAATGACATTGATGATTTAGGTATAGCTGCTTGAATATTTTGGTGGGTGGATTATTTGTCAGAATCTCTGATGAAGCACTAAAATCTTCACCAGTTTCTATTGCTGAGATGTACTAGAGTTTCTAAAGATATTGAAAACGAGAGACTGTAGCATCACCTTGGAGTTGGAGCTCATAAAATATCAGGCTCAAATTTTTTACTATCTACCAAAATATTTATAAAAAAGTGACGTACTCATTATGCATGGAGTCAAAGTTAACTTTAGTGTGTTTTTTTGTTAGTTGGCGGGTGGGGAGTTCTCCATAATGATGCAACAATGACAGTGTAGGCTCTCAAGTAACTACTAGTACAAATGTTAATTGCACAAACAGTGTAGGCTAAGGCCACCGATCTGAGTTTGGACTTGGGAGACACATAAATCACAAAAATCTCAGATGGAACTGTACCAAGTATCCTCTACAATTTAAGGTGAATAGTTTTGGGATCTTTAGTAGTATGAGTGTGAGTCTGTGTTTGTGTGTTTTTTTTTTCCTCTCTTTAATTTGATCTGATTATGTTGGGTGCTATTTTCCAAGCATTCAAGTATTTGACCAAGAATGATGAAAACATTGAAAAGGAAACATTAATAACAGTAGAGATGCTACCGTTGGAATGAATTAATGATGGATAGAAGAAAGGATCTCGCTTCTCTTTCTCACTGTTTTAATATTTTTAACACGCTATAATCGTTTAAATAAATGATGAAATTCGGACCCTTTTTCTCAATATTTATGTGTCACATCCTCTCACTATTAAATTCATTAAATTAATATTCAGTATTTTTACTAGAAGCTAAAATTATTACAATACAACAAGTGATAGTTAATCTTGTTTGCCTAAAAATTGAAGCTACTCAATTATATGATCAAAATGTTAACCATTTTTATGGTCCGAGTAGTAATTTTTTTTTTGATAAAAGATTATTAATTATTATGTTCAAATTAGAATTTATTAATTAAGTTATATTCGTTGGGTCGCAGGCAAATAATGGTAATATCAATAGTAATAACCAATTCCATAATTAAAGTGAAACATATGAAATTAAAATTTATGTAACATAGAGAAATTTTTGAGATGCATAACTCAAGCGGTAAATAATGTTATTTATTCATGACGAGATGAAGTTAACTTTTTATGTTTTTGTTCTAAAACGACATTTACAAGAGAGGATAAAAACACAGAAGAATAAAAAATAAAAATAAAAACAGAGACACAGACACAGACACACAAAGAAAGATCTCCCTGAAAAATAAAGTAATAGAAAGGTGAAATGCATTTAAAGCTAGGCTGCTGGCTGCCATGTTAGGTACTGCTTCCCTCCTCTCCACCCACCCTCCCACTCTCCTCAGTCCAAATTCATCACAACTCTTCATTTTCCCATACTTACTCATATATATACTAACCCGTTCAAGAAGAAGAAAAATACTAGAAAAGGAGAGATGGTGGGGCCAGCGAGGCCATTGTTCGTGCTGTTCGGATCCTCCATCGTTCAACTTAGCTACAGTAATGGCGGTTGGGGCGCCATTCTCTCCGATATCTACTCCCGTAAAGTATCTCCTGCTCTCCTTGTTGCTTTAACCGCCGCCTTCGGTTTTGTTCGTTTGTTTTGTTTTTTGTTTTTTATCTCTTGCTTTAAACTTATTATAACTTGCTTGCTTTCTTTCTTTCTTCTTTCCTTTTCTTTTGAGAATCTATTATAATTTGGCTTAAGAATCTTTTATAATCACTTGTTTTCTGGTAACTTGTTGGTACAATGTGGGTAGAGGGTTATTAACTGCACAGAGTGAGTGATATGCAAGCTGGGAAAATACCTCTAACATTGTTCCTGCAATTACTAGCCAAATTGTTTGGATACTCGGATATTTCAATGTAACTTTTGGGATAAATTTTGGTTTACCAAATATTAACTCTTTTCATATCAACACATTCTTCAATTAAATGTAGGAAATGATCCTTGGGTGACTTATTCAATCAGCAATATTATCTCCGAGTTGTGATTCATATCATTATATTGTGAATGCACAGGCTGATGTAATCTTGAGAGGATATTTTGGTTGGAATTCAAGACGCGCTACCCAAATCCTTGATCAGGTTTTCCCAAAGGTGATAGCATGAATCAACTATAAAGTTCACATTTTGATTTTATTTCAAGGCTCAAATTCCTGCACAAAATGGAGAGTCAGTTGTTAGTTTCTTCCAATCTGAGAGACAAAAGCATGAGACATCTCAATGGCTTTTGCCTCATCTTCTTTCTACTTAGCATTTTGTCTGTTTCTGTGGGAGCAGGATGCTACTGTTCAGCCATCTCTGATAATCGTGTATTTTGGTGGCAATGATTCCATGGGACCTCACACATCTGGACTTGGTCCTCATGTACCACTTCCAGAATACATTGAAAATATGAGAACAATCGCAACTCATCTCAAGGTAACTTTTCAACTCTAGAATCTAGACTATGGATTTTTGATGACATGCTTGTTTTGATGAGAGCTTCGTTTGTTTTGAAAGGAACATTCTAATGAAAGCAGTATAAACCTTTGTTCTGATATCCTTTTACAGATTGCTTATGTCGAACAAGGCTAATAATATAATACCTTTGCTGTCTTATTTGTTTTGTCTTTGACTTTTTGCAATTTATATACTAACAGTGCAAATGAATTCCAGAACCTTTCAGACAAAACCCGCTTAATATTTCTCAGTTGTCCACCTGTTAATGAGGCCAAACTCCGCGAAGTTACAAGGTATGGCTAAAAATATATAATATAATACTTGCTTGAAAATGATATGCAAAATAGTGAGCTGAGAAAGTCTGTTTTTTTTATATATTCTTCCGAAACAGTACATATTTCAGCGAGCTAGTTCGTACAAATGAGTTATGCCGGATGTATTCAGAAGCTTGTATAGAGTTATGCAAGGAGATGGATGTGAAAGTAGTCGATCTTTGGACAGCAATCCAGAAACGAGAAGATTGGATGAATGCTTGCTTTACGTGAGCACATCCACCTTACTCTCTCAATCTCTCTGTGTCTCGTTTTGGTCTTCATAATTTATATGTATTTGTATATGCAGGGATGGAATTCACCTGTCTGAGGAGGGAAGCAAGGTAGTTGTAGAAGAGATAGTGCAGGTGCTGAAAGAAGCTGAGTGGGAGCCTAGTCTACATTGGAAGTCGATGGCGTCTGAATTCTCAGAGGACTCCCCCTATGATTTAGTGGCTTCGGATGGAAAAACGACCATAAATCCTTCAGAATGGACTTTCCACAGAGAAATTAAGTGGGACTAGATGTATCTGATAAGCCATTTGCTTTAGCTACTACCATGGAGCAGCATGAACGAACGAATGTGTATGTAGTTATTTTATGAACTGTACTAGAATCCAACTTATCTATACACTCTATGAACTGCTTGTAATTTGTACTGATAAATTTTGAAATCGTGCTTTGCAATGTTTATGGACTAAACCCTACATCTCAGTAGGTATATAGTGTAAATATGTTAATTTTAGACTAGGTTGATCATAGGACCATTAAAGTTACAATCTTTTTAATACTTGAAAATTAATATTAGAATATTTGTAGCTATATTTATTACATCAAAAAGGAAGAGTTGAGTTAGTGCGTGTGTTGGCATAGGGGTAATGATGTAATTTGATATTTAGTGTAATCCAATTTTTGAAAAGTAGTTCATATGTTTTCAACAGTTGAACATATAGTTAGTTATACTTGAGATACTCTCTTCTTGTTAACAAAAATGCCATTTTCATAGAGAAATCGTTAGTCAATCATATAATAATATATAGCATGAAGAAAAATAAAAACTTGGACTATGGTTTAGCTTGTATAAAAGGAAACGACATCGTTTGGCCTTTGCCTCCGTGGCAAAAAGCATAAAGGTCTTTTTGTCATCAGAAGGTGACTCACAGTCACATGTCCAATCTCTTCCTCAAACAACAACCGAAATCTGCCCCCAATTTTCATTAATGAAATCTCCATTTTGTGTTAAAATGCTAATTATTTAATTCCATTTTGATACAACGAGGATGCTAAAAGGGTTTTTAATTTATTTATTTTGTGGTGTTGATTGTTAATAATTCTAAAAGGTATTGATTGGTATTTAGAATGATGAGTTGCACACAACATTAGGAATAATTGGCAAGGGATATTCATAGATTCGCTGCCGCTTGTGTTTTTTTCCGCAGTAATATTTGAAATTAATTAACAAACCACCACCCAACAAAACTAAAATTAATTCTCTTTCTTAAGAGATTAATTTAGAAGTAAGTATTTCTCTATTAAACAAACATCTCATCTCAGGCAGGCATTCACCAATTAACTAAGCACTCTGTCACCAATGACAAAGGTTCCTAGAGAGAAGAACCATTCAACCCCTTCCAACACTTGCTTCGACACGTTACATATAATATAATATATATGTATATATGTACATCAATTTATAGTCGTATAGATTTAGGATCGATATAGAGAGAGAAATGGGGAGTTACAACTACCGAGTGCTGGGATGGTTCAACCGGAAGTTCAAGATCACCGAGCCAGAGCCCCCGCCGGAAGTCAAGGCGGCGTTTCTCAAATACACCGGTGGTGGTGGTGGGTCCCACATGACGGTGGAGCAGCTTCATAGGTTCCTGGTGGAGTACCAAGGCGAGGAAGGCTGCACCACCGCCCACGCGGAGGCGATCATGGCAGAAGTGATCCTCCGCCGCCACGACGCCGCCCAGCCTCACCGCGCCCTCACCCTCACCCTCCACGACTTCTTCGATTTCCTCTTCCAAGATCATCTCAATGCCCCCATTAATCCTCAGGTTCTCTTCATCACTTGTTTAAATTTCTTACCATCGTATCTCATTTTGTCATTTAAAAAAAAAAGCCTAGAGTCAACTGGTTTTCTAGCTTTAAAAATAATGTTGTAGCTAATTAAGCTGGACAGAAATTATAAGTTATTCGTACTAAAGTCGTTGAGTATATAAATTCTTACTCCTCTACACGTTCTGGGGAAATTACATTTCCAGACTGTTAAAGAGCTTCATTAATGTGATTCTAAGAAATGGCATCAACCACATGGAGTGGAGTACTAATTAATAAGCTTCCTATTTTGCCCTCTAATAAATATACATTAGATGTAGCTAAAGTAATTGTTCAAATGAAAATGGGTGCAGGTGCACCATGACATGAGTGCTCCAATGCAACATTATTTCATATATACAGGCCACAATTCCTACTTGATTGGAAACCAGTTGAACAGTGAGTGTAGTGAAATCCCAATCATCAGAGCTCTTGAAAATGGTGTTAGAGCTATAGAGTTGGATCTATGGCCCAATTCTGCTAAAGATAGCATCCATGTTCTCCATGGAAGGTAAGTAAATGAAAATATCACATTCACCACATATATACTAGACTAGTGCTTTACATTAATTTTCAAGAAACACCAACCAAATTCTTGAATCTTGATACAGGACCCTAACTCCTCCTGTGCCACTCATGAACTGCTTAGAGTCCATTAAAAACCACGCCTTCGTTAAATCTCCCTACCCCGTTATCATTACACTAGAGGATCATCTTACTCCAGATCTTCAGGCTAAAGTTGCAGGGGTAAGTGTGCATGTATGTTTCTCTTCTCACTGTGTTTTATGGGATTATTATGAGCAAACTTTTATTGATGATTTGTGTAGATGGTGATGCATGTTTTTGGAGATATGTTGTATATCCCAGAGTCAGAGTTCTTGGATGAGTTTCCTTCACCCAATGACTTAAAGCACAAAATCATACTCTCTACTAAGCCACCAAAAGAATACCTTACCAGCAACATTAACAACAGCAAGGAAGGCGAAGAAAGTGATGAGGACGATGAAGACGAAAGTGACGAGATCCAGCAAAAAACGAGGACTATAACTGCACCGGAATACAAGCGTATCATAGCCGTTCGTGCTGGCAATGCCAAGAAAGGGCTGAGGCAAACGCTAATAAATAATGAAAGCCACAAAGTTAGTAGGCTCAGCTTGAGTGAACAAAGGCTGGAAAAGGCTGCAGAACTGTATGCAACACATCTTATAAGGTGCTCCTTTATATTGTTTCATATATAAAATGATTGTCTTCATTCTTGTAACACGTTAGTAAACTTGTAGATTCAGTCAGAAGAATCTTCTGAGGATATATCCCAAGGGAACAAGAGTAACCTCATCCAACTTCAAGCCAATGATGGGGTGGATGCATGGAGCTCAGATGGTTGCCTTTAATATGCAGGTTCTTGCTAAAACCACCTCTCTATGTTTGCATTAAATGCCTACATGTGATAGATAACATTAGAGCTGCTGCATATATATGAATATAGGGGCATGGGAAATCACTTCAGATTATGAAGGGACTGTTTAGATCCAATGGAGGCTGTGGCTATGTGAAGAAGCCTCATTTGCTAATGCACAGAGGTCCAAACAATGAGGTTTTCGATCCCAAACAAACATTGCGTCCCAAGAAGACATTAAAGGTGACTGTGTACATGGGAGATGGATGGAGATATGATTTCAGCCACACACACTTTGATGCATACTCGCCGCCCGATTTCTATACTAAGATGAAAATAATTGGTGTGGCAGCAGATGGTGCAGAGGAGAAGACACGGGTGAAGAAAGACGAGTGGATTCCTCATTGGGACGAAGAGTTTTCGTTCCCATTAAGAGTTCCAGAGCTTGCTCTGCTCAGGATTGAAGTAAGAGATTACGATACATCATCGGAGAAGGGTGACTTTGGGGGGCAGACGTGCCTGCCCGTGTCCGAGCTCCGGCCCGGGATACGGGTAGTTCCCCTCTACGACAAGAAGGGTAACAAGTACAAATCTGTGAGGCTTCTCATGCGATTTCAGTTTGAGTGAAATGGTACTTAGTTCATTCGTTTGAATGTTTGATTTCCTTGTGATGTGAACTGTGATCATTAAGGAACTGTCAACCCATTTCTATTTAACTCTAACATCACATAAACATATATACACACATTAACCAGACTAAGCATTAAACTTTGTCTCTCTGTGTGTGTAGTTTATATCTCATCCGCATTAATAATGTTGTTCTTAAATTGAAAATAATCAACACGTGTAAGTGCATTATACAGTGATCAATAGGTAAAACCAAAAGAATTGTATATCAACTTTAATTTTTTCAAACACAATTAAAAAAACGTTAGTGGGAAATGGGAATAGGATCCCAGTGAGGAAATATATACTAAAACTCGTGACAATTGTGCAAAGGAATACATTCTTCTATAGAAAATGTGAAATACTATTATACTATATACTATGCAAAAGTAAATTGAACACTAATTAAGAGAAAGTGATCTGCAAATTAAGCATCTATCAAGAATTAATTATATTTGTAACACATACGTGCAATGCTGCCGCACTTAATTGGAAAATCAAAGCTAGCCTAGTAATAGTAAAATTAATGTTTAAAACATTATTAGATCTCGAATTTGTTATGTAATTTATTTTATTAAAAATGGAAAATCCAACTTCACAATAGACATCACTTTTTTTCTTCTTAAAAGTGGCTTATTATTGACCACAACTTTATTATACCCAAAAGTAGACATATTTCTTTTACTTGTAAACTGATGTCGGATATTTTTAATTATAATAACTGTGAACTATGAGACCGGAAGTCTAAATATTTCAATTAACGGAAGTTTTTCCTATAGTTTCAAAATACTTAATTAAAACGCACGCATCATACATAGCCATTGTCATCGAATAAAATTTAATGCCTATTCCCACTACTAATTTTATTGTTTTAATTATTTGAACATTTTAAAATTAAAATTTATATATCCTATTTTTTGAATTTATAAATGTTAAAATTCAATTTAAATTGATATTAAAAATTAAAAATAATTATATGATCCTAATTAGATGAGATAAACTCCTAGTATTAAATACAAAAATTAAATATAAAAGATTAATATTGAAAAATGAAAAGCATAATAAAATTTAGTAATCTGGCATAAAATATATGGAACACAAAAGTGTGACTAAATAATATCGGTATTGCCATCATCACATGTATATGTATTTATCTAATATCATACCTACCAAATTAATTAGTATACTTTTGTCCCAAGATTAATGTAAAAACATAAAGATTTAATCTGTTCCATTAATCTTGAAATACTATGATTAAAACTTTATGATCTAGTAAATACTTTTAATTGTCAACCAATATTTATCGAAGTTACAGTCTTTATCCTGGAGCAGAACTTTATTTCAAAATGAAACAATAATTAAAAAAATGGAGGGAGTAATCTTTATGCAGTGGCTCATCGAGCTTTTTTAATTATGAAAAGAAAATCTTATGAGATACTCCATTCATTTCTCAATTATTGATACATTTTATTATTATAATAAAATCAGTTAAATATAAAAGCGACAAAAATAGAACACAAAAATATTATTATAATAAAATCAGTTAAATATAAAAGCGACAAAAATAGAGCACAAAAATAGAATTGAGAGTATTAATTATTACACAAAATATAACTGTTTATTCTTGATTCTAACAAACAAAAGATTAAATGTAAATGGGGACTTAGACTAGACTTACTTTCTCCCCGAATCATGCACCAAAAGTCTCCCCCACCCTCCCCCCACCAAACCCAATAAACTATAACTATAATAAAAGAAAAGAAAGGAAAAGGAATAACCTCAGTATTAATTATATGGTTCTCACATATGTAATACATATATTTAAGAATACATGGATCTACGCACGTAATCATCTCTGTCAACAACAAGAACAACAAAGCTTCCAAGAAACAACCAATTTACAAACGCTTCCTTCTACGCGTTACATCGCATATATATATATATCTGTGCTCATCAATCTATATCTATATCTATATATATATATATAAACCCTTAGTCATAGATACATAGATATAGAGAGAGAGACAGAGATAGTAATGGGGAGTTACAGCTACTACCGAGTGTTCGGATGCTTCAGCCGGAAGTTCAAGATCAGCGAGTTGCAGGCGCCGCCGGAGGTGAGGGCGGCTTTCACCAAATACGCCGCCGGTGGGGACCACATGACGGCGGAGCAACTGCACAAGTTTCTGGTGGATTTCCAAGGAGAGGAGGGATGCAACACCTCCGACGCGGAGGTGATCATGGCAAAAGTATTCCACCGCCGCCACCACCTCGGCCGCCGATTCACCCTTGACGACTTCTTCGATTTCCTCTTACAAGATGATCTCAATGCCCCCATCAATTCTCAGGTATATATATCATTATCTTTTTTCACATTAATTCCACCTTTTCCACTATGTCCCCATGTTTCACTTTTTTTATAGTTGATAAAATGTTTAAGTTCACTAGTTTTTTCTTGGACTGGAGATAAAACAACAGAAAAGAAAAAGAAGAAAGAAAAAGATCAACAGATTCAAACTGTTTTGGTAGGTTGGAAATTAATGTTTTCTATTTTATTTTTTGAAGATGGCCCAAACTGAAAAAAGAAGATAATTTTATTAGTTTGTTCACACTGAAGAATCTATGAAAATGGTGGGGAAGAGAGAGAGAGAAGAGGTTATTTATATATGCTGACATTTTCAGATCAGTAGTTATAGTAATAAAATAAATGTATTATTACAATTTATGATATTGCTAATTGTGCTTAGCTAGATTCTACTAAATTAGTTGAGTATTTTAAATTATTTCTGGCCTATTAGCTAAGCTTTCTTCATTAGTATAAGAATATTATAAGAAAAGACTTCGTTCATAAGTTTTTGTCTTTGACACATTCTGTGATTTGAAATTTCTCTCTGTGAGCTTTGATTTGGACCTAAATAATAGTTGTAAATTCCTAATTTACTCTTGTCTCAATATCTCCTAATAGTTTTCATTCATTCATATGTATTTTTATTTTACTGTGCAGGTGCACCATGACATGAGTGCTCCAATGCAACACTACTTCATATACACAGGCCACAATTCCTACTTGACTGGAAATCAGTTGAACAGTGAGTGCAGTGAAATCCCAATCATCAAAGCTCTTGAAAATGGTGTCAGAGGCATAGAGTTGGATCTTTGGCCTAATTCTACCAGAGATAACATACATGTTCTTCATGGAAGGTAACTTCATAATACATTCATCCATTAACATCACCATCAACTTATAATACCACATTATATTTCAAGAAACTCATCACATCACATGTACCATCTTATATGCAGGACTCTAACTCCCCCGGTGTCACTGATGAAATGCTTCGAGTCGATTAGAAAGCACGCCTTTGTTAAATCTCCATACCCTGTCATCATCACTATAGAGGATCACCTTCCTCCACATCTTCAGGCTAAAGTTGCAGAAGTAAGTAGATATATATGTATATATCATGGAAGTAGTCTTTTCTACTTTGCTTTATTTTACTTTTAGGTTAATTATTGAGATGGGGATTTCGTTGATGATGATGTAGATGGCCACACAAGTTTTTGGAGCTATGCTCCATATCCCAGATTCAGACAGCTTGGAAGAATTTCCTTCACCTGATGACTTAAAGCACAAGATTATACTCTCTACTAAGCCACCAAAAGAATACGTTGCCATGAACAGTATTAAGGATGAAGAGACTCCAGCTTTGCAGGAGAAAGATTCATCCGAAGACGAACAATTCTTGAAAGAGACATTGATTTCTGCAGCAGATGTTGATGATGAAGAAAAGGTAACAAGATAACACTGCTAATATTTATCATTTACCTCTTATGGTGGTAGTCTACTGTTTCATATACATAAATTTGTCTTCTTTTCTTGCAGAATCAGAGTGATGAGTACGATGAAGAGAGCAGCGAGGTGCAACAGAAATCGGGGAGTGTGAGTGCACCGGAGTATAAGCGCCTCATAGCCATTCGTGCAGGGAATGCCAAGAAAGGGTTGAGGCACGCGCTCAATAATGGAAGCGACAAAGTTAGTAGGCTTAGTTTGAATGAGCAGAGGCTTGAAAGAGCTGCAGAATTATATGCAACGCATCTTATAAGGTAATCTTTTTTTGTTAATGCATGCTTGTATACATCATAGTTGGACTTCAGCTTAATCTTGCTTTATACATGGTGTTGTAGATTCACACAGAAGAATATTTTGAGGGTATATCCTAAGAGCACAAGAGTTACCTCATCCAACTTCAAGCCCATCACAGGCTGGATGCATGGAGCTCAAATGGTGGCCTTCAATATGCAGGTTCATTTTCTTTGCTATTTTGGTATTATTTTGGCAATTTGATGTGCTTATATGTATCTTGCTTAACTATATCCATATGCATACTACCTATAGGGTTATGGAAAATCGCTTTGGATGATGCATGGAATGTTTAGATCAAATGGTGGCTGCGGTTATGTGAAGAAGCCTCATTTGCTAATGGACAAAGGTCCAAATAATGAGGTTTTCGACCCCAAACTACCATTGTCTGTGAAGACAACGTTAAAGGTAACAGTTTACATGGGAGATGGATGGCGACTGGACTTCAGCCACACGCACTTCGACACCTACTCACCACCCGATTTCTACACCAAGGTAAGAAACAAACATGCATGTACAAGTTATTGTAAGAATACTAGACATGATAAACAAAAAACATGACTAGTTGATTGATTGGTAGGTGTATATAGTTGGAATGGGAGAAGATAGCTCAAAGAAGAAGACGAGGGTAAAGGAAGACGACTGGACTCCCTATTGGGACGAAGAGTTTGTGTTCCCATTAAGAGTTCCGGAGCTTGCTCTGTTGAGGATTGAAGTAAGGGATCACGATAGGTCGGAGAAGGGTGATTTTGGCGGGCAAACGTGCCTGCCCGTATCCGAGCTCAGGCCCGGGATACGGGCAGTTCCTCTTTACGACAGGAAGGGCAACAAATACAAATCTGTGAGGCTTCTTATGCGGTTTCAGTTTGTGTGAGATGAGATTTTTTTTTCCAATATTGCATGCATTGTTGTAAATAAGCCTATGTATAGTATTTAAGAGAGCTATTTTTTGGTGATTGCATGCTTTGCTTTTGACTCCATGAAATGAGAAACAAAGATAAAAAAGAGAAAAGCAGAGGGATTTCTGTTTCTCTAGTTTTGTTGAGGAACTTCTTTTTGAATGTTTGCAAACAAAGAAAAGGACATAATCTAATGTTCTTGTCTAGATTGTACTTGTAACTTTGTAACTATAATTAGAAAGGTTTCCCAAAATAGAAGGTACTTTTCCAACGAAATCTCTTTCCCGCTATATACTATATACGTGAAAAGAAAATGCGAATAATCGGTGTATGTCATTGTCGACGATGATAAATCCTTCAGCAAACATCAATGTCACCGTCGAATCCGTGGCCAATTCGCCGCGGTGGCGCCACCAATACGACGAATTCCACATTTTCCATCCGCCAAAATCGATCTCGTTTTTCTGATTCATTTCGGTCATTCCCTTTTTCAATTCACAATCCGATCGCAAAATGTCGAGCAGCAAACAGAGCTATCGGGTGTGCTTCTGCTTCCAGCGGCGATTCCGGGTGGCGGCGGCGGAGGTGCCGGCCGACATCAGAGCCTTATTCATCAAGTACTCGGCGGCGAACGGCTTCATGAGCGTGGATCAGCTGCAGCGGTTCCTGGTGGAGGTGCAGAAGGAGGAAAACGCCACGTTGGAGGATGCACAGGTGCTAATTGATAGCGTTAGCATCCTTCATGAGCTCAAGCATATCTCATTGTTCCACAAGAGAGGCCTCAATATCGAGGGCTTTTTCAAGTACTTGTTTGGGGATGCTAATCCGCCTCTCAATCCCAAAGTCGGGGTAAATTTTTGTTCCTGATTTTTACAAAAAACAAATCTTTATCATTATTTTGTTTTAAATTTTTAATGGTGATGGTGAATATTGTTTTAACATCTTAATCGTGTCAATCTTTATGAAAGTAATATGCTAGCTATAATTGATGAAAGCTTCTCTTTTGTTGTGAATAAGATAATACCTTCACCCTACTTGATGGAGTATATTTTTTTTTTTGTCTTATTGGTATCTTGTTGTGTCCCACATTATAACCTAGGATTGGGTCTCTCTCAGTCTTCCAGGACTTCCTTTTTAGGCCAGTTTCTTGAAATTTTGTAGCAAGAACATAAACATGAGTATCGATGTTTGGATGAAGGCCTAATAGCCCAAAAGCACAATTCACATATTGGTTCATACTTTGCTTTTAATGCAGTTGATTACTTTCTCACATTCCTTTGGTTTTTCATTGATAAAATGTAGACTGAAGAATAATGTGATCGGAAAAGAAAATATGAATCTTGACTACAGCGTTATTGAGACTGAGTGCAAATTAAAGTATATGCTTATTTTGACAGCAAGCTTCACAACCAGAAAAGCTCTTGGAAAAAGTTTTATTGATTAACTTACGTATTAAAAATTTTCCCTTATACATAGCCATGAGATTGTTTTACTCATATCTATCTCACTTTGACAAATGACAACTAAATATCTTTTTCTAACCATCCATTTATATTGCTGTTCAGGTTCACCATGATATGAATGCTCCACTATCTCATTACTTCATATACACTGGACACAATTCATATCTAACAGGGAACCAACTAAGCAGTGCCTGTAGTGATGTACCTATCATAACTGCACTGCTTAGAGGTGTAAGAGTTATAGAACTAGACATATGGCCTAATTCCACAAAAGACAATGTTGAGGTTCTGCATGGGAGGTATGCTTTCATTGCATTTTTTATTTTACTTTGGATGTTGAAAATTTATTGTGTTGATTGATGGCTACAACAACAATTTTCATCTTTCAAATTCATTGGTCAATTACAAGTGATAAATAGACAACTAAGTACGATTCAATTGGTAAGACGCTTCCCCTCCAACCAATAGGTCGGGAGTCACCATGAAGGGGAAATGGAGAACCATTATAGATCACACAAAATGATAATTACAAGTGATAGATGTGCTGATTTAATTGGCTTTACAAATGATTGAGCTAAAATATAAATATTTAATAAATCACACAAGACTTAAAACAGAGATGAATGAAAAAAATGGATTTGACCATCAACAGCATGACTCAAAATTCTGTAAAAACAAGAGTAATGGAGAAATGACTCCCTTGTCTAGAAATGATGAATGTATATTTGACAGAACTTTATCTTTTATTGGATTTTTTGGTTATGCAGAACGCTTACCTCTCCTGTTAAACTCATCAAATGTTTGAGATCTATTAAAGAGCATGCTTTCGTTGCATCTGAGTATCCTGTTGTGATTACACTTGAAGACCATCTAACTCCTTATCTTCAAGCTAAAACAGCTGAGGTTTGTATTTATGGTGTCTATAAGGGTTCATTAGTCATTAATGTTTCTTCATAATCGATTGCCTCATAACTGAATCTAGATGATAACTAAAACATTTGGAGACATGTTGTTTTCACCTGATGCTGAATGTCTGAGTCAATTCCCCTCTCCGAATTCTCTGAGAAGAAGAATAATTATATCAACCAAGCCACCTAAAGAGTACTTACAAGCTAAGGATGCTAAGATACATGATACTAACTCTAAGAAGGTAAAGACTAAACCCAAGGAAGAGCCTTGGGGGTTTGAAATCAAAAGTTTCAGAACCAAACCAAGTGTAAATAAGGTTAGTATATTTCATGGATAATGTTGCACAGACACATTGTTTTCTATATCTCTAAGTTGAGCCACAATTTCTCTTCCAGGTTATTGACGTGGATATGGAGTCTAATGAAGATGATGAAGAGGATTCTAAGTTGGACCACCACCAAGTACCTGAGTATAGGCGTCTAATTGCAATCCATGCTGGAAAAGGAAAAGGTGGAATGCTGGACTGGCTTAAAGTGGATCCCAACAAAGTCAGACGTCTTAGCTTGAGTGAACATGAGTTAGAAAAGGCAGTTGTAACTTATGCCCAGGATATCGTGAGGTAATTAAGTTTCTTAAGCTATGTAATGACCATGACTAAGTTACTTTTTATGTCTTAAGAAGCTCATTTATGATGACATAAGCAATTTGAAGCCTGTGATTTCATAATATTTATTATTCATAGAATAAGATAAACATTGAGAACTGCAGTAAGTACTGGTCAAAGAAGGAAATTACTATGGATATAAAATGTATCTTGTAATCTCAAATAAAACCAGCATGACATAGACGTTAGTTGCTAACTCTGAGGAACTTTTGTTGCTATAACTTTGATTATATATGTCTGCATTCACTGAGTTTGGTTGCTTTACATAACACCTAGCTATTGATTTTTGTGTTTGTCATATATATTTTATGCAAAACACAATCTTAATCTTTATATTGCTACGATTCAGGTTTACGCAGAGGAACTTATTGAGAGTGTATCCAAAAGGCATACGTTTTGACTCATCAAACTACAACCCTTTAATTGCTTGGATGCATGGTGCTCAAATGGTTGCGTTGAATATGCAAGTAAGTATATTTATTCTCTTACAAAGTTCAGGATATTGAGACTCCAACTCAAAATTGCAACTTATGCTCGAGCAACTTTATATGTGTAAACATATATGTACCAGAGCATAAAAATTGACCAGAGATTTCTATTTGAATGTTAACAATAGACAAATCTATGGAAGAAATTAGAAAATTTTCATGAATTTCATAGTTATATAACACATTAATTTCTGCAATAGGGTTATGGAAGATCACTTTGGTTGATGCATGGCATGTTCAGAGCTAACGGTGGCTGTGGATATGTTAAAAAACCAGATTATTTGCTGAAGGGGGGAGTTGTGAGCTACGATATATTGCTCATCAAAATGACTTTGAGGGTAGACTCAAAAATTCCGGATGTCACAATCTTCTTCAAGCCCTTTGTTTCTTGCTGTAAAATTGTCTTATATTTACTTAATCTTTCATCTTATTCTGTACACATTTTATAAATTTTGCTACAGGTGACAGTGTATATGGGTGAAGGATGGTTCTATGACTTCCATCACACATACTTCGATAGTTACTCTCCGCCTGATTTTTATGCTAGGGTACGTAATTACGTATGCCGATGCATAACAAGCTTTTATTTACATTTCTCTATACTGTTGAAGCTACTACAGAGAGAATGAAGTTTGTTATGTAACCTCAGGTGGGAATTGCTGGAGTGCCAGCTGATGTTGCAATGAAGAAAACGAAAACACATGATGATAGCTGGATACCAAACTGGGATGAGGTGTTTGTGTTCCCATTAACAACCCCTGAGCTGGCCCTACTACGTGTTGAAGTTCACGAGCATGATACGTCGGAGAAGGATGACTTTGCAGGACAAACATGCCTACCAATATCAGAGCTGAGACAAGGTATCCGAGCCGTTCCTCTCCATACACAAAAGGGGGAAAGATACAAGTCAGTCAGACTCCTCATGCGCTTTGAGTTTGTTTGATCTGGTAATTTGTCTCTCTCAAGTTATTCTACTTTTTGTTTTATGATCATAACTCAATGCTCAAACATGCTATTTAATTAATTTATCTAGTATATATTATCAATCAAATAAGTTTTTATGTATGAGAGTGTCATGTTGTGTAAGTATGCTGAATGACTAAATAGAAAGTGTGTTTTATTACAGCTGCTAAGTTCAATTCAGTCTGAGTTAAAGAAAAAAAACATGGCTTCAATTAATTTCATCATTCTCAGTAGATTCTTGATCTTTTCACCCATTAATCTTGGGAAATTATAAGTGATGTAGTTTGTAAGAATGGTTAATAATTGCTTAACATTTTACATGCTACACCTGATGGCTGGCAGTTGGCTAGAGGAGGGAATGGAATATATATAGAAATAAATTGGAAATTAAAATAAATAAAAAAAATGCTTGCGTCTGCGAAGGGAAGGGGGCCAGTAGCAGACTAGCAGTTGGAAAAACAAGTTGTGATGTTATAAAACTGATAAATGGATGATGCTAGCTAACTTAATTGCCACACGAGATTCACGAGTAAAACTAGTAGTTAGCTAGGTTAGGTAGGCTTATTTGTTTTATTTTGTGCAGTGCACCATTTATTTTACTACTTCCGTCCCGTTAAATGCGACCACAAGAGTTTCGGCATGAATATTAATAAAATAAAGTGGTGTTTTAAAAGAATAGTAAAAATATATTTTAAATGTAAAACTTTTTATTTTTAGGAAAGTGATCATTTTTAATGAAACGGCCCAATAAAATTATATGATCATTTTTTGCGAGACAGAGAGGGTAATATTTTATCTATAAATACCGTCGTCCAAGCATATATATATATATATATATATTGCTTGCATTGCATGGGAAATAAATAAATACTAACATAGAGTCTGAAGAGAGAGCTTGTTGTGAGCGAGTAGCGTAAAGATAATAATAATTCATCGATCGATCCCCTTAAATAATTAATTTCCAACTTTGGTAGATAATAATCCGGCTCTGATTTGAAATAATTAGGGTATGTTATTGAATATAATTTGCACTTTGCAGGTAGTAGTGTAGGTGAAAGGAAAGTGATGAGTTAGTCTGGAATACAACGACGACGGCGCGCCATAGGATGAGAATGACGCCATAATTTTCGTGACAGTAAGGAATGTTTATTTTTATGGAGGACGGAGTCGAATTATAGAACATACAATTCAGTACAATTTCTCTCATTTTTTTTCTCTTAAAAACGAATTGAAGTTGAGGATAATGTGACTCCCAACTCAGAATTGCAATTTGCTACTAGTTATGGCAAGATACAAAAAGTGTTTGCTAAGACAAGGAGAAGATTTAAGCTATATTAATAAGCATAATTTACATTGCTTTGTACTGAGATTGGGAAAACTAGTAAATGGACTGACATCACTAGAGGTGTTTAAAGGAATCAGAATCGGCAGAATCGAATCATAATCGGCGGTTTTGAGAACCGTAACTGTGTAGACGACAGTTCGGTTACGATTCCAAAATTTTAGAACTGTGAACCGGCGGTTTGGAATCGTAACCGTCAATTTGGAACCGTATCGCAATTTTATTATTAAATTTAATTTACTTTTTTATATTATAAAGAGTCATTTTTATGATAATCTTTTTATAATTCATAATAATACGTTAAAACTTATGAATACATTAATAATTAAATAAAATAAAACTTAACTAGATGAGAACCTAATTAAACTCTAATATTATAAATTAAAATAATTAATTTTTTATTAGTGTTCATCTTATATTGTTATATTTATGAAGATTAACATTTTATTTTATTTCATTTTATTTCATTAATGTATTTGTGTTTAATGTGTTATTCAATTTAAGTATTCATGACATAATAACACATCAAAATATTTTTTTTTATTTCATTATTAATATATTATTATATGGATATTATATATAATTAACACTAAATTAAAATAAATATTTACCTAGTAATTATAGTACTACATTAAAAAGATAATTATGTGATACAAAATTACATGATAATATGCATTGGTATATAATTAAAATTTCAAAAATTTAAATATATTAGCATTAATTTTTTAGACGATTCGAAACCGTAACCGAAACCGTCCTATACGGTTCGGTTCCAAACAATGAACCACCACAACTACAGTTCAATTTCGGTTCCGAAAATTCGGAAACATGAACACCTCTACAACAAACCAACCACTCTTCTTTCTCTCTTTCTCTGTTTCTTGAGAAACGTGATACAATTGTCTTTGTAACTTGATTAATGATTCTTTAATTAATGATTAAAGTTTGATCTAAAAAATTGAATATGGTTGGTGGAAATAGTGCTATTGTCATGTAACGTGTTACAACCAACGAACCTTTTAGGGGCTGTTTTATGATTAGGTAGATGGTGCGGCAGAGCCAATCACTTTCACTCATTCATCCTTCTCAAAACACACAAAAACATCTTTTTCAATTTTAAAATAACCACTTTAACTAATTAATTCCATAAAGCCAGTTTTGATTAATTAAGTAGTACTTTATTACTACTACTTAATTCATTCTCACTTTCCAGAAAGTGCAAGTATTCTTGCTGTTGTCGTCATCCATTCATTATGTTATTCTTTTTATTGTGTACAAAATGAATCCCCACATATTTATCTAACTTCTGATATTGATTGACCAAGCAAGCAATACCTTTTTAACTGGTTAATAGTCCTTAAACTCTAATTTAATTACATCAAATTCTAGTCTCAATTCATTGAAGTTTCATTAATCATATCCAAGTATCCAACCAATATGCATCACATGTGCAATCAATTCCTTACCTAAATAAAATATATATTTTCATATTAAACCATCACATAGGAGTACTATTTTTGTCATTCATGTTGTGTACACATACCAATGCAATTAAAACGGTCAAATTTCAACATAGTATGAATTAATACAAATGTAATGAGTTTGAGCTAAATTTAATGGATTCGTGTTTTATCTTAAAGTTTCTTTCGGGGTCGGAATACTAAACAAATTGTTTTAATTTGTTATTAGTAATATTGCTATTTTATTTTTTTAAATTATGTTCACCCCTCTGTCGTATTATTTAATTTTATGTTTAAAATTGTTTTTGTTGGGTAAAGTCACATGTTATAGGTTATTGTTGTTGTGATATTTTATAATTAATTACGTTGTATAAAAACAAGTTATAATTATGTCGGGTCATAATTGAATAAAAATATTGATAATCCATAACATATCAGTTAATATCCATAACTGATATGATATGTCATGTAGATAAATAATTTATTTTTGATAATTTATTTTTATTAATTTTAGTTTTTATTAAAATTTATTTATTAGCATATATAGTCTATATTTGTTTTACATAAAATAATAAAAATTAAAAAAACAAAAACAAAAATAATAATAACTTTTATAATTATGTAACATTACACATCGTCACATCAGTATCAAATGTATTAAATTGTTCTCTCGACGAATAAATATTAATCTAAAAATATATCATGTCAATTCGAATTGAAATTTACACGTATAGAATTGATGTCGATTTTAAATTTGAATCGATATATGAAATCGAGATAATAACCCAACCCATTGACACTCATATTATATGATATAACATCACATGAAAAAATCTGTCATGGCATATTAATTTAGGCCACCAACAAAATCAATTGTGATTTTGAGTATAAAAGGTTAGTAGATTGTGAGCTCCCTCCGTTTTTTAATAAGTGTCCAATTTTACTAAATCACACACACTAATAAAATAAAACTTTACTTATATACCTTTATTGAATAACATATTAAATACATTCATACAAATAATATCAAATTCAAATAAGTATTAAATAAAGGCAAAATTGAAAGATTGTTATAAATATACTTTATAATTTTGAAATAGGACACTTATTTAGAAACGGAGGGAACGGAGGGAGGGAGTATATGTTTAGAAAGCCGTGTTCAACTTGTACACTGCGTAATATGGTGATTCAATTTTTAAACAACCTCTAACTAAATCATATTAATCAAAGAATAAAAAGGATAATGAAAATGGAATACAAATCGAAATTGAAGTCTCACAACTATTATATCTATTTATGGGGTCAAGAAATAAATGATGATTTAATGTATACGGTTTGCTTGAAAAGGTCAAATGCCTTGAAAAAGAATAAATGGCTTTAGATTTATTTTTCACTCTATACTTGATTTCATTTCATATAGACATAATACCTCCAGGAATGGATATAAGTAAGATGTATAATAAGATTGAGATTTACAAAAGATTTAAACTAACGAGCACACTAACATTTTTTTGTTTTGAATAGAGGCGGGAGGTAAAAAGGATTGAGTTAGTTTGAAATTAGAGCAGTTAAAATGGGCCTGACTCGGCCTGCTTGTCCAAGGTGCATGGGGTTTGGGTCGAATTGGAATTTAAAAATCGAGTTGAAAAAAATTGAGCCTAAAAAATTTCGTCCATAAAAAACCAATGTCTATGGGGTTTTGGGCTTAAAAAGTCCACCCATGCCCACTCTATGGTGATAAGGAATAATCAATTGAGCATATCCTCTTCTATTGTAGTAAGGTTCGGGGAGCATGGGTTGAATGTAAGAAATGATTACAGATTCAGGTTGTACTCCCGAAAGAGGCAATACAATATTTCGTGAGTTTCTACGGTTTGTTTAATAAGAAAATTAGAAAAAAGGTTTGTGCGTGTACGTGCATTTGGTTGGGATGATGTGGTTGATTTGAAGATCGAGAAATGCGGTGGTCTTCAAAGAGGAAGCGTGCAATGAGAGGAAAATGGTTAATGAACTGAACGTGGAAATGACTTGGTTGTAATAAGATTATAGACTTCAGATGTTGCGATCTGCATTCTTGGATTGAGAATCCTTGGAACTATTTGTAGTTTATTACTTTGGTTGTTACCTCATGTTTCTTTTACTGACAAAAAAAAAGATAAATATTTATATTATTTAAATTTATTTTTAAATTAAATATTATGAACTATAACATTAAGTTATTAAAATTAAGTTAATTTATTTACAATTTTTTTGTTTAGAAATAATAATAATTTTTATATAAAAATTTATTAAAATAAATAATTTATTTATTTATTATATTAAAATTATAAAATTTTAAAATATACTTCATCCGTTCCATTAAACATGACACATTTTATATTTAAATAAATATATTATAATAATAAAATGTATCATAAATAATGAGACGAATAGAATATATTATAATAATCGGACGGATAAAGCCCAACCAGTCCGGTCCGATAGGCTGTAAAAGCCGAATTGAACCTCATATTTAATAAGTCTGAATGCGGACTTCAATTTGTTAAAAAGTCCGCCGCCCGGTCCGATCCGGTAATTTTGGCACCTCTATTTGAAACCAGACCTCGTGCTTATCGTGGGGGATACGCATCGTTCAATAGACCCAGATCATATATGTACTACTCTTACTATTCAACTCTTATTCATATGACAATAACTTGTCACAATTTTAATTTAAAATAAAATTTATATAACGGGACCTATTGCTCAGTATTTTATTATTGTTAACTTGTGATATATTTGAAAAATAAATTTATCACTTAGGTTAAAACTTAAAAGCATAATCATTATTTATGGGGTGGATCCTGCTTCCCACAATTGTGTTTCACATTTCATGTTCCATAATAAATTTATCATTTTAGTTAATAATTTTGAAAATTAAAAAATTTATTATGATATAATGAATCATAATTAATATTTATTTAAAAAATTATATATTCTATTTTTGAATTTATGAACTCTAAAAATCAATTAAAAATAATATAAATATTAAAAAATAATTATAAACTCTATTTGGGATGAGATGAATCCTAATATTATGTATAAAATTAAACTAAAATATATAAAATTGAAATTAAAAAATAAAATTAAAAAACAGAAATGTGAAATAGAAGGAAAAGAGGAAAGTAATAAAAAAATTGACGTAATTGAATGTTCCCAGCTGCCAACTTTGTCTGGGCTGGTTGTCATTTTGCAGTCATCACACCTCCATCAAATTTTACTATCAGTGATTCACTATCATATCATATGCGTATTTATTTAGGTACTTGCTCTGCTCTCCACCACCATAGCGGAGCCACAACCGTCACCTACTTTACACACGCAGATACAGAGCGAGAGTGATTAATGGCGGCTGCCGAGGGTTTGCTGAGGAAAGATGATTACGTGGAAGGGTGCCCTGGCTGTGAGGTTGATCGCCAGAAACAATTACACAGAGGCCTGCCTCTCAAGCAAATTCTCATCGTCTGGATTATTGTGCTCTCCACTGGTAATCCGCCATCTACCAGCACCACCTCTATCTCTATATGCTCAATCGCCTTACACGATTATATTGTTTTTCTTTTATTTACTTTACTTCATTTTAGCGACCTGAACTTTCACTTATCTCTAGTTTAGATCCGGCTCCAGTGTAAAGGACTCTTTCTCATGCATGATTTGCACTTTGCTGTCGTTTTTCAGAAATTATGGATTGGATTTTGGTTGTAGCAACTTTTGTTTAATTTTGACTTTACTATTGCCGCATTTAGAAGTCGCGCATTAAACAGCATGAGAATTAAATACCTTTTTGCTATTAAAAGAATATGAACGATAACTTACAAAATTAAATGAAAAGTGGTGATTTCATTTTAACTAGTTGTGTCTATTCTCATAGAATGTAGTTTTGGTGGTTGGTTCTCTGTCTGTTTCTTGTCGACTTTTCCTGCACATGCTTCGTGTAGGAATATGGTTTGTTAGAAAAAATTTGAGACTATTCAAATTAAATTTTTTACTTTTTGTTTTGGGGGATCTAGAAAAAAGTGTCTTGGCAAAGAACTAAGATGCTATGCTATCATAACATGATCCATTTTCTTGCTATTTGTCAGCATATGTAAGAGTTCGAATTAAGGAGAGGGAATGCTTGAATATAGAAAAACATTTGTTGTTTAGCCATGGACAGTAGAATGACAATTTTGTTTTGAAGTGTTGTTATTGTGTGAGATTCACGTTGACAGACCATGTTTCAATGGACACGAGTCTCGGTATTTTACGTGGTTTATCCAAATTTGCATAAACTTGGTTCAGCAATTGCTCACTAGGCTTACATTTCCATTATTTTATATATATCCAGAGAAGAAGGAACTTGCATAATTCGACTGCCTTAGCATTTGCCATCTCCAATTTCTTTTTTTTTTATTTCATTGGTGCTGAAACATTTTCTTACACTGTTCTGATGTTTGTCTACAGCTCTGACAATATCATCTCTCTTCCCCTTCCTTTATTTTATGGTAAGCATTTGAATCTTATTAGTCACCTGTTAATTCTGGGATAGTGTGTGTTGTGTGCAGCCATCGAACAATTTGTACAAAAAATTGGTAGGACTAGATGACCATTACTTAAAGAAAGTTCAAATTAGCCATGCTCTTCAAATTTTGATTAAACAAACATGAATATGAGGATTAAAGCTACATATTTCACTAACAAATAAGTGGTTCTGCACCTAGGTCAATTTAAATGCTGTCTCAATCTGTTGCAGATAAGGGATTTTCAAATTGCAGAAAGAGAAGAGGATATTGGTTATTATGCGGGTTTTGTAGGTAGGAGTTACCTCTTGTTTTCAATATTCTTAGTTACTTTCAACAACTAATTCTTCATTATATGAAGGGTCTGCATACATGATTGGAAGAGCTCTGACTTCTACCTTGTGGGGAGCAATTGCTGATAGATATGGTCGAAAACCTGTCATAATCATTGGCTGTGCCACAGTGTCAGTAATCAATTTATTTCTTTAAGCATATATAGACATTCAGTTTGGGCTAACAAATAATCAGATTTCCTTTGTTTCCAGGGTTGTTTTCAACACTTTGTTTGGCCTTAGTATAAACTATTGGATGGCCATCGCAACGAGGTTTCTTCTTGGTAGTTTGAATGGCTTACTTGGACCAATAAAGGTATTTTTCTGATGTAACCAAATTGCATATTTTTGTGCATCTGCCTTATAGTAGTGCAATTTATTTAACTTGTAGCTGTTTTTTTCATCTTCATTTTTTTTCCATTGAATCACGCATGTTATGGCTTCCCTTCTATGTCCAGGCATATGCATGTGAAACAGTTCGTGACGAATACCAATCTTACGGATTGTCGGCGGTAAGTAATTATTGAATGTCTTTTAGCAGTTCACTGTGTGTATACGTGTCAATTTTGATAACCAACAAAAATATGCTATGATATCAAACAACTCATGGGATTAGATTTTTACTTTAGCCTAACACCAATTCAGAAAGATCCACGAAGAGGGTATCAAAGTCACGAGTCACGACTCATTGTTGTTTCTGAAACTACTCATTTTCACGTATCAATTTCTGAGAGTTCAAGTTATATGTTTCATAGGTCAGCACAGCATGGGGTACAGGATTAATTATAGGGCCAGCTTTGGGAGGCTTTCTTGCTCAGGTACTGATACATAGGTGTTTATTTGTGTGTGAATTTCATCCTATGTTTATTTTACAGTACAATAGATGACTGCTTAATATGATTTTTATATTCCGTGACCATCTTGGAGAACTATTTATTCAACTTTCTGTTATTTAGTAACATTTGCTGGCTTCACTGTTATTTTCTCTTGAAAAACTATGTTAGCCAATTGGCAGCTGAAAATTCTGAGAAATATGAAAAAGCTAGTAACATATGGTTAGTACCATAGTATACTTTCCCCTGGAGAGGCTTTCTGTCCTACATAATTTTTATCCCCTGGTTGGGATCATAAATTGAGACCATCTTCATTCTACTAGTATGGATGAATTCTGTCATGTTTTCTTCATTTTGATGAGTGACTTCATTTCTATTGTGTTTATTGTGTTGTTCAGGAGTTATTCTTCATTTCTTTCCACAAAGAACTTCTTAGCAGTTTCTTGATTATGTATATGTGTGTGTGTCTGTCATCACCAATATAACAGTTTTTTTTGTTTGGTGTAATAACTAAACAAAGCCTGCAGATAAATTCCCTGGAATATTCGCGGCTGATTCTTTTTTGGCGAGGTGCCATACCCTTTATCCTCTTGCTCATATAACCTTTAACTCTGGTTTTATAAACTCTAACTCAATATTTTGGTAGATTCCCATATTTCCTGCCCTGTTTGGTAATCTCGATATTTGCGGGAATTGTGACAATTGCTTGTTTCTGGATCCCGGTATGTTTCTCTGTCTCATATGCTGTTTACTTCCTGGGATCTTACTGTATTTTTTTTGATGTATAACAAAATTAACTAATTTGATGACAATGAGATATACCCGTTTGTAAGCTAGCCATTGTTTGCCAGTGATCGGTTGTGTATCAAATATCTAGACTATGTACTGAACGTTTTAAGTGGGTAGACTGCCTTAAAAATTATGGGAACATATGCATCTGATTTCATAGAGTATCATCAAGTATGTTTTGATTTTCCAATGTCAATTTGATCCAAGTTTTAAGCTATGCAGGAAACTCTACACATGCACAAGTCAGAGAATTCACATTCTCAAGGTTCTTATGATGCATTGGAGGAAGCAACTCAACAGTCTGACATTGAAGACATGGAGAAAAATAAGGGTTCTAAGGAAAGCCTCTATAAGAACTGGCCACTTATGTCATCCATTATCGTATATTGCGTTTTCTCACTTCATGATATGGCTTACACAGAGGTAAGTTTGTAACAAAAAGACTTAATGTCCCAGGTACCTAGATTGTGTTCTGTTGCATAAAGCAATTTAATTTAGTTGATTTAGCCGAGTGCTAGCCATTGTTTCCAGATCATTGCCAGGAAGATTGTCTGGTGCATTGCTTTGTTGTAAACCTGATTTTAAGCTAAAATTCATGTTTGTGGCAGATGTCTTTTGCATTTCATTTCTTTCATTAGTCCTTCAACTTTCTTTAAGTTCAAGAAATGTCCATTCTATAGGGTGACCTCTCTTTTTTCCTTTTGCAATCTGATTTTATTTTTGTTTGAAGCACATATATCATGTTATACCAAGTACCTCATGGTAATCTTCCATAGGAATTCCCTGTTTTTGAAGGAAAAAAACAAAACATAAGATTGCCTAGGCTGCCAAATTTCAGAAAAAGGATATTTTTTGTATGAAGTTCCACCTAAGTGTTTGTTTTCTCAGCTGACCTAGTAGTATGCTTATGGTCATGACTCATGACAGGTTAAATTTAATATGTATATGTATACAGATATTCTCATTATGGGCTGAGAGCCCCAGAAGACTTGGAGGACTGGGTTACTCAACCGAGGATGTTGGAACAGTTCTTTCAATATCGGGTATGGATGAATATTTACTGCTAGTAATATACATCATCCTTAGTTTTTCTAAAATCAAATAATAATAACTAGTCATAAAACAAGGTTGAATCAGACCTTCTCATTTAAGACATATTTCACTAGGTCACTCTTTTTCATAAGCCTATGGATAATCTGTAGCTGGTGTGCAATGATATGGCATATCTAAATAAGTTTAATAAATAGCCTTCATAGTTTTATTGCTCACTATCACATAGGATGATAAATGATGTAGGTCTATGTTACATGTATGCTAGTAATATATTGCACACTCTAATACATTGCTCACCTATATAAATTTCAGGTGTGGGCCTTCTGGTCTTCCAGTCTTCTCTATACCCAATCGTGGAGAAAATTCTGGGTCCCATCATGGTTTCTCGAGTTTTAGGAGTATGACCTCGGAACTTAACATATGATATTTATATGATCTAGGCAATCTATTTATTGGATGTTTCATTTTGAATGCAGATCATCTCTATTCCTCTATTAACAAGTTATCACTACATAACCATGCTATCAGGGATCACACTGTCCATAGTGTTAAATATTGCATCTCTGCTGAAGAATGTCATGTCGGTATGTTTGTAAATCATTCACGTTTTCATTGCCTTCCTCTAACTTTCATGAAGTTTGTAATTATTTTTTGTACAGTGCAGACTTTATATGAATGAAGTGTGTGAAAGATTAAGTTTTGAGGGAAAAGAAAGTACAAGGCTTGTCTCCAATTCCTTTGACCTTACAATAGTAGCTTTTCTAATGTTGTCGCATAGTCGTTGATGCCCTATTCGTGATATGAGTCCATAAATTCCCTACTTGCCAGCAAACCGTTTTACATTGTGCAAGCCCATTCATGATACTTGCTGATTCTTATTACTGCACCTCATAGACTGGGTTTTTTCATTCTGATTTGGATTTTAATTAATGTTTCTCCTTGAGCAGATTTCCATTGTGACTGGGCTTTTCATATTGCAAAATAGAGCCGTGGTAATTTCCTATACAGATCTCGTATCAAATATGACTTTCTACTAAATGTTTCAACTAAAATAGAGCATCAGTGTATACGAGCATGACCTTATCAACTGAATGATGATAGGACCAAGACCAAAGAGGAGCAGCAAATGGTATGGCCATGACCTTTATGTCACTTTTCAAAGCTGCTGGCCCAGCAGGAGGAGGAGCAATGTGAGTTTCTCTCGCAAACCATATATTCTTATCGTTATGAATTATATTTAATGCAGAATAATCGGGTTTTAAATTTCTCGTGGTAACAACTTCTGAAATCTAAATTACCGCTTAATACACCAAGAATAGATATGCCTCCAGCCATGAACTAAACCATGCACCTAGGAAAGTATAGTGCACAGATTTGTACAAGCATGAGTCTTAGACCTCAGACATTCACACCATACAGAATGGATGCTTGACTACTTTCTCTCGCTAATGTGTCCTTGTTAATTCCATATATACAGATTTTCTTGGGCAGAAAAACGTCAGGATGCTGATTTCCTTCCAGGTATGTAACTGAATCTATTAAAAGTGACTATTATACCTATAGGGCATAGACTAACACTATATTATAGCAAATATCCTATCCCCATTAGTCATCGGGGATCAAGACAGCTCCATTGTTATAATGTTCTATTTTGAGTTTGGTGTATTAAATATATGATTGTCCTTACAATGCAGGAGATGAAATGGTTTTCTTCATCCTGAACGTGGTTGAGCTAATTGCAGTTCTGATGACATTCAAGCCATTTTTGGTCGAACGAACGACGAAAACAGTGAGCAAGTAGTTACTAAAAATTCAAATACGATTGGACGTGTTTGGAGCAGTAGCCATCAAATACTTGTTGCTGCACCAAGCAAAGCAATTGCATTAAGCTTATAAGTTGTTGTAAAGTACTATTGCTGTGCGGAAAATTGTAATCTTTGTGCGACATAATTCCATAGTTAATGTATCAAGAGTGAATTTGTTTTCCTAAAATCTTGAGAAAAAAGTTCTCTTTTCAGGTGTTTGGTCAAGCAAAATTCTAGGTTGATTTTGAAAAATACAAAGAAAATCGAACACGTATCATTACTTCTTTGTGTTTGTATGTGTATGGAGTAACTTAATTCCAACTCGTTGACCTTTTAACTTGAATGTCGTGAACTACAATAATTAAATAGTTCGAACTATCACAAACTAACAAAAATGTCTTAAATTTCAAATTCTAGTATCAGAGAGATTATTTGGCTTGCAATGGATTTAAACATTGAAATGTAACAAATGGCGTAGAAAATATAATTCAATGATAAATCAAAAGCTAAAAACAAAATTTATTCGCGAGTTATAATATGGTAATCCACAACCAAATACCAATGTCTCGATTGGAATCATAAACCTTTTTTTCTTCTTCTAGTTTTTGGCAAGACAACTTCAAACACAAAATCATGAACTAATTATATAACAATAGCAAGTGAAATCAGAAAAATATTAAATGTACCCAATCTCAAGGTAGTTGGAAAAGCAGTTCATTAAAGTTGCAAATCCAAGAAGGGGCTGAATATATTATATATATGATCCCACATGAATGTGAACTGTTGACTATTACGCATTTACAAGTGTTGACTCATGCAGACCTCATACACCTTATGAGATATGAACGCAAATACTAGTAGGTATTAACACTTTCTTTATCTCACCGGCCACCAATAAAATCCACCACCACCTCCCAACTTCTCAAATATATCTGCATTTACTACGTACCCATCGTTGCAGAATAAATATTGCAAAACTCGTTATCCCTTTCTGTTACTTTTGTAACCGAAGAATATTAAATTATTCTTCATATGTTATTGGGGGAAGGTATAAATGTTTTCAGGTTTACGTTGATTTCACCGCTGTGTTTATTATAATGGAGTAATATTCAAGAAATTAAAGCCCACGCAGAAAGAAGTCCTGACCAATACCCTACACCTACACATGATGTCTATATCTTGAGTGGTTAACTGGCTTTAATTGACTACTTTAGGCTGTTGAAATAGAGGCTAAAGCATTATTACAGTGATACCTATATATATGTCTAGCTTATATAAAACACTATTTTATTGTAGTTGTACCTGAACAAAATAATTTGGACCTTCCTAAGTTCAAAGTCAGTAAATACAACAAATTTGATTCAAGTCTATTCAAGATCAAATTTCTCTGCATTCTTGGTCAGAGGAAAACTCATATTAAAATTGGCAAATTCTCTTAATACACAATCACGAACCCAAACAAATTGTATCTGCATCTCTCATGATACTCCTAGCCAACAATCTTCATACATGTGAGCTAACATTTTGTTTCAAGTAATAATTATAATGGTAAGAACTATCAATCAATTTACAAAATCCTAAACCTAACTCACTGCACTAGCAAAAAAACAAGAAGCAAAAAAATTTCTCAATCTCAAAAAGTTCCAAAAGATCATATCAAGTGAAAAAAAGGATCAATCCGAAACAATGGAGATATGTGCACTTGATATGCTACCATGACTATCCTCACACAGAGACAAAGCTCTCTCCAAATTAGCAACAATGTCCGTCATTGAAGGCCTATCCTTTCCTTCCAAATGCACGCAATGCATCGCCGTGTACGCTACCAGCTCCACCGCCTCCATCTCGCTCACCTCTGCCTCCCCGACCCTCGTGTCCAAAACCCGCCCCACTTCTCCTGTCATGATAGCTGGCACTGCGTAGTCGACCACGCTGATTGGAGCTCCTCCCTCCTTGCCATTCTTGAAAATTGCCCTCTTACCCGTCAAGAGCTCCAATAGTACTACTCCAAAACCGTAAACGTCGCTCTTCTCCGTGAGCACATTGAGGCCGTAGTACTCGGGATCAATGTACCCCACGGTACCAGCTGCTTTCATGGGCTGGTAATCGCGGTCGTGCTCTGGCCCCATCAGTGAGAGCCCGAAATCGGAGACCCTTGCGGTCCAATTTGAGTCGAGCAAGATGTTTGATGACTTGATGTCGCGATGGATGATCGGAGGAACTGCGTAACTATGCAGGTACTCGATGCCACGAGCTGCGTCAAGGGAGATCTTGATCCTCATTTTCCATGAATTCAGCAAGCTGCTGCTCTTCTCCACGTTGTTCTTACTGTGAAGATGATCGTATAGAGCTCCATTCTTCATGTAATCGTAGACTAGGAGTCTCTCATCTCTCTCCTCGCAGAACCCAACAAGCCTAACCAGATGTTTGTGATGCAGCCTTGATAGGAACGATAGCTCGGAATCGAATGCAGTCTCTTTTTCTTGAAATTTCTTGGTTTTGGGGCCGGTTTCGCTTCTCTTGATGGCGACTTCACGGCCATTAGGGAGTTTTCCTCTGTAAACAACGCCGAAGCTTCCTGCACCGATCTTGTTCTCCGAGGCGAAGTTATGGGTGGCCTCCGCGAGGTCGGAGAAGAGGAACTCCTCCGCTTTGTCGGCGTGCTTCGACGAGGTTCCGCTCCTCTGCCGCCGCATCAGAATTGACGCCTGCCGCCGCAAAGTCGACGATCGCGACGGTGGATTACTACTCGATTGCTGAGGTGCCGCGTTCGTGATCGTCGGCTGCACAGAGTTATGCACCTTCTTCTTCCCCAAACTGCACAAACAGTAAATCAAGGAGCAAATCCCTATAAAACCTCCAACCGAACCTACAATGGCGAACGCCAATAGCCCCCTTCTCAGCCCTCGAGAAGGCGAGGAAGGCGACGGACTAATGCCAGGCGGCAGCAGTGACGGCGGCAAAGGCGGAGGCGGAAGAGATGGAATAACCTCACACGCGGCGCAAATATGGCCATTGCCGAAGCAGAGAGTCTGGTAATCGGGAAACTCGCCGCAGGGGCACGGCGTCGCCACGCATGGCGCGGGGAGAGTCTTCTGCAGGGGCAGCTCGTTCGCCGCCGCAGTAGGCCAGCCTGGCCCCCAGCAGAGGATGGAGAAATTGCGACTCGTCAATCCGCAGGAGAAATTGAGCCCTGCTACGATCGATTCGAACGAGATACCGTTGGTGGCGTTGCTCGAGAACTCGCCGTCGTCTCCGCCCCAGCACACGACGGCGCCGCTCGATCGTGTGATGCCGCACGTGTGGTTGGCTCCGAGCGCGAGGTCTCTGTAATCGGCGGAGGTGTTGGATGGTATATTGAGCTGACCATCATCGTTGCTGCCTCTACAAATCACGATTCCTGAACTGTCGATTCCGCAGGCGTGGCTGCCGCCGACGTGGATGTTGAACATCGAGAAATTCGCGAAATCCAATTGTATTGAAGAAGACAAAACGACGTCGCCCCAACACACAACCCTGCTGGTAGCATCCACAACTCCGCAGGAAAATCGTAGACCAGAAGATATCACGCGGAATCGATCGGTACCATTAGGGAATTCAGATGGAGAAACACTATTCCCGCGCCAGCATATTACATTTCCGCCGGCGCCGGAGGAATTCCTCAATCCACAGATTTGGGAGTCACCGACTGCGATGGAAGTTAGAGGGTCGGATGTAGTAGTGTAGATTCTCTTGGGGTCGAAGGTGGTGTTCCAGCAGAGAAGGTTGAAGCCACCGGAGCGGACGGCACAGAGGGTGTCGCGTCCGCCGGCAAGGAAGTCGAAGGAGGTTTGTGGGAGGATGGGCGGCATTAATTGCCCATTCCTCCAGCACTGGATTTGCTGGATTGGTTGGTTGGCTATAATGGAACACACGGTGGTGGAGGACCCATACACGGCGGCGATGGTGGCGGCGGAGCCGCCGAGAGCACACACTGCCGGCGGGAAGGTGAGGGCCACGAGGACAAGGAATACTATGATGACGAGTGGAAAAGGTGTCGTCATCTGATTCCTCCTTGGGAGCTCTGCAAATGCCCCCTCATTTGGTACAGAGAAGAGAGTTGTAGTGAGAGAGAGAGAGTAATATCTTGTTTGACCAGCTGTAAAAATGGATGTTGGTCTCTCTCTGCCTATCTGGGAAGAAGATTAGAGTTTTAGTCAAGTTTATTTCTTTTTTATTCTCATTATTAGACTTTTCTTTTCTTTTTTTCTTTTTTCGTTGTTACGCAGCTTTATTTATTTTTTCACTTTCTTGAATTAAAAACTTCTAGAAAAAATTAATTGAGTATATATATTATTCTACTATATTAGAGTAGAAAAGCAAATTAGGTGGGCAATGAATGATGATGAGGAGGGATAATGCTTGCTTACATGAAAAGCAAATAACAAACCAAAATATAAATAAGAGACAGAAAGCCAGAAATTATATTAACAATAACATTGACTGTTCTCATATGTTTATAACTGATTTTAGATTGAAGTAAATCTAATGAATTTGTTATGATTATCTGAATTACTACATGGTTTCGTTATTTCAATAACTGAACCACCTCCAAAAAAAAAAAAATCAAAGATCATATATATCATTATACCATATATAATAAGCTTAATTGTTTTATTTATGTTTATATTTTCACGTTACATGAAAAATGTGAAAAAATAAATAAAACTAATATAAATGACATGGAAAATACAATTTCAGTGACGAAGATAAAGTAGTGAGAAAAGCTTAAAATTTCCTTATTTATATATATATATGTATATTCAAAATCTAATTATTGCATTAATTGACTAATTAATCAATTTTCAATCATTTTGTTAAAATTGAACGGTATATAGAGAACAACCTGTTGCATTTGCAGTTACCCCTGAAAAATTAAGTAATATTCCAAAATAATATAATGCATTTATATAATTAATGTATACAAATAAGCTCACTAACACACTAATTACTGTGCCCCTGGTTCACAAATAAGTTTTATGTTTCAGGAAACAAAAAAGAAAAAATATTAATATATTTTGATTTCAAATATATATTAACTACTCAGTGATCATATAATAATAATAAATAAATCTTGAAATATGACATATATCTAAATGTATATTTGTCACAAGGAAGATGCAAAGTTAAAAAATTTTGATGTTTCAAAAAAAAAGTTAAAAACAAATTTTGACCGTTACGTTGGGTTTGTTTTTTCTTTAGTAATAATTTTATTTCAATGCAAGTATACTAAACGTGGCGACTTAATTGATGGGAAGTTTCATTAATGAGTTAATCCATATTACACGAATTAAAAAATTATTAAAAACAAAAATAACCACCTTAAATTCAAACTTATTATATTTCTCAAATTTGGTCTGATCTTTTTTTCTTTGTTTTTTTTTGGTCAGACAAAGATAATTTTAAATTAGAAGTTATTATATTTCTCAAAATTTGGTCTGATATGATCTTCCTTTGTCTATGCTTGGTTGAATAATAGAGCGACGCTGATAGTGTTTTTCTCTTTGCGTTTTGTTTCCATGGTTTAGAACGGATAGAACAATTCTATAGGAAAATTCTATATCCACAAGTCATAATTTATTTTATAAAAATAAAATATATAGAAGTTTCTTAGAGGAGTATTATAAAAATAATGAATGGATTTTGACTGAGAAGGTTGCAGGAGACTTATAAAGCCCTTAAGAACTTGAAAAACTAACATAGATTCATCGTTCATCATTTAGCTTACGTATATCTTTAGAAAAAGACGGTTGCTTCCAAGAAAACTTCAAAACTTGTATAGTATTTATCTAAGTAAAAAAGGTCATATTATTGCCAAAAATTATATCTTTTCTTTATCGGTTAATTACACTATGCACATTTTATGTGAATATATACTTGACTCTTAATTTGAGATTTATAGCACCTCTATTTTTGGTGTTGTAATGAATAAGTCGGGCTTGGGCTAAAAAGTAGCACTTATAAGTTATAACTTAAGTGTGTGATAAGTCTCCATAAATATCAATTAAGATGCATGACGACTTTGGTATACCGTATACCACTACATCAATATATAGCATCTAAATCTAATAATAAACCCAATTGCTAAATACATCCTTGATATTTGATGATCAACCCTAGCTAATGATGAATTAAAATTGAATGGTAAGAAAATAGACCATTCAAACAAGAAAAGGTCTCCATACCAAAAGCTGAAAAGTATATCATACCAAAGACCCCAAGTTTAATTTGCCAAACTATTCCAATTCTCAATCAATTGATCTGGAATAAGAAAGCGTGCAGCTATTTATATATGTTTCTTTGAACTTTCTGGTGTTGGAGCATGGAATTCAACATACCGAATATCCAACAGAAACTTAACGTGAATTCCTAAACGACTAAAGTTCTCTATCATGTATAGTCCAAAGCATTAATGTGATGAAGTAGACGAACCACTAACCTGGGAACGCCATATCTCGACATAGAAGAGAATTGGGCCAGGGTGTGTCTTCCAGGAGACAGTACGGTCCTTTTCTAGAATACTTCTGTTCTGATGGGAGAGGACAGAGTGAGGATGCCACGGTACTTCTCCAGGGGACCACCCACATGTTTTAATAAAACAACTTATCTGTAATTGCAAGTCAGCCCCTCAACAACTTATCAATTACACTTTAGGATATATATACATTTATATAATAGCAACATATAATACATTATATTATATATGTGACCACACTTTATAGATTTATTAGAAATTAATCTAACATCTGGAACAGCTTTAGGAACATGGGTTGCTGCTTCAACACCCTTTAATTCATAGTGTTGGTGTCCAACAATATTAATATTAATAACGATATATTTGTGTGGGGATAAAAGAGAAGAAAAGGTACTTTTTGGATATTAAAGTGGTTGTGGATACAGGATACTACAACTATAAAGTTTAGACTTTAGACCCCACAAACTTAACAAGGAGAAAATCGACATACTGTTGCCACCAAATACCATTACTGTAATGATTGAACAAGAACAATTACACCACTTTTTTACGCTCTTTTTAAAAGAAAGGAGAATTTGTCCACCTACAAATATAGCGTGCGATAAATATTACAGAGAAGGTTTAACCGTAATGTACCATCCGAAAAATGACCCTTTTAATTTCTTGATCAATTTATACTAAAACATTTAACATTATTCACAATACTTTATTAGATTTACGAGTAATTTTACAATTTTATATTTGACTTAATTTTCTTGAATGATTATTTGTAACATGGGCTCAAATCGGGAAAAACTAACAAGACCATTAAAAGTGTTCGTTCAAAGAAAAAGAAGTTGCTTTAATTTTCTTTCAAGAAACAGTACGAAACAACACGTTGAAAGAGATTGGAATAAAAAGAACAGCTTGAGACAAGAATCATACTTTTTCTCACAGATGTAGAATGCATTTTAGACCATTGGATTGGATGAGATAATTTTGAGTTTGATGAATAGCTCTCTCTATCTGTCAACGACATATATATGTCACTTGTGAAAAAAGCCTGCAATTATCTTCATTGTTTTTGCAACTTATTAGTTCTGATCTTTAACGGAAGTTTCAAACGCTACATTTTTTTATGAATTAATTTAGTTTTTTTTTGGAGCAAACTTACACAGAAATTTACAGACTTGAATTTCACAGAAATTCTGATATCCTATTGAGCATGTTGGACTTACATCCAGAGCTTCAGATGTAAGAAGCCGATTCAAGTCCACCATCCATCTAACAAGCATGAAAAATCTATATAAGTGGCATTTCCTCATTGACTTTGGATATTAGAACGGGCAATAATATCACCAAACAATACATCTAATCTGGCCTTCAAATCATCTCAGAAAAGAAAATATACTGTTGAACACACCTTCATCTTATATCCTTTTCACATGATTAGAACTCAAGAACTGCATCCAACTCTCTTCTTATTATTGCAATTCCGACATCAAACACCCATTTTACAATCACATAAGAACAAACAAATAACTCAACCATGAGTTGATGGTTTACTTTAGCAGGATGAAGACCATATCAAATATGTATATGCATGATGATGATGCTAAATCAACCACTCATTATATCCATCTTCTACAAAAATAAAGATCTCATATCCTCACCTAAATGAAAGTATGCATGGATTGTTTTACAGTGAACGGACTAAGGAACAGAAAATAACATCACCATATTCATTCATTGTATTTCTCAGAAATCCTCTCCACGTCCATTTCAGATCCATCTTTATCAGATGCATCTTCTGAACATTGCATTGTCTCATCATCTTCATAGTCACTCCCAACCAAAGGCTTTTCATTTACATCTGCATTACTTTGAATTCTCTTCATCTTCCCCCTAAAACCAATCTGACTCAGAACCTTTTGTCTCCAAAGAACCAATGGATGTTTCTGAATCAACTCCGAGCCGTCATAGCCCTCTTTCAAGAAGGCACTAAACCTCTTCCCCCTCTCAGAAACATAGAAAATCCCACATTGCTTCAGCAGAATCCTCATCAACTTCTGTGGCATGTTGAATTCCCTCCTAAAATGTGTCAACTGATCGGTCACTAATCTTTTGTCGGCACTAAAGCTAAGCAACTCATGCAACACTGCTACAGCCCTCTTATCGAACTCTCGGCACCCTGCTTGCAAAGACCTACCATCTGCATAGGGAGACAAATACTCCCTCTTCTGGAAATGAGCGATTTTCCCACCAAATCGATACAACTTCTTGTAACTATCAGGAAATTTCATCGGAAATGGCAATGATAACACTCCAGGGGTATGATCACTCCAATCCTGCCCTTCCCTCATGCCTAATACCGTCTTCTCCAGCTCGGTGATCGCCCAATTAGGGTTCCAAGTAACAAGCTCCAGATACTCAGAATTATCATGAGGCTTAAAGGGTTGAACGACCTTGAACAATTCGGGATAGTTATGGACCCAATTCTTCCTAAAATCCATCGGAAAACCTAAATCTCTTCTAAACTGCGCCACCTTGTTAAGGGGCAGCCGCTTATCCGCTGACATCATCAACAGCCTAGTGAGGTACTCGGAAGCTTTGCCGGCATTCTTGACGAGGATTTCCTCCTCCTCTCTCACCAGCTCCTCGGCCTTCTCCGTCATGCCACACCAGATTACGCCCTTGTGGTCTTTGTACATCTCGAAAAGCTTCGGCACTTTCCGGAGGAAATCAGAGAATTTGTTGGGTTGGGGTAGATTGATCTGAGTGCGGTGTTGGTCGAGATTTCTTAAGAGGATGATGTTTTCGCGCTCCGCTTTTAGAACCTCGAACAAATGCAGGATCTTGGAGACTATCTTGTGCTTCTCCGCCACGATTTCGAGCTCGTTAACTCGCTTCGACTTGCTGCGGTCCTGGACCCTCTTGCTGGAAGCCATCCATCGCCGCTGGAGGTGTGCGAGTGAGGAGCAATGCGGAATCAAGCACTCCTTCTCCGTGAAGAAGAAGAATCTGTGGCTGGGCTTCAGTGGAGGCTTGGACATCATGTGATGCAGCAAAAATAGTACCAAGTGTTTGTTAAAATGCCTCAAACGCTTCAGTGGAGGCTTGAACATCATTCATATATTTTCTTATTTTAATTTATATTGGTTTTTAAATTGAAATTAGGTCACTTTTAATTATTTTGAATTACTTTTCGCGAAAAAAAATATGTTTTTTTTAACATTACATTATTTTTAATTAGAAAAGCAAAAACACAATCACAATGAACTCTAGCCTTTATCTATATTATCGGATCAAGCTTACTTGTAGTTGATGATTCAATCTTAATAATTGCTCCAAATAAATTTCAGATTTTAAATGAATCAAGTTACTTAAGGATATTCAACTTGATGGCTTGTGAATTGATTTTGTCTGAAACCATGAATCATCAATTATTTATTATATTTATTAACTATATGTAAGAAAATAAGATTATATCTACATATAAAAAGCGGTATGCAAAGGAAGATTATACAAGTAACTTTACAACACTCACTCAGACCTTGTGATCTGATTATAGCTTCACACTGATATGTACTTCCACATCAAATGTAAAAGGGAAAGAAAAACAAAATCTAAATCCCTAATGTGGAGAAAGCTGGAACCATCTTATATACATCATGTGAAATTTCTCTATGCCCTCAAACCAAATAAGAAGGGCCAATATGCACATTGCCTCTTCAGTCAATCAGAAACAAAATATTGTGGTTGTTTGCAGCTGATGTTTTTGAACAGAAAATCTCATCAAGTATTTACCTTAACTAGCTAGTTGTATGAATGGGAAAGCCAAGGGTGCTGTAGTGCCTCTCTTGCCGTAGGCCGTCTCTTTGGGTTGATCTCAAGCAAGTATTTCAAGAAATCGATGAAAACGGGATCAGATATCTGCAGGTGATGCTCCAACGAGGATCCTTCAGGAACAATATACTCCAGCTCATTAGTTTCCTGTTGCATGCATGATTTAGTGTTACGTCTCGATAATGGAGATCTCAATGTCTATATTGGTTTACATTGCCAACAAAGCATTCTTGCAATGTTATGGTAGTTTAGAAAACTAGCTAGAAATTGACATAAACTAAGACTTCGAGTGATTATTAAGGATTGGTTCAAGATAGATGGCGACTAATGCAACTCCAAAACAAGCAAAGGAACCGAAAGGAGCGATATCAGAATGTACCATGTTCCAAAAAATGACCATGCAACTGATTTGACAAGTGCAGAAATGCTTAAGTAATGACAAAGATACAAGGATGGTTGAAAGAAAATTGGAACAGAAGCAAGAAAATCAATCTTGGCTTTTATTTTGGATGTTGTGCTCTTGTGAAAGTTCATCCAAAGTTATTCAGTGCAAAAGTTAATTACTGAATGAGAAGTTGCTAAAAACCGAAATATGAGGCCGGTCAGCATTTTGAGGCTTTTTAATAAGAAAGAAATTTATTTGAGATAATATGTAGACTTACTTCATTCAAATAGTAAAGATCATAATCATCAGTGAAATACTTGTTCGTCTCTTGACCATTTTGCAGCATTTCCATATCAATAGGACCGAAAAGTCCTGTCATGCGTGCAAGAATCGTAACAACTGCTTCGTTTGGAAACAGCACCTGCTTTATTAGACAAGCATTCAGTATGATAGCGAAAGATCTAGACATGCATATGGCATTAAGTTGGTCTTGTTTATATACGAACGAAGGGTTCAAAATATAGCAACTCAAACAAGACTCAGAGGAAAATTTTGTACGGAAGTTGCAAGTTATGTGAGAATAGGCCTTACCTCTCCAGAGTGCAACTCCGCCAAAATGCAGCCAACGGACCATAGGTCGATCTTTTGGTCATAAGGAAGGCCTAACATAACCTCGGGAGCCCTATAGGAACGAGACTGAACATACAACGACAGGTTGTCACTCATAAAGCAACTGCTGCCAAGATCGATTACTTTTATCTCACATCTTCGGTAACTCTTTATCAGAATGTTTTCTGGTTTAAGATCACAGTGAATGATTCCCAAATCATGCAGATAAGAGAGTGCCTCAAGACACTGTCGACTTATGACCTGCAAGGCATTGACTACCTTAGTGTTACGTAACACGTCAAATATTAATTGAAACTTGAGAAAAATGTCTTCTAATGGGAAGCAGATATTTAAAAAAATAAAATTTGGATGAATGAGACCTGCAGCCTCTGCAATGTAAAATAAACGTCTCCACCGGATTCCTGGTTGTATTTCTGAAATTCGTATAAGTTGGCTTTGAGAAGTTCAGTAACGATGAATAGATGTTCCTGCAGTAAAATTTAAGATGGTAACGATGCATTCAGTACATAGTTCATTCAAGTCCTGCAGTTGACAATTCGATATTCCCCCTTAGAAATGCAATCAAATAAAACAACTCCCCCACGTATTTAACAAGAGGGAACAATCATCCATGTTCGTTAGTGTATTTACAAATCAAATTTTTGTCATATAACAAAACCATAAACTTCATTATAGGCATACCTGGTGGTAGAAGTAATCAAAAAGGCGTAAAATGTGGCGTTCATCAGCAGGGTCATGTTTGTTTACAAACTTGAGAAGTTTGATCTCATCTAAGCTCTGATCGAAGAAGTCCTTGTCATTTTTTATGATTTTCAAACACACATCCATTCCCGAGTACAAGTCATGTGCCTGGACTACTTTGCTGAACGCAGCAGATCCGAGGAATTCTGTTACATAGTATCTACTTGCTATAATACTATTTATCACAATAGGAAAGTCCTTGTTCTCTTCGAACCCGGTCCTGTTAATGGGATAAGAAATGAGTACAACTGAATGCTACAAATCAACCTGCAAATTAAAGATTGTTGATTTGGTAAATGAAAAAAGGAAACAATCGACTACAAATTTGTTTAGAAACGAGCATACCTCTACGTCCATAGATATTATCCTGTCCTATTAAATGAACTCAACTCATAATACGGAAACGAAATTATCATGTATGCAGACACAAAATGATACCAGTGACTTACAGACCTGTTTTTTCGGTGTATAATCCTTAGATTAAATGTCACAAAATCATCATCCTTCATGTCACATAAGCGAAGCTCGTCAGATAATGTATCTTCTTCATTCACCGCAACTTTAGGCTCGTAATTTTCTCCCGTTATTAATCTATCATGACTAGAACCAAAGTTGTCAGTGTGGTTTTGCCGGTTAACTTTATCACGGACGCCTTGAGTATTGTCAAAATTTCCAACCCAATTGTAAGTAGAATTCTGTTTCATGGAGAAGTTAGAATCACTGGCCTTCAGTCTTTCCTCAATAGTCATCAACAGATCGTAATCTAAACCCGTCTCATCTAGTCGAAAGTGATCTCCCATCACATAATAATCTTTATAAGTCTCATCTTTCATATTCTCCTTTGTGCATCTACTTTCGACATTCGTGATGCTATCAACGGATATAAAATTATACACGGCTTGATCCTCCACACGTTCCCCTTTCTGCATAGCTGTTACAAACTTGTCCTCGCTTAAATCAACGCAAAAATCTTCACTGGCAAGAGGGGAAGGCATAGCAAAGTCTTCATCTTTTTCCTTGTACCAGAAGAGGTCATTTTGCATGTCGAAATCAGGGTAGTCTCGAGCTGTGCCAAATTGAGTCATCCCATCGGATGAGGCCCGGGAAGCTGGACGACTCGTACGAGCCCCGTATGGATTCGTAAATTCTGGATTATAAGGAACCAAGGTAACAAAAACTAAGAATTGGGAGACAACCTAAATAAATGTGCTCTAGTAACAAGCATATCTTTATGTAATAACTAATGTGCATATACATGCCAGTAGGATTGATTGATAAACCACATGTTCCAGTACTTGAAGGATTAGATGATCAAACAATTTCAAAGCTAATCAAATCAAGAAATCCATCACAGTTATACTACAAGGAACATCTTTTGCAGATTTGGACACTAAACATATTTTTCAGACAGACAAGAGTAAGAGTAGGTATAAATATAATTTATTAACGCATATAAATTCAATTATTCAGAGCATAAATTAATGCACCGATAATTGAATTGGAATGTCAACATAGAGAATTAGAAACAAACAGCCCTACATTAAATCACCTCACCGAAATAAAAGGAAAAGAAATAAACTAATTTAGAGCAATAAAGGAAAACAAAAACAGAAAAGGGAGAATCATTAATACCAGAAGAACACAATTCAGTAGTAGAAGAGCCCAGACTCACAAACTCGTCATCGGAAGATCCGCCGCCCCTGGAATGTCGCCGCCCCGTGGTCGGAATCCTGAGCAGCGGAGGAGGCGGCACCATCGGGAAGAGGAACTTCTCTAATTCAGAGGAACCGACGACTTGGGATTTCTCCAACACATCCTCCATCAACGCTGTTTCGGATTCTGAGAAACCATTATCCCTCAAGAATTTGAGCACCGCCTCGAGCTCAACTTCCGCCATGGCAAGGTAGTAGAGTTTAAGACTTGAGAGAGAGAGATAGGTGGAGCGGGGAGTTCATGGTGATGGAGGTAAGAGCTAATATAGCTCGTCAGCAACTCAGCATAGTATATACATATACAGAGAGAGAGAGAGGGAGAGGTGTGTTTTTTACTGGTTAATTTGTGTGTGTGTTTTTGATTGAAGGTGGAGAAGAGAAGGAAAGGGGGAGTTAAAGATCTCTTGCAAATGTGGGCCTTCACAAACTGACACGTGACGTATTCATTACTGTCTTTGCCATGTAGGATTTATCGATGACATCTAGGTTGTCTGTCATTGCTCTCTCTACTTTTGAGTTTTCAAATTATTTTAAATTAATACTCCTATATAAATCAATTCCTTCCCACACCACACTTTTCCTTTTGGAATTTTACATATATTGCATATACCGTACATGTATCGATCTACAGCTTGTAATAAACTTTGTGAGTACACGTACATATTACACTGAGTTATATATGTTGCTACTTCATGCATTTAAAATGTTTACGTGATTCATGGATTCCATTGAGTTGTGTTCATTTCATGTGCTTCTACTCAAAGTTATCTCACTCAACTTGTCTATTCATAGTTTATTTCTTATTGCAAATGTGCATGGACGAGAGAGATATATACAAATTTACTTTTATTTTTATTATCAACCTTAGTATTTATGAATATATATATATATGAATATTTTTTTAAAATAATGTACTTATTTCTTTGGAATATAAGATTATACAAATTTTTTTATCATGGACGTAAAATTTTGAGAAAATTAAGGCAATTTCCACTCCACTTCACATGATTTGGGCATTAATGTCAAAGTCCACTGACACAATTAATACATTTATATAATGGAAGTCAACTTGAGTATTTAAACTTAACAAAATTAAATTGTAAATTCACTGTCAAAATCATAGTTTCATATGTTTCCCTTATGGTGATAATTCAATTTGTATTTAAACCAAACTAATTAATTGCTAAATTTAATTCAAGAAATGCTTGTTATTGCCCGACAAGAAATAGTTGGTGCATTAATATATACTTTGCATTTAAAGGAGCAAGTACTTTGTCATTTTAAATTTTGAAAGAGATGCTTACATTTTTACATATTAATTTACTGCTTAGTGCTTAGTTTGCTTGTAAGTCAGTAATTACTATCAATAAGAAAATATTTTCAAAAGCCAAAATCAATAGTGATATTTCAACACCTGTTATCGGTGTGTGTGCTACTCCCACACTCATAGATCAATTAGTATATTTGTACTCTGGTCAGTCCCAATAATCACTAATTAAATTTTGTCATTACAGATAAATGGTTAACAATATTGGATGATTTGAAATAGGAAAAAAAAATTAGGACCGTGAATATAGAAATAAAATTGTGAATATTTTATTAATTTTCGAAGGACTATTATATTTCTTTAAAAAGAGTAAGAAAGGTGGGAGTGTGTGTGTTAGTTTGTGGGATTTGGTGGGAGGTCTTTCAATGTGTTTGTTTGGGCATATGATGGGATTATTGGTAGCAACATATGAAATAAAGCATTGAATGGGGCCATTCTCACCATAATTTTGGGCATACCATCCTTTTCACTTTTTATGTGCTCTTTTTTTTTATGTGACCCTATAGTATCTAATATCTATTCCTAGCTAGCTAGCTATATCTTGCATGCGATATATAATCAACTTTTTACATTTTTTTTTCATTGGTATTTCTAGTTGTTTATGTTTCATTGAAAATAAACTAGGGTATGTTAAATTATGCAACGTGTATTTCATATGATATATAAATTAATCATCACTTGAAATGTCAGTAATAGCCTTTATTAATCCACGTTCGACGATTTTTTTTTTGCGAAACCCTAGAGTTAATTTGGTTGCACGCTTTTGCTGAATTTTAAATGGTAAATCATAGACAAATGAATAACTAACTATACAAATTAAGTTAAGTTAATGGCGCGGTCACACTGCGAATAAAAGTATCCTTTCCGAAACTTTTAATATTTGACTATTTGAAATTTAATTATATAAATTCAATATGTCACAAGTAATGAATATTAGGATATTTATGTAAGTGGACAGCTCTAGAATCTAGAATCAGAATAAAAAATATGCCCTTTCATCACAAATTCACAATCAATCCAGTAGTTTGAAAAATTCAATAATTTTGAATTTTCGACTATGAATTATATATATTTGACTGGTGATTGAATATTGTTCCACATTAGGTATTGATAGATACCTAATCACCATTTTTTTCCCAAAGGCACCATTTCTTAATTAGTTTGATTTTTTTAATCCTACCAACTTCTAATTGTACCTCTCTCATCTTTATTACCTTTTGCCCCCTTGCTCTTCTCTTATTTTCCTTTTAAACCCCGATCCAAAAATGGTGCAATTACAAGTTGTAATCATTTGAGCATCCAACACCAGTTTGGGAAACGCTTTTATTACCACGCACACATTAATGAACTTCTCGATCTTCAAACTATAAAATAGACTAATAAAAATAACTACAATAACAAAAAATTGGAAATTGTTGGTATATATTGTTGGAGTAGAGATTAATCCACAACAAATAAATAAGAAAAGAGTATGAAAGTTCCAAGAAGTTTGGAGATCATACCTCTCCTACAAAATTCGAATGTAATCGCTAGCAGCTAAGTCCTAATTTCACAGATCGAAACTTGCAAAACAAGACCGGAGAGCAGTTGAAGGTCTCCAGGAAGACACTCTGACGCTCAAGTTAGTGTTTTGTAGATTGGAGAGTAGTTTTTGTGTTATGAACGTATGAAGTAGAAAAATGATGTAGCTAACCTTAAGAAAGAAAATGAATGGGGTTTATATAGTATGGAATACAAAGGGTATGAAAGTAATATTACTATGATAACATCTTTGATTCATGGTACAAGTTGTTAAAAATCCTCTCCAATCACGCAACTACACGTCATTAAGAGACCACATAAAAGTTATAGTCCATGTTCAATTAGAGTTTCAGACCCGCAAAGCAGCAGAACCTTTCATCAGGTCTTATATAATCCTGATGTAAAGGACCTTAAGTGCTTTAATTGAGTTTTGCTATCCAAAGTTGGTCTCTTCTTGATAAAGCGTAACAACTATTCCTAAACGAGCTCTGCAGGACAGACTCCACATATTCAGATATATTTTATTCTCTTTATCCGGTGAAATGTATTATAAATGTCTTCTAATAATTTTTAATTATTTAATGATCTGTACCACAAGTCATACCGATATTCCTCCGTATAACAGGTAGAGTATAATTAATTTTATTTCCTTTGTGTTTTTAATTTATTACGAACAAGGTAAAGTACGTTGGTAATTTGCTACTGCTGCGGTGCATAAGAGTTATAAATGGATGTGGGCTCGATATGGGCCAACGAAGTCATTTAATGGATCTTAATTAAATTCGGCCCATAACAATTTAAAATATAGTTCATTTAACTGTATAACACAAGTTTCCTTACGGGCCTTTTCATTTTGATTTTTTTTTTGGAAATACATGAAAGTTAATATTCGCATCATGATCATGAGCATTCAGTTAAAATCAATTAATATTGTACTTTTTTTGTACCTATGAATATTACATATTATTATGTGTTACCCTCATGCCTTCTACTATCTCAACTAATCTTAAACTAATTTCTGTGAAAACACCAACTTTTAATTGATTTAAGTTTTAAACATTAACTTAGAACATGACACTAATATATCATAACCTTAATTAGAAAATGATGCAAATGATTACACAAGCTCCCTCCAAGCTTCATCCCACTAAACTTGGTCCTAACTTTTTTGACACGAATAATAAGAAATGATTGATAAAACTTAATGAGTCCACCATGTTTTATATCTTTAGAAAAATGTTACCACTTTAACCAGACATGTGTCTTAAGAAAAATGTTTGATTTAAGGTTTATTGCGTATTGAATGAGTTTGAGTTTCACTTGATTTATTGTACTCCGTATTTAATTGAGTTGTGTGTAAAAATAAAGATTTCCACTTACCAAAAAAGAAAAAAGTAAATCGAATAATAAATTTGTAACGGACTAAAATAGCAAATTCATGAATGACGAAATACATATTAGTTTTTTTATTATATTTAAAATGGACCAAGTACGGTCAGTGGTGGAATATTCCAAAATGACAAAAGATCATCGATACAGATCAAGCAGTTAACTACATTTTAAAATTTTTAATTAAATTATATAGCCGCATCACGAAAAACTCGAATCCGAGACATTAATTACGTTTTTATCTTTACTATATTATCCTATGTTATGTGAATAAGAATGCACACATTAAAATGAAATGTGAGAAAATGGTACTGAATCGGATAACAATTAATAATAATTATAATAATAATGAAAAAATGTTGAAAGTTTATTCCCCACTGAGTGACTGATCAGTGACGGATGCAGAAAAAAATATTAGTGGAGGCTGAATTTCATTGTATTAATTTAAGAATTGAATTTTGCTATAATTTAAATTGATATTAAAATTTTTTTATACAAATATACGTACAAATATCGATAAATTTACGATTTCTTAAGCATAAAAAAGAAAATTTAAGAAATCATAAAAAAGAAAATTTAGTAGGGGCTGCAACCCCTCCTTCACTGAACGACGCCTTGCCTTCACTTTTGTAAATTTCAAACCAAGTCATATTCTCATATTTTAGATTTTCTTATCCACTTCCTATATTGTTAATTAATTAGTACACTACTAAATTTCCCCACTCCTATCAATAGCTCTTAATTGATTAACAGGGAAGGTTCGAATCAGTACCCTATTTCTAGTGTATATATGTATTGTCAATTAACAATATTCATGTTAATCACGTCCAAAGAAAAGACCATTCTTTTTGGGAACATGAATTATAGTATTTGTTCTATTAGAGCAGTCAAAATTCTGGAATCTGAATCTATTCACCCAGAGGAAAAATATTGGCTTAAACTGAAATGAGTCAAAAATTAATCAGACAAAACAAATTAAAGGAGTCCACACTAAATTATTATTCACTTCGTTCTATTAAAGACAACCACAAATAATTGATTAAAAATATTAAAAATAAAAATTCCGTACTTTAAAAAACGAGAGTTAATATTTTAAAGATGATTATTTTTTAAAAAATAATCACTTTTAATAAGATGATCAAATAAAGAAACGATACCAATTTTAACTGAGCGGATAAAGTGCTACTCCCTCCGTCCCGCTAAATGTAGTCACGTTTTCTTTTTGGGACATTCCACTGAAAATGGTCATTTTTCAAAAAAGTAAATAATTTTAGTTTTAAAATACCTCTCCTATTTTTTTTTAAAACACAACACTTTACTTTCTTAATCTCCGTGCCGAATTCTTTGTGACAACATTTAGTGGGAGGGAGGGAGTATTTTTTTATGTCAATTTTGGTGAGTGATCCGAGTCTACCAAAGTTGAAATCGTCTCTCTTCAGATCAGATGTTGACCCAGGTGTAGGTATTGGAGCATTCACATTTCAGAATTGGGTTAATAATTCCAAAAGAGCACAAGCAGTAAAATCAGTGTATTCTAGTTTTAAAGCCCAAGTTATGGCAATTCACAACTTCAAACTATTGTAGTGGGCCGGACTTGCCTCGGGCCGACCCAATAAGTTTATTTTGCTAATACTTAAATATATCCAATTTATTTAAATACAAGTATATAATTATTACATATTTAAATATAACTAAATACAAAATCATGAATTATTAATTTATACTTATTTATCAGTGTAATTTATTTATTTATACTTCATAGCAATACTTAATACATAGTAATATAATACATATATGAATATAGTTAAATTATTAATATCAATAGTTGAAAATGACTCAATCTCACCTGTCAAGCTTATGACGTAGATCCAAACCCAACTTAATTTTCTGCAATTGATATGACGATCAATTTTTTCGACCACTGCGTAACAAGACGTGGTATGTTATGATCGAGTCGGATTTTTAACTTGAGGTGACCTATTTTTTCAATTCCAAAAGCAAATCAAAAAAATGTCCTTTTTGTGCAAAGTGTGCAAGATATTAATTTTAGGCCAAAAGTGATTTATAGGGTAAAAAGGTAGTTTTATAATTGAGGGGTAATGTAGAAATAGTAGTATTATATTGTGGTACACGCGTCGCATGGCCGGCTGGATATTTTAATTAATTTAATGTCTGAATCCAGCAAAGTGAACCCCACACGTGATGAGACAAGCCTGTTATGGCGGTCTATATTGGATTCTGAGTACGCAACCGGGTCCCACTTAATTTGAATTTTCATTTCCATTTGCATTTCCATTTGAATTTCATTTGGATTTGAATTTGCATTTCCATTTGGGAAGGATATGCATATTTTAAAATGAAATTGAACCACACAGAACAGAATTGGTGTTCGGGTGGACCCCACTGTTTGAAGATTGACTTTGACCCAATTGGAAATTTTGATGAATTAAATCTTAAATTAAAAGAAACGAGAAGAAAAGTCACACCTTCCTGCTCTCTTCCTTCCAAGACTCGTCCTTTTTGTGAAATTCTTGAAATATATATGTGCGTCTATGTCTGCATATTTCTTCAAAGACTCCGCCTTCTAAACCACTATAACTCCAATAATTTCATATCTAGCGAAAGCCCTCCTTACTTCAGAGCCTCATCCCTAATAATTCTACTCGTGTTATTAAGGTCAGTCTGCCTTTCCAATCTCCAGTTAAAGATTTAAACTTTTCTGCAAAGTTCGTTTTCAGAATTATTGTTTTGGGCTTGAATGGGTTGTTCTTGTTCGTTTTGAAGGAAAAAGATCCGGTTTTTGGATTGTATTTGCTAGAGTGAATCTTTGAGCTGTTTTTATAGTTGGGGTTTTATGTTGTGGGATTTGATTTGTAAAGGAGAGAAGGTTTTCTTGTTTAATTGTCTTCGAAACTTTTTTCAAGAAATCTCTGTTGACAACCTGGCTTTATGGTTGGATAGATCTTTGGTTTTTCCGAGACAAAAAATATTAATATTTGGTTTTATTAGCTGAACCAGGCTGTGAAGACAACTCTCTAAATTGTTAGAACGTATAAACTATATATGTGTGTATGTGACTCGAATTCATTCGATTGCTCGAGTTAAGTGTTATTTTTTCTTTTATTTCAGGTCTTGATGTGCAAGTATTCAAAAGATAAACACAGCCCTTCTAATTTGGAGATGGAGGCTGGATTTCATGTGTCTTTGCATAAAAATTGCTCGAAATTGCTCGAATTGGCCGCGACTGATGATGTGGCTGGCTTCGTACACCAAGTGGAGCAGAGGGGTTGTGATATTGATGAAGTGAGTGTTTGGTATGGCAGGAGCTTCGGCTCGAAGAAGATGGGGTTCGAAGAGAGAAGCCCTATCATGATTGCTGCTCTGTATGGAAGCACAGAGGTTTTGAAGTATATAATCGGAACTGGCCTCGTTGATGTGAACCGAGCGTGTGGCTCGGATGGGGCCACGGCCCTTCACTGCGCTGCTGCTGGTGGCTCCTGGTCGTCTGTGGAGGTTGCTGAGCTCTTGATTGGCGCCTCCGCTGACATCTGCGCGGTGGACGTCACCGGGAAGAAGCCCGGCGACCTAATTGCTCAGTGCGTGAAATCTTCGACCAATTCGAAGAGGAAGGAGCTCGAGATGCTACTGAATGGGATGAGTAGTGAGGGTGTTGATACGGAGGAAGAGGGGAGCAGGACACCACGGGCTATGACTGAGAAGAAGGAGTATCCTATCGATATATCGTTACCTGATATCAACAATGGAGTTTATGGCAGTGATGAGTTTAGGATGTATAGCTTTAAGGTGAAACCTTGCTCTAGGGCTTACTCTCATGACTGGACCGAGTGCCCCTTCGTGCACCCCGGAGAGAACGCGAGGAGACGTGATCCGAGGAAGTATCACTATACTTGCGTCCCTTGCCCTGAGTTCAAGAAGGGGAGCTGTGGCAAGGGCGACGGTTGTGAGTATGCTCATGGTGTTTTTGAATCGTGGTTGCACCCGGCTCAGTACAGAACCCGTCTCTGCAAGGACGAGACGGGTTGCTCGAGGAAGGTGTGTTTTTTCGCGCACAAACCGGAGGAGCTCCGCCCGTTGTATGCTTCCACGGGCTCAGCCATGCCGTCCCCGAAGTCACTTTCTATGGACATGACCACAACGTTGAGCCCTCTGTCGCTGGGCTCGTCTACGCCACCAGCCTCACCTTCGATCACTTGCTCGTCTCCGATGGGTGGAAACATGTGGCAGAACAAGGCTACTCCGCCTGCTCTGCAGCTTCCGGGCAGTCGCCTTAAGACAGCCTTGAGCGCGAGAGACGTGGATTTGGATCTTGAGATGCTCGGATTGGAAAGAATCCGTACGCAGCAAAGGCAGCAGATGGTTGATGAAATGGCTAGTCTGTCGATGTCGTCTCCGTATGGCCGAATGGCGGATCTCACGCCTACAAACCTCGACGACGTTTTCGGATCTCTCGATCCTTCAATGTTGTCTCAGTTGCAGGGACTCTCACCTAAGATTAACGGCGGCGCGAACTCGCAGATGCAGTCGCCTACCGGACATCAGATTCGACAAAACATGAACCAACTCCGAGCTAGCTACCCGATGAACGTCTCGTCCTCACCTTCGAGAAATCCTTCACCGTACGGGTTTGACTCCTCCGCAGCAGTGGCGGCAGCTGTCATGAACTCGAGGTCGGCTGCCTTCACAAAACGGAGCCAGAGCTTCGTTGACCGTAGTGGCGGCAGCAGTGGTGTTGGAGGAGGTTACCGATACGGCCTTTCTGGGTCGGCGAATTCCCCCAGTTTCATGGCACCGAAGCAACCGGAGTGGGGGGCTCCCGATGGGAAGCTAGAATGGGGCTTCAACGGTGAAGAAGTTAACAAGCTTAGGAAATCTGCATCGTTTGGTTTCCGAAGCGGCAGTCCAGCATCGCCGGCCATGGCTCCTCCCGAGGTGGGAGAGCCAGATGTGTCGTGGGTGAACACGCTGGTGAAAGACGCCCCGAGTGGTGGGGGTGGAGGAGCGGCGGGGATGTACAGTCCGAATCGGAGGCAGGGGGCCGTCGGGGGCAACGAGCAGATGCCGCATTGGCTGGAGCAAATGTATATAGAGCAGCAGGAGCAGATGGTGGCTTGAGAGAAGGAAGGTCTGATGCAGCTGCAGAATTGCTTGATTTGAGAGGGTGATCTTTAGGTTTGATCATATTCTTTCTGATTCTTACCATTTTTAATTAACATCATATGTTTAGCTATAGTTGATCGAAGAATACATGACAGTTTCTTGAAAGAATTACTGATGGAGATATGTGGTTTCAGGAGTTGTGTTGAAACCAAATTTTCAGACTCGAAATGGAATTATTATTTAGTTTTTTTGTTATTTATGATGAATATATATATATATATATATATATATATATGTTCTCATCAACATCATCCCATAACTAGTTTCTTGTAATTCTAATATTCAAGCAATGAATAAATTCTGAGGAATGGGTTTTTCTGTATTTCTGCTATAAGCTCAAGTTCTAATGTGGATATCCCCTTTTATTTTATTATTTAATTTTATACAAAAATTGGACTTAGGAGAGGTATATATTCTAGTGTCTTTTAGTGACAACTTTGCAAGGTTTTCTTATGAAGAGTGTTGAATTGTGTTTAGATTTTTGTTTTTTAGTGGGTGTTTATGATTATATCTCTCTTTTTTGAAGAATATCTATCTCTTAGGAATCTCAAAGCAGAGTATTCTCTAAATTCTATTTTGGACAAGCTAAACACTTTTGTGACCAAGTGAGTGCAATAACAAATCAGAATCTTATGTTTTTTGCGAACGAATCTTGTCCGCACCAAGTTCCAATCTAGATTTTTAGGGGAATAAGTAAAAAACGAACATACCATATTGTTTTGATGTAGTTTGTACGAATAAAGTACATAGAAGGAAAACCCAATCATATAATGTATGATCAAATGATATTGAAATTTTATTAATTTGCTAACATAACAAAACCATGAAGAGTTATTTTATTTCATGCTGCAATTGCATGGAGTCACGATCTTGAGCAAAGCTATTTTATAGGGGAGCAACACAAGGAAAATACACATGGAAGAATAACTAAAACTAACAAAACAAGAAGGAACGTCTAAGAAAGTTAGAAGTGTGCAGAGTGTTAAATGGTGAGTCACTATCTTATACCAAAGTAGACCAACAAACAGTTGATAAATCCCACTAATATTTGGACTTGCGATTTGTGGAGGTAATTTAAAAAAAGTAGATCTCGAGTTGAAAGAATGGTGATCAAATCATGCTAAATTGATAAGGACGGTGCCATCTACTTTTCTATTCTACTTTCTTCTTTATTCAATTTAGCTAGATATCACTTGGATCCCATTAAATCCATCTACTTCTATTATTATAACTAATTAAAGTGCATATTCTTCAAAATTGTTTTAAGGGGTGTTTGGCTCACCTTATAAGCTCTTTAAAACAGTTTATAAGTTGTTTAGCAGCTATAAGTTTATTAAAAATGTTTGACAAATTAAGTTCATTGAGAACTTATAAATTGTAAAAATAAGTTTTTGAAACTTATAAGTTGTTCAAAAAATAAGTAGCTCCGTTATTTTTCCATGAACTTATAAGCTGTAATTTATTTCTCCAAAAAGCTTGACAACATATAACTCTTAAGGTATGGTATCTTGTAAACTCTTTAAAATAAATTTAGCAAAACTACCTCAAACTCTCTTACATCAAAATCTAAAACTATAAGCTCCTGACTTCAAGTGTTTGAATAATTCATACAACTTTATATACATACATATATAGTATAATATTATTGTAAATCACATGAAGAAAAAGCAAAAACCCTAATTAATTATGTGTAGAATGTAAATGAGTGAAGATGAGATTGGTAAGGACTAAGGACAGGAGCAGCTGTGTGTTTTTGACTTGGATAGGATTGGGAGGAGAAAGGCATTATTGATGTCTCCGCACACACACATCATCATCATTTTATTTATTCAAAAACCACAACAATTGGATTTCATTTTTTCCAACGCGTGGGTTCCATTTTAGAAAAAGGAAGAGAAAAGAAAAACCCATTAATTATAATAATATGAGCATAAGTAGTACTCCCTCCGTTTTTTAATAAGTGTCCTATTTCACTTTTTTTCTTGTTTCTAAATAAGTGTCCTATTTCAAAATTCAAGAGTATATTTATGACAATTTTTCAATTTTACCCTTATTTAATACTTATTGGAATTTGATATTATTTGTATGAATGTATTTATTATGCTATTCAATAAAGGGTATATAAGTAAAATTTACATTTTATTGATATGTGTGATTTAGTAAAATTGGACACTTATTAAAAAAGGGAGGGAGCATAGTGTATTATTTTGAGAATTATTGAAACTTTATTGCAGCCGCCTAACAAGAACTGTATTATCCTCCACTACATAGTATAGTATATATCCTCCAATTATTGACTTTTCTTTCCTAGATTTAATTTAATGGTCCACCTCCTTTTTCCCCAAGTTGAAAGATAGAAGATACTATTAATCTTGTTTGGCGTTATTTGAACTATTTCAAATGTATACGTGTGCGTCAAAATTGGTCACATTAACTCATCAAAACTCGATGTTCGGTTTATATATTTTAATCAAATTATTTAATAAATAAATTGCTTTAAGTAAAGGTCACACACACACAACACTAGGAATTGAAGGCTTATAGTTCCTTTGTGATTGCAACACAAAATGGGTTAAACAGTTGTTCTTCTATATTAAGTGGAAAGTTAATATTCATGTGTGTTTAAAAAATTCAATTACATTAAATTTAAATTACAGAACTACGTAACAGGACATCCAAAATTTATTGTCTTAATCACAGTATCAATAGGCGAACACACGCGTTAATAACAATTTTATGTATAAGATTGCGTCTAAATTGTGTGGATGATGCATGTCTGGATCAGAAAAAGAAAAAATCGATTCTTTAATAGTCCAATTAATCTATATGGGATTATCAAAGGGCGTTGATGTGTGTATGAATGTGAAACTTCATTGAATTAGTCAAGAAAATCCGACCTTGTTTTCTTGTCTGTGAATATGACTGGACAATGCTATTCATTATCTTTTTTCTTATTATTTTTAATTTTTTTACCTTCATAATCGAATAAAAGTATAGTACCAAATTAGCAATTTGAAAATAGCCTACCAGCTATAAGAAAGGTGGACGTAGTCCCGTTTACAGCTATACTAAAGTACTTTCCACTAATTTATTTATTATTTCAGTCCCAAATTTAACCCAATTAGTAATTATTTAACTGTAAGGGAAAAAATGTTGTACTTTAACTGGGCCATGAATGAATCATAATAATAGTTGTTATTACGGTTGATCTAAGCTAAGAAAATATATTATATTTTGAATTCTATTTTATTACTCCATTTAATTAACTCTGGCCTGTCACCCTGGGCCTAGTGTATATATACTGAATTAATTAGCTGGATCATGAGCATGCTTTGCTGGGGATGTTGCATCTTGACTACAAAATATAGTATCCATTAATTGGAAAGATTTGATGTAATGTATAGTTAACATATAGGCTTTTATCAGAATTATGTGTCTGAAAATATAGGCTTTTATCATTTATCACACCATAAGAAAAGGTTCTTTCGTCAGGTAAGCACATTTAGATGCACTTATTAAATTTTCTTCTCGCTTTCTAAATTTTAGCGGTTCAAGTTGTTTCTTTCTTTCTTTCTTTCGAAATACTCTACATATTGTTATAGGGAAACATTTACCTCTAGTATTAAAAGTTTTGTAGATCTTGAAATTTATTAAATTGTCCAAGCTCGTGTAAATGAGTTATTGAATTTGAAATTGGACTTATTAGATATCTGATGCTCGTTAATCAATTAGTTCTTGAAGTTGGACATGAATTACTAGACAGTTTACACTCATATCCTATAATTTTTTGGTCTGAATTTCTAAATAATCGATACTCACGTTAGGACCTTTTAAATTCTTATAGGAATTAAATATGAACGTATTAAAAAGTTCGCACTCATATATAGTCATAGAATCATAAATATGAAGAAGCTCTTTAATTTGAATTGGGCTTCATAATTTAGGCCCAAGTAGTGGCCTGTTTTGTTATAATTTGACAACCCAAGTTTCCAATCGAAATCGGCCCAATTTACTTCCATTTCTTTCTTTCTTCCTTTCTTTCTTTTTTTCATTTTTTAATTTATTATTTTCAATAGTTAGGCCGAACGTCAGAGTTAAAGGCTTGGCCTATTTGAAGTGAGGAAATAATAGATAATTAGTATGTTGCACTGACATAATAGATAATTAGTATGGGGATTAAAGAGTCTTTAATTTGGTATAGGACTTTAAATCAAAACTCCCATTCCATATTCATGCATAATAATAAAGTAAAAGTAGCCTTGGACCAAGAACATGTGAATTCCATCACATGTAAAATGTTTGTTCCTGTCTCAATAGTCTCAAACTTTCATTAATATTCTTGGACAATGAACTAAATATATATTTATAGGTTGCTCCATAAATGGGTTGAAGCAAACTTCAGTTGTGTTTGCCCAAAAGGAAAAAGAAAAAGAAAATCTAATGTATCAACTTAGAGCAGTATCGTTAACAGCCATAAAGATTTAGCAGTTGGCAAAGAATCTATAAATTTTTCATCACATCTTAAGACTTCTCACCTCCATTGAGTTGAGGATCTGTCTGGTAGTAGACGATGTCGCCTGCGTCGCTTACGTAATGATCCTTCTTCAGGCTTCTCACGAGGTCTCCTAACAAGTGCAACGGGAGAGGGGCCGACTTCTTCGGCTCTCTGTAGTACTTCCCTAATACCCCCTTAGCTGCTTCAGTCTGCATTCGAAGAATTGGCCAAAGTCAAGAGTCGGAAAAATGTGATACGATTATTTACTGTCCAAGCCAAGGCATTCAAACAAAAGGGACTCCACTTACAGCCTCGATCAAATTGTAGTGTGGGATTTGGGGGAAGAGATGATGTATGACATGAGTTCCTATGTCGTGGTGAATGTTGTTGATCAACCCGTAATCACGGTCGAGTGTCGTGAGCCCCCCTCTCAGATAACTCCATTCCTGTTTTACCCAAGGTAGAAAATAAATTTTAAGAGTCTATAGTGGTATTACAGGTAACAACTTAGTACAAGTTGATTGAATCAGATATTTCTTGGTTGATTATTTTCAAGAAAAGACAACTTGGAGTTCTAATATTATAAGTTGGTTCTACCTTTCCACGGTACCAAGGGAGCTTATCTTCATGCCCGTGATGATGTAGATAAGTGACGAGATCAAGCCACGCTACAAAGCCCTGCAAACAAGTCAACCTCAAAGTTTCAAATCTTTGACTACAAGGAGAAAGAGTCATTTCCACACTTTATATATCATGTAACCAGCAACGTGTGGTTCTTGAACATGAAAAAGTAGTTACGTGATCAATGTGTTCGAATCACTACCAAGTAAGGAACGCCATATAGTTTGAGAAGCTGTAATGGACCCATAACAAAAGACAGGCCTACAAGCAATGCAGCCATTGCAGTCCAACAAACTGTTGAGGTAATAATATCTTTCCTCTCATTGGGCACAAACAGATCACTGTCCGGGTTGTAGTGAGAGCCTTTCTTCCCGGGACTTCGTTTCCACTTTAATAAAGACACAAGAACACGAAATCAAAGTCAGGGGGCGAGTTTTCTGAAAAGCCTGCACAAACAATAGCACCATGTCGAAGGACAAAGCAACTTACGAGATAAATAGGATATGCCAACATAGGGAAAGGTAATGTGAATCTCAATATTTTGGTTGCACGGTCCAAGCTATTGTATATCTTCTCAGGTAACTGCAATTAACATAAGCAAGAAAAGGACTAAATTGAATACTGGCCTCTGAAACATCATAAAATGGCATCAAAGAATCAAGTATTTCGAATTTGACAAATTTTTTTACTTACAGGGTGCCAAGATTCATCATTCTCAACATGGCCATGGTTCTGATGATGAGTTCTATGACTAATTCTCCTACATCAATCAACAACCAACAATCAATATGGTTACTATTCCTAGCTTCATTCTAGTCAATGCTTACAAAGATTACCAACACACACACAAAGAAGACATGATCACATGAAGTTGAAACATACCATCCATGGTAGGGGACCAGAATTGAAGAGTGAAGAAAATGGCCAAACACACTATTCAACTTAGGATTGTTAGAAAAGCTTCCATGACCACTGCATCAATCGTAAACCACCGAAATCAAATCTTTAACATAAAACCACCCAACAGAAAAAGAAAAAAAAAAAAAGCTTCGATAAGTAATTACCAGTCATGGCCAAGAACAAATAGAGCCCAGAACATGGTGCTCTGAGCAAACCAATACAAAGGCCAAATAAGCCAATTGTTGAAATAGGCTGCCGCCGCCGCCATCCCCAGAACAGCCACCACATCCCTCACCACATAGCTCACAGACCTCCATGGGTCCTTCACCCAGCAATGCTTAGGAATGGCTGCCTTTATATCGGACAGCTTAAAAGGAGGCGGCGCCGCTGGGTCGAATTCTTCGCCGCCGCTTACAACTCCCTCGTTCTCCTCTTCCAATGGCTGAATTCTCAATGGCGCGCTCACTCCCAAACCCCAATTCCGTCCCTTTCTAATCCCGCTCGATAAACAGAATGACGAACCGGGTTGATTTGTTCTTGTTATTCTTAAATTATAATTAGAGAAGGAGTGGCCATTTCTGGGTTTAGGATAGATTTTGGGAAGTGGCTTCAAGCCGCATTCTGAGATAACAAAACTCGCCATTCAGAGAGAGAGAGTAGGGAGAGGGAGAGAAGGGGGCGGCCCGATTCTTGTAATCCCCTCACACTCTCTCTTTCTTATATGAAGAAACTTGTGGATGCAAGTGCTTAGCAGAATAATGTTTGTACTATATGTTTATATATAGATATGTTATGCATGTAGCAGAATCCAAGTAGATTGGGGTGGATTAGAGTTAAAAGGTAGACGATAATAAAAGGGTTCCTTCCTAAGCCTCTCCTCTCACGTTAGGTCCCCAATTTGACACAGGTTGTGTAGAGAATTGAGAGAGAAGATCTCGATATATGTATATATATATATACAGAAAGAAGGAGGCACTGTCATGGACCTCATGGCACTGCGTATACCTATCGTTCTTCTCTCTTTCCCATCATAACATTAACAAGTGCTTTTATTTCCAAATTAAAAAAACATTTAATTTATAATTATTTTTAATATGAATTAATGAATTTCCTAACTCATGTAGTACTAATTAATTAATAGTCTTTTTCATTAGCATGATTTGTATAAATTGATAAATTTGTATTTCGTTCATATTTAAAAATGGGTACTTTTTAGTTCGAACATAGAATTTGGCTTTTACAATAATATTTATTCTATTATAGTAACGTGATTCATTGAGTTTTTTTTTTCATAAAATTTTATTGGAGAGTGAATACTATCATGGGTCGGTGTTGAATCCAAGTTGGAAAACGCAAGTAGTTTTTTACCAAACCAAACCATTTATATTGTAAGATAAACTGTGCAAATTGGGTTTAAGCTATCCTATTATGAATTGTATTATGTCTTGGTAATAGTTAATCCTTTTTCTTAACGTGTGGAGTCAAAACGCATTTTCATGTTCATATTCAAAGGGCGGCTGCAGCAATTTTTGGTCAACTTTTATTTCCTCATACTTTCATGCAGATGCACTAGTATTAAAATATTGTAGCCTTGAATTCCTCTTATACTCCCTGCTTTTCTTCTAAAAAACAATAAAAGAATATTATAGACTTATAGTCTTCAATTATGGGGTCAATTCGAACTATGAAAAGGTTTTTCTTTTTTTTTTCTCTGGGGAGATTAAGAATTTTCCTTCTTACCGACCAGATTGAAAGAGACTCGTCCCTTCGTGACTTGGTAGTTAGAATCTCTGTATACAATTTCATTTCGTCCCTTTTCAATTTACTAAGTTTGGTACGTATAAAACTAATTTGTTGAATCTGTTTAACTATCTAACTGTAATATGTTCATGCATCAAAGTCATGTATCATTTTTTGTCAGAATGGATAATTAATCCGAGAAAGAGATGGAGAGAGTTAAGGTGTCTGCTGCCGACCATGCTTTTGTGATGAATGAAACTCATTAACTAATTAATAAAAATAATTTATAAATTTTACTCAAAATTCCATTTGTTGGGTTTGGTCAACGATTTGTCTTGTAGTCAAGTATGCAAATGCAGGCCAGCAGAATTGAGCTTGTATTTAAACATGGTGTGGTATAACATGACGTATGTATGAAATATTTTGAACAGTATAAGTAGACTATTGTATTTAAGTAGTAGGAGGTTGGGGAAGAGTTAAATTTGATTTCAGACAGTTTCATTTCATTGCCTATAAGAAATGTTCACTCTGTAATCAAATCTTATGTTTATATATTAGTACTTTGGTAGTGTTGATCTATGCGAGGGCAGGGAAAGATGTTTCCATGCAACAATTAAACATATATGCTACTGCTATCTCACTTTCCGCAGCTACCACAGCATCTATTCTATAATATGTACGTCTTTACGATTTCAAGAACGCGAATAAGTAGCTCAGCGAAGAATTAAGAGTATACCTTAGGAAATCGAAAATGAGGTCGTATATTGTCCGATCAAATGTTCCACCATTTTCGTTTTTCCATATTCTTAGCAAGCTCGTTAGCCATCTCTGCAAAGTTCTGAGCACCGTTTTGTAGTTCTTCAGTGCGCAGGCTGAGTTTCTGTTTTGAAACAAGGCATTAATCAATACATGCATATATATATATCTGTACATCTCTTTAGTTCTTTAGTTTTGCACATTTGAAGTAATGATGACCGGTTACGATCAAACAATGATACTAAGAGTAGCCAAATATCTTTGGACTGTTGTTCTGTATGGAGATGATGAGAGCTTTTAGAATATGCAATCTGTGGAATTGAAGTAATATTTTGTACGAGTATGATTACCTCAAGTTTCTCTCGGCGTTCCACGAGTTTATCCCTTGCTTGTGATGCTGCACTTGTTGCATCCTGTAACAAACATAACAATCAGAAAGTGTATTTTCTTATCAGGTTTTTAGTCTTAGAAAAGCAATTCGCAGGAAAAGGTTTACCCCTGTGTTCCTATACTTTGCAATGATTTCTTCTGTTGTACGTGTCGTTGGTTTAGTATAAGTGGAACCTTCAAATAATTTCTCCCGTGCAGTAACCTCTTCTGGGTAAGCAGGAAACAAGTTTAAGGTCAGTGAAGGCATAAAACCATTATCCATGTTGAGGAACTTGTAAAGTTAAAACCTTTTGAGCCACCAACGTCCTTTTGTGATGATGATGATGCGTAAGGAACAGGTTCTTCAATATTAATGTCATCTGCAATATAAACACATGCAGGAACATGATTATTATACAGTTTTGTTTCGTCATTCTCTTTAACAATTAAGGTAGGCACATGATTAGCAATGGATGACAAAGTTACAACTTAAACTCACCTATTTGAAGGTCCATGTCATCAAAATTATAAGGGTCGGAAAATGGAAACCGTGAAAAGATAGATTCTAAATGTGCAATCACCATTTCACGGCCTTCCGCATTATTCATATGCTCCTCTTCCTTAAGACCTTTCAAACCCTTTATCATATTATTCACAAACCCAGGCAGAGATCTCTGGCCATGGAAACAAACAAATTGATTAGAGTTCAGGAAAATAAAAGGGGCAAATGCTAAAATACCCATTTTGATAAGTAAAAAATAAAAAATACCCACTTAAAAATAAAAGATAAAAAATACCCACTTTTTACAATAGCATGATGAAATTGATCATGTGTTCATGTTATTCAAATTTAAAATAACTTGAATAACATGAGCACATGATGAAATTCATCATGTTATTGTAAAAAGTGGGTATTTTTTATCTTTTATTTTTAAGTGGGTATTTTTTATTTTTATTTTATGAAAGTGGGTAATTTTACCTATTACCCCAAAATAAAATCTGTGAACGGATTGTGTTTATGACTACCTCTTCCTTCTTCTGATTTTGGAAGTAGTTAACATCAGCATCTGCAGCTGCAGCAAGAACTTTATCGTGTAGGCAAGGTAAAGGCTTACGAGTCCTAATAAAATATAGCTTCTTGTAAGGGCCTATTCAAAAGGGACAGCCTGTCTTATTTTTCTTTGGCCGGGGGAAATGGAGAAAGAAAAATTACCTGAATTCATCTTCATATGCCATAAGAGATAGAAGAGTGAATTCGCAACCGTGGACCTGGGAAAGTTAAAACATAGTAGTTACAGTTGCAAGTTAAATACCCAGATAAAATTCAAACTGCTTGCTCGAAATTGAATGCCTTCAATATTGGAAACTGGACAACATTGGTTTGGAAATGCAGTGTACTAACTAAAGCATGCCCGAAAGTGGGATGATATGATGAAATGGAAAATAAAAATGAAATATTAAGCTGGAGAGGAATTCTGGAATTAGAAAATTATGCATAAAATTAAAACGTAGGGGGCAATAGTTTAGTAAAGAAACCAACCAGGGTAATTTGTCCTTCCTCAGAAGCACTGATTGTCTTGTTCATACTGTTCTTGAAATTCCACCTTAGTATTGACATCAAGGAGGTCTTGCCCAATGGTTTAAGATCTGGTAAAGACCTAAAAGATAAAATCCATTATTTTCAAATCATGTCAGACTGTAGATTAAATCTTAGAAGTCTATTTTCCAGATAACGGATGAACGTGAGGCAAGATTGGTGATATAATCACCAACAATTAGATTATTATCCTAATCTTTGGTTAGCATTTTACCATTAAACTGAATATCCTCACACCCCCTCACATACTGATGGCTTACTTCGTGGTGAGGTTTTACATATGGAAGTTTCAAACTAAATGGGTGCACAGAAAGATTTGGTATTACTGCCTTCAATTTAGCCTATAACATGTTAACTGACCACCTCATATAAAAGCTAATATTTCAACAATTTACCTCATATCTTCAACATCTTTGAATTTTGCATATGGAAGTTTCAAACTGAATGGGTGCACAGTGAGATTTGGCAATATTGCCAACAATTTGGCCTAAACCATATTAAATGGCCACCTCATCTAAAAGCTTAAGCTTCTTTAGAGGAGTATTATTTTAAAATGTCATCTCATATCTTCAAAATCTTTGAATTTTGATTATGTCAGTGCCTGCATTTTTCTTTCAAAGCCCCCATGTTCGTCTAAGGCTATCTTAAGTTGTAGTAGTATTCTTTTACTATAAAGTAACTCTCAGGATAACCAATCTTGAACCAAGTCTCCTCGGGAAAACAGTTGAAGCCTTTAAATCACATGTAATAAAATTAACCAAGTAACTTCATACTTTAAAGTAAAAATAGAGCCTGGAGTTTGCGCAATATAAATATCAATGAAATTAGTGCATGTAAGGGGGGCACCATGGCCTAAAGCTCGGATATGCGACAGAATTACAAAAGTTACCTTATTTCAATATCTCCAGTTTGATAGAATAATACCAGTCCGTATCTTTCTGCATCTCTCTTGACGATTGTAGTCCAAGAACATTGTTTCTCAAGTTCCATTTTGTGGACAAAGTTATTATCCCCCTAAAATATCAATAATTTATTATAATGTGTGTAAGATTAACAGATAATCAATTGAACAAGACAAGCACCTGAATCAAAGACTGTAAAGTGTAGAGGTAGAAAGCCTCTTCACAACAAAGTAAAATCTGAGATGCCAGCATCTCAGGCTCCAAATTAAGATCCACTACTTCAGCATTTGGTAAACCACTCTGATTCTGATGAATAGTTTGCGAAGCCTCACTCTTAGCTTCACTGTGCTGGGGGTATGTGACAGAAACACTTTTGGACACTTCAGCAAGATGGTATTGGTCTGCATTCAAAATTCAAGAACAGATAAATGTCCGAGTCAAAAGTACTGCATACAATTGTACGCCAGGAGCACACTTACCTAATATATACATGCTTAATGCAGTATAATTTTCTTTTGGATGTGTTGGATGTGAACTTATCATATTGCCTGTGGAACAATCCATCAAGACCATCTGAGCATTTCTGGTCAAAACAAACACAATCTCTAGAGGAGATGTGCTTTTACTTTCTTCGTCAGATTTCTCAACCAGGTTATGACGAGTAGGGCATGTTCTTATAGACAGAGACATGACAGGAGACCTTGAGCTACACATGAAGTCCGTAACAAATAAAACTGAAGCTGAACTAGTATCAAGCACTGCAACCTGTAATAGGTGCATTACAATTTTAGATTGAATTTTGCAGGTCATATAGAAATTATTAGAGCAATTCTTACCTGCCCACATTCAAATCCAGCAACAAGTCTGACTCCAGAAGTAGCAAATTTTAAAGCCGACACAGGAGAATTAGTGGTGGAATATATGGTAGAACAATAATTTCTCTCTTGAGGTAGGCATTGTTGAACTGTTAGATAGGGTACATAATATTCATCATGTCTTAAAGAGATTCTATCAGATAAACTACTGAAAAGCCAACGGGAGTTATTGAAAGGAAAACTGCAGATTACCTAAAAGGATATCATATATAAATCATAAGCTATCACAACTAGTTAAGAAAGCATCAGGGTCACAATCACAAATGTTATCACTCATAATGAACGAAATGAAATTCTTACAACTAGTAGTCTAGTACAGGAAACATCATTTAGTATATTTATCTGAACCATCTATATGATATGATTAAATGCTGCAAATAACACAACAGTCACCCTAATTCGCAATTACATCACAACTTTTAAAATCTTACTATCACAAACCACCTTTTAACCGTTTGCTATTACAGCACGCCCAATTTCTTTAGGCAAAGTTTTCCTGACATTGTTTTTTCCAATGAAACAATGTAGTTTTACTGCTACAACACTCTGGGAAGTTGCATTTGCAAAAAAAGCAGAAAGGTGTATAATTGCAACGATAGAAATTATGTGGTGAATCTTCTTGTGATTGCAAATTCAGGTAAAGGTTGTGCTATTTTCAGCAGTTAACTTCATATCCTATTGGATAGAGTTTTAGTAAAATCTTAGGCCAGCAACTTTAGTTTTACTGCATCCAGCTCAAACTAATTTAGCAGAAGCAACTGAAGAAATCAACATCATCACATGCATCTCCAGTACTAGCCACCGAAACTTCCCAACATAAGTAAATAAATATAATTGATACCTTGACGATTTGTTTCAGTTACAATAGTAACAGTTGCTTGATTAGAATTTCCTTGTAGCTGATAAAGGAAAATCTGTATAAAGAAATAAAATTCGATTAGAATTATCTAACCTCTTTGGTAAAACTATATACAAACCAAATGTTACCAATTTCTTACCAAACCAAATTCATTGCCAATAGCTAAAGTTAAGCTTGGAGAATACAAATCAAGTGCTGATATTGGAGCACCAGCACCAGTAACTTTGATACCATTTGCCTGCTGCAAGTGCACGGGACAGGAATGTGGGTCAATGAGTTAAAAAGTTCCCTGTAATATTTAAAGAAGTCACCAAAACCATTAGTATATTAGATGGTTAATACTCTACTGACCTCAAATCCTAAAACAAAAACAAGCGACATAACAGGCAAACTGGCGTCCCAGATTCGTATAGATCCATCATGATATCCACCTATATAAATTCTCTCGACACTAGAACATTCAGTTGAAGACATCTGATCAGGAACACCACCTCTGAGAGGCCACTTTGCATTCCCACCGGTCAGCATAATATCTGGATGTTGTTTTGTAGGTGAAATTGCCTAATAAAACTATTATGGATCATTAAAATGGAAAAGAGCAGAATATATATTAGTAGCACTATTAATACACGCAAATCAAGGCTTTGTGATATCTGGTACCTTTGAGAGCGCACCAAGAATATTCCTCTCTGAACCCATCATATACAGTTTTCCAGTGGTCATATATGGTTCAACAGTGGGTATAACTGAATTATATTGCGAGGCATTCTCAGAATGATTTTTTCCTCTCTCAGACTTTAACATAGATAGTGAAGCATATTCGTAGAAATGCAATTGCCCTGGACTGGTCAAAACAAATAATGATGTCCCATTACTGATGTCTGCCTTATAACTGTGTGATATTACAAGATCTGCAAAAGATCCATGGAGGGTAAGGTCAACACGGTCAATGCACTTCAATCTTGATAACCCAGAAGACCAGTCGAGGTCAAGGATCTGCAGTGCCATACAAACTTTCACTCAAATGATACATTCAGTACTATAATGAATGACGGTATAACAATTACATTAAAATCTTTAGAATTAAGTATGGCAATCATAATCAATAAATTTGCTGAAAGTGACAGAGATAATCCAAATAAGTTTGTTATCAACAACCTGCTAGAAAATGTGTTCAATGTAACAGACAATGTCAGACTAACTTAATCAAAATCTCTTAAGGCCGCTCTTAACTACGCGTGTCAATAATATGATTTTCTCAATCCCCATTTAACATATTCACACTTGTACACTTCAAATAGAACTTCAAATAATAGTTTGGACTCAGGGGCCACCTGTTGTGAAACCTCGCACAAACATTATTGGGAAGATCGACAGATTGAGTTCCGATTTATCCAAAATCATTTTTGAACTGGAGAAGAAAAGGACTTCCAGTATGGACAACAGATATCGAGTTATACAATAAATAAATAATTTATAAAACATATATTTAGGTTATATTGTGTTAATACATAAAAATAGTCACTTCACTTGGTAAAAATCAAATTTTGTCCCCCACATAAAAACATTTTAATAGTAGCCACTTTTGAGTATAAATTAGTATGAATTCTCCAATTCAAATGTGTTTTTTGTTGGTATGAATTAGTATGATCGGGAAATTCATACTAAAAAATGCATAATTTGTTTTTACTATCTTTTAAGCCTTTTCTTGCGTCATGCAGTATATCCAAAATTAATCTACATAAACATATGGACCCCAATCTAATTTCTTAGGACTCAAGCTTGACAATAGGCCAAAATTGTAGAGGTGCAGACCAAGACACATCAAAGGAATTGGAAGCTAAGACCTGGAAATATAGTTGACCTTTATAATTAGTACATAAAAGAAGTATCATGGATGCACGTCAAGCAATGTGAGAAGTTCTTTTACATTCAATAATGGAGCATACCGTTAATACTTCTTCAGCTCCAATATCTACTCCACCATAGGCAAAGAGTTGACCTTTATAACCACTCTGAGCTTTACTTGGTGACCAATGGAGAACAATGACAGGAAGCCTTTTATCTCCTGATGAGAGTTGTATCTTAACAACATCATTTGGTGACTGCTGACTTTTCTGGTCATTTGCACTAGTTGATAGGTCCCACAATAAAATATCTCCATCCACGTAACCAACGGCTAATACAGATCCATCAGGCGACACCCAACAGAGAGAGCTTATTTCCTTTTCTGTTTCTTCGCTATCTAAGGAATCACTCAGATGGGTGTGGCTCTCATTGTCCGAAAAATTGACAACTGCACCACCTCTGAGTTGCAGGTCCCCATAGCCTTTAACATGGACGGCTCTGTCTTCTGTAACATCCCACAGGATGATTAAACCATTCTCATAAGCAATCAAAACCCTATAACATAGCAGACTAGACTTGTTATAATGGATACTTCTACTAAAATCTCCAATCTCCATGAGTCTAAATGAAGGTGATATATTTCATTTACATACCAGTATCATGCAAATAAAGGAATGTTACTATCATTAGACATACCAGTTTGGCTATGGCTTAATGACTTTTTAGTAAAATTTCTTTCTATAATGACTTCAAATAACTATTGTAATTTTTATGGGAAACGGATTGTATTAGGGAGCCCAACTGCACACACACATAATGTATGAACATATGTGTATCAAGGATAGCTTGAGATGTCTCATATGACTTAATGGCAAACTAAGCTAAGTATTATACTATTATTTGCAGATAGTAAATAAGAAGTAAGCCACAGGAGAAGACTAGAAGTCTAGAATTGCACAAAAATGTGAGAATACGGAACTCAGAAATATTGTTTCCAAGTAACAAAAAAAATCATAATAGTTTTACCTATTCCCAGACAAACAAGGTTGAGAGAGCACACCAACAATGGATTGGTGATCAGGCAATGAAATCCCAGTTCCTTCTACAAAATTAATGGCATTGAAAAATTACTTTGAAGATCCACTTTAACCATGAAGAAAATAAAAATGTAAAGCAGAAAAGCAAAATCAAGATTCACTTCAATGAAGAAGATTAATCCCATGAAATGAATAGCCAAAGGCATGCTATATATATATATATATATATATATATATATATATATATATATATATAAAATATAGAAAACTTTCAAAACTTTGTACATGTTTTCACATTATGGAGCAATCAACTTGAGAGATTCAGAATTTCCATATCCAGCAAAAACAAAATTTGACCAAGAAACAGTATGCAACCATTGCAGGTTTATTGGGTCATTAAATCTTCAAAAGTTAAATCCTCGGCCTTTCTCTGATTACAAAAAGGGTCTCAGAAAACCTTAAGACACCACTAACAATTCAAACTCATATCCGTTACAGCATTACTTCAGAAAGTCAAGTTAATGATCCAGTTACCAGCAACAAGATTTGGAGGAACATGGTATGGTAATGGAACAATGTTTTTTTCTTCAGCGTCATACTTTAGTACTGACAGAAAGCCATACTCATCTCCAAGATATCTGGAAGTTCAATAATAATGAAGAATATTCAGCCATGTATCAAGCTTTTTTTTCTGTGAAGATAAAACAGTTCTACAAGCAAATAATACACAACTGGAAACCTTCTTACATGTAATTGGTACCAGAGATAACAGAAAATGCAGTTATAGTAGACTCCCATTTCATCTTAGAAGATATACACCTCATCTCTAGATCCCAGACCTGTGAAAGTTAAATACAGAGAGTAGTTTAGGGAACGACAGCACAGAAAAGAAGGATTTATATCTGATTCTGAAACTTGCAAAGCCCACCGTAAGTCCGTAATATAGAAAGATGTAAAGATTGTCTCGGCAAACAGAAGGATTTCACCAAATGACAAGATAAAGCGTGTGAATATGATAATTACAGAGCCTGCATACCTGAATTTCATTTTCACTGGAGACACTCACAAGAAAACCTTGGTTTTGCAGGAACTGAAAGGAACAAGTATAAACCAAAAGATATTAGATAAGATCTTACTTGATTATCAAGGACATGAAAAAATCTTACAACAAATATATGGGTCTACATGGGAATTGGGAAATAAAAACACGGGCTTGCATCATAAACGTTTACTTGACATAAATAAAATTCAGGTAAATAAGAACTTTACCATTTATAGATGGTTAGTGGTCTAAACTTAGTCATTCTCAGCATTATTATCATTAGGAAATTAAGTACAGAGATATAAATAGATAGGCATTTGATAGAGCAGTATTACAGGCTGAAGGGTCATAATCTAAAGTAATATATTTGAAAATTTTCATACAAGACAAATAGCAAAGAAGTAAAAGAAGAGAGACAAACTAAGGGCATAGAAAAATGGAGGAGAAGATGGATGAGAGAAAATTGATAGAATGCTTATAGTAACCTCTAGGTGCTTAAAGGGTAAAGCTGTAGGAGATATGAGAAGAGCTTCAATGTTGTCACCACCAATCACTTTAATCCTGCCATCCCTGCAACCCATCCAATAAAATAAATGATAACTAATACTCTCTTAATCCACAAAAGGTGTACTCTGATTACCTATTTGGATCGTCCACCAAAAGTGTACTCTTTCCTTTTTAGACATGGTCCCACAAAACACTCAGTATTTTAAACCTCACATACATTTTACTTTGTGGGTCTCTCTCTCCACTAAACATACACTTTACATTTTTTTCTTAAAACCCGTGCCGACTTCCTCACGCACACTTTTCGTGGACGGAGGAAGTAGTACAACATAGAATACCATTTTAAGGACTACAGCATCTGATGTGATCAAATATTCTCTCACTCAACCATGTAAACAGCTATAGTCCATATATCACATAATATGAGTAGGAATGAGCAATGAAACCTATGACAGTTAAATCATATCCAGTAATCCAACAAGTGGCAACAAGCTTCAGATGGAAAATTACCGCAGCGGGACTAGCAAAGTGACACTAAATTGGAAGGAAATAAGGTAACAAAATAGAACATAGGTAACTGCCTTAAATAAATGCATGCTGCAACTGAACTAACAACATTGGCAAATTAGGAAAGTAAACAGCTGCTAGCTGTAAAACACTACAGGCCAATTTGCATGCCTCGTAAAATTGAAGGATAGCTACTCACAATTCGCAAAACAAAAACAAACGCATCAAGCATCCCCTCGGGTATAAAGGATATTGAACTTACAGTGTCCCTACTGCCAAGAGGCCTTGAATGGGATCATAACTAAGAGTGGATGCAGTTGATGGGATTCCATAGTGAATAGCAACAAGCGGCGCCAAGTCAGAAGACGCCATGTTTTCTTGAGAACCATCCGGCTATACAAAAATGTAAGCATCCATAATTATGAGCAAATTATACACGGATTGCCAATAGATGTTTGCCATGCTTGCTCCTAAGAAAATTACAAAAGTCTACACGGATTTTGTTTTCCGTCCCAAATCCAATAATTTCTAGGACAAGTACTGCTCCAATCTACTTCAATATCAAAAAAAAAAAAAAAAAAAATCCAAATCCCAAGTAGACAAAATATGGTCTTTAAACTTAAATTGCAGTCAAAATCAACACAAGTCAATCAATCTAAGCATAATAATAACAAGTCCCACCGTAATTACAAAATCCAAATGCACAAGACCCAAACATATTAAACGAACGAGCTCTGATTCGCGAAAGAGATGAAACTAACCAAAATATAAACTTTAAATTAAGAAGAGATTGTTGAGCTCACCTGGGATGGTTGAGGTTCAGACGGTTTCTGAAATAATTTAGCGAACATAATAATATAAATCAAATCACAGAAGAGTACTTTCGACTCTTGCAAAATGGATGAAAATAATTTAATCCAATCGTTTTCACTGCGTGATTTTGTTGGACTTTGATTGGTGCAGCTGCTCGGAGACGATGATGCTGGAATTAGTTTGATCCGAGAAGAAGGCCTTTGTATTAATGATTTTAATTTTTTTTTAGTTTGCAGTTTTATTGTTTTTTCTTTTTTATTTTTCTATAAGCAAAACAGTGTTATAGTTTGGGCCTTGGCCTTTCTTTTTTATGCCTTTCTTGTTTATTGGATTTCTTTTTTATTTGGGGCACCTTATTCTTTTTTAGAGTATGATTATTCTATTTATTTATTCCTATCATTCAATTTATTATATTAACACTCCGAATTTTACATGATTAATTAATATGATCACTTTTTAAAATGGTAAATTAAAATAAGAAGAAATGACAATTTAGGAGAGCTTTTAGAACACTGTAAATAACATAAAATGTTATATAGTGAACAGTAACCAAATGTTGTGTAATAAATTAAATGCAATAAAATAATGCCAAAATGGAGCGAAATAGTGTGAAAACCGCAACATGGTATTTTGAAAATGGTTTTAAAATACACGAACTTTTGTCGTTTTATTAATTCTAACACGAATTTTAAAAAATTATTGACAATACACAAACTTTTTAACTTATTCAATTTATGACATATAGTTGACTTTAAGTGAAATCGAAGCTGATATGACATATTTTATCCTACGTGGCGAGACACAACTCCACTTTTTAAAATTCATGTTAGAATTAATAATACGGCAAAAGTTCGTATATTTTAACATCATTTTTCCTATTATTTTAAAAAAATATTATTGTGTTCTCCTTAAAACGTAAAATGACGTCGTATTGTATCCTACGTGGGCAACACACAGGTCCACGTCAATAAATTATAATATCCCAATATATTGTTATTTTTATACATAAATTTAATGTATTTTATGTATAATCCCAACATGTTATTCTTATTAGAGTAACCTTAATACCCATTATATATATATATATATATAATGATCCAGATCACTTCCTATTTTATATTCAAAAAATTTAATGTATTTTATGCATTATATTGATGTATCACACGTAATATACAATTTCATAACATTATGATGATTTTTTTTATTCATTAACCAATACATTATAATTTCAATGTATTTTATGCATTATAATTTATTGAGGTGGAGTTGTGTCTCGCACACGTATGACACAATACGACGTCGTTTTATGTTTTAAAGAGGACACAATAATATTTTTTCTTAAATAATAGGGAAAATAATGTTAAAATACACGAACTTTAAAAAATGGAGTTGTGTCTCGCCACATAGGATAAAATATGTCATGTCAGCTTTGATTTCACTTAAAGTCAATTATATGTCATAAATTGAGTAAATTACAAAGTTTATGTATTGTCAATAATTTTTTAAAGTTCGTGTTAGAATTAATAAAACGATAAAATTTTATGTATTTTAAAATCATTTTCCCTTTTAAAAAAAAAGTTTTGAATTAATTAGAATTAAATTATATAGCCGAACTTAAAATTTATTATTTTGAACACTAATTTGAGTATCATTAGCGAAGAGAGAAGATGATAATTTGGTGCAGCAGTTGAGTAACCAGTCATTGGTATGTTGTATATATTGTGTATAGCATAATAATGCACCACAATTGTTAATGCATGTATCAACAACTCCATCACATGTGAAAATCCTACCCTTTCTCTATTTAAAAAATTATAAAAATACCTAACCACACCAAACAAATTTAAGCACCAAATTACTTACATTTCTTTACTTGGATTTGAAGCCAGCCAGCGTCTTTTGAATCCATCCAAACAATTACTATATGATTTTGTAATTTATTAATATTGCAGATGTACCATTCCCCAATTTAATTCGATAGATTGAGAATATTAATAATAGTCAATTTCTATTTAGGTGCGTAAATTAATGGGCAAGCAAATATTTCACCAACTAATTAGTTTAATTAACTTAACTTTGCAGCTATTAATTATGAACGTAGAGCAAATCAAATGTACGCCATAAGCTAAAGTGTTTTATTCCAAGGCCAAGGCCAAGGGTATGTAAAAGACCAAATAACCCCTCCCTGATAAATAAACTGCTACTGAAAATGACTGCAACAGAAAGAGATAAAAACAGAAACAGAAAAAGAAATGGAGAAGAGTAGTTAGAAGGTGAAGAGAAAGACTTTCCTCCCTCCTCCCTCCCTCCCTCCTCGCCACCATAGACAGACAGCCCCATTTCACCAAATCCTTCTCAGAATAATCTCCATTTCCACTACTCTTTCGTTTATTAAAAACATATTACACCAAACTAACTAATCATGTCCCTCTTTTTCTTCTTCTTCTTCATCTCATCTATTAACACTACTCTCCCTCACTCTCTCTCTCTGTGTCTTCATCATGCAGCCCTCCCTCCGGCGCAAGTTCTCGCCGGCGCTCCTCTCCGCCGCCGCCTCCTTCTCCATGAAGCCATCGGCCTCCGCCGCGCGCAGGGGCGGCAACCTCTCCGTCTTCGTCGTCATCTTCTCCATCTTCCTCTTCGGCTGCTTCATCTACAACGAGGACGTCAAATCCCTCGCCGAGTTCCCCTTCTCGCACCCCAAAGACCACGAGATTAGTGCCCTAACCACCACCGCCGCCGCCGTCGGAGAGAAGAAAAACGTCGACACCAAGACCACCACCGTCTCCGTCTTCATGAACGCCAGAACGGTAGTGGAGACGGAGGTAGAGGGCGGCGGTGGTTCCGACGTCGGCGCGGGGAAGATGCAATTGGCGACGGAGGAGGAAGAGGAGGAGGATGATGAGGAGGTGGAGATTCCGCCGGAAGAGTGCGATTTGTTCACCGGGCAATGGGTTTACGATAATTCTTCATACCCAATTTACACAGAGGATCAATGCGAATTCTTAACAGCGCAGGTGACTTGCTTAAGAAATGGAAGAAAAGATTCTCAGTATCAGAACTGGAGATGGCAACCCAGAGATTGCTCTTTGCCTAAGTAACTTTTTTGCTTTCTTCCACATTTTCATTACCACTAATTACTTGATTAATTCTACTTCTTGCATATATATATCCATAAATGAAGTCCCTGTATATATACCCTCTTGTTGATAAATGAAATGAATTAGATTCAAGGCAAGATTGCTGCTGGAGAAGATGAGGAACAAGAGGATGATGTTTGTTGGGGACTCGTTGAATCGGAATCAATGGGAATCAATGATTTGTTTGGTTCAATCAGTAGTGCCACCTGGCAGGAAAAGCTTGATCAAGAATGGCTCTTTATCAGTTTTCACAATCCAGGTCTTTCTGTTTTTCTTTACCTTATTTTATGCCTTAATTACGCCCAATTCTATATGTCTCAATCAAAATGATTCGGTTCTTTAACTACTTTGTTTAAAGTGACTAGTAAATTAGTGTTGCATATATTGCCTGTCAGTATTATAATTGTACATTTATATAATGATTGGATCACTAAAGAACAAACTACAAAAGCTTCACCACACAACGAAGCATTAATTCGATCGTATATATTATATGCTAATTAATGCTATGAATAGGAGAATATGATGTATGACTTTTTTTTCTTTTTTATTGATCACTTTTCCTTTGTGATAAATATATACATAGTAAACAATTTCCAAGTTGGTGGGCATATCGCTTGACTTACAAGTATTAAATACAATATACATATGTATAATAGAGTATACATAAAGAAATGTGATATCATTAATGTTATCATGTGCTCTATCTAGCTAGCATGTGTTTTTTGAATATTTTGAAATGGTCTTAAAATGAATAATAATTTATTGGCAGGATTACAATGCAACAGTAGAGTTCTATTGGGCACCATTTTTGGTGGAATCAAATTCTGATGATCCAAATATGCACAGCATCTTGAACAGAATAATAATGCCAGGCTCAATCAAGAAGCATGGCAAGAATTGGAAGAATGTGGACTTCCTCATCTTCAACACATATATTTGGTGGATGAACACTTTCTCCATGAAAGTTTTGTAAGTCAAAATACAAATTAATTAATTAACCACAAAAGCATCTTGCCTCTTGATCGATCGATCATGAGAAATAATGTTTGTTTCGAATCTTTCGATTATAAAACACAGACGGGGATCGTTCGACAAAGGTGCGACGGAGTACGATGAGGTCGATAGGCCCATAGCTTATAGGAGAGTGTTGAGGACTTGGGCTAAGTGGGTGGACAAGAATGTGAATCCAAATCGGACCAAAGTCTTCTTCATGAGCATGTCTCCTCTTCACATTAAGTAACCCTATTTCTCCTTTCTTTGCTTCGAATACACCACATACATCACATTCACAACTACAATATATATTTTTCAATAAGTTAATTTCATTTCGAAGCATGTAGTATTTTATTTTCGTGGGTCCACATAAAAACATAAAAAAATGTGTGCGCTTTTGTCGTAGAGACATTAGGCACCATCAAATAATTAATTCCATAGTTGCGTAGTCATTTTTAGGTTTGGTAAACAACCATATATCAAAAGAAGACAATAATTTCAAAAAAAGTAATGTTATTCTTATTCAACTATTTGGTTTATAATTCCTTTGATTGATATGTACATATCATTATGAAGGAGCTTGGATTGGGAGAACCCGGATGGCATAAAATGTGCTTTGGAAACTCGTCCGATTCTAAACATGTCGATGCCACTAGACGTGGGTACGGACCGTAGATTGTTTGAGGCTGCAGCAAACGTGACTAAGTCCATGAAACTGCCCGTTAACTTCATCAACATAACATCATTGTCCGAGTACCGGAAAGATGCACACACTTCCGTTTACACGATCCGACAAGGGAAGATGTTGACGAAGGAGCAGCAGGCGGACCCCACAACGTATGCCGATTGCATCCATTGGTGCCTACCTGGATTGCCCGATACGTGGAACGAGTTCATTTTTACCCGTATTATATCAAGCCCTTGACCAATATGATAAAACGTAAATTCTTATAACATTCATCTTATAAGGTATGGTAAGAGATTTTGTCCCTTTTCTTTCTTTTTTTCTCTTCTTTGTTTTTGATGGTCCTTTTTTTCTTCATAATATTTGTAGCTTCTTCTCTAATCCAGCCATATGATACATACCTATCATGGACCTTCTTTCCACCTATTTTTAGCTTGTACATTTAATGTGCATGGGCTTACAACTATTGTAAAACAAGTCCGGTTCAAAACTAATAAAGTGAGACCGAAATTATAAGTATTTTCTTGGTAATGTAACTAACTAATGTTTTCAGTTTTGAACAAGAAATAAATTTTGCATATCTTGCTTCATTACTTCATTATTCAAACTTTTGTAAATTCATAAATCTCATTGACTAATAATTAATTACATACATTTCTTGGGATTAATGCAGTGTGTAAAAATTACTGACCATCTGGTTGTTTCATGTTTGTGCATGATTCTGTTCCCAGAGATCAAGAATGTGCTGCTTGTCAGTTTTGCAATGGTAGATTTATCCAAAATATATATATATATATATATATCTTTGCTTATATTAGCAATTTCTTGTTTCATACTTCTGTGAGAATTTCAAAATCTTGATCTCAAGTCATATTAGAATTTAGAAGATCAAGTGATCCTGCATTTTGCTCTGTATTATAAATAAGAGCCTTAATTTGAAAGAAAATACTATGTCCCACTATTTTTGTCTGATTTGACCATAAAACATTCAATCAAATCAAACCAAAAATAGTGGGACCATGGAGTACTACTTAACTAGTACTCCATATACTTATAATAATAATATTCTCTCCGTTCCAATAAGCATGACAAAAAATTTTTGGACACGGTTATCAAGGAGAGCGTATAAAGTAGTGTAAGAGTAATAAAGGTGGTAGGGTCCACACCTTCTTAAATGAATAACTTTTACTATTTTAGGAATGTGTCAAGCTTAGTGGGACGGATGGAGTATATGATAAGGGATATTAGTTCAAAAGCGTTAAGCAAACAAACTTCTGTGAAGTCTAATCTGATCCCAAATATGGTGAATTAGGAATGATTCTTGATATTCTAGTGAGTATATATGAATCTGAATTTTAATTTTTTGAATTAGGCAGGCAGGCTGTGAATGCAAATGCTGCACCTTTTTGGCTCCAATCTTTTAATTATATTTGATCGTATCTTTTGCTTCTACCATTTGATAATTTATTTGGTGGGGAGGTTTGTACAAAAACTGGCTCAAGGCTTATATACACAAGCTAATATTGTAGTATATTATACCCCACAGTGGCAGTATGAAAGAATATATGCTTATCTGAAAATACCCATACTTATTTACAAGAAATCCATAAAAACAAGTTAAGATTCATGTATCGAAATAAAAATAAACAGGGAGAATTTTGATAATATAGCATTACATACGGATTTGGATCTTGACCCTCAGAGTATCCATTCACCCGAAATTGATCTACTTCCATTTCTACTTTTTGTAAGCGAGTATGAGTTTTTTCTCCAGTTGTTCAACGACCCCCTCACGCAGTTTTTCTGAATTTCGAATAGTATTCAAAATCTTATGTTTTCGATTATCTAAATCACTTACTGAAAATAGATTATCTTTCTGTTCATTTAAAACTGCTATATATATAATCCATTCCCGAACCATCTGTCTAACTAACTTTGACATGTGAAACCGATTCTCAAAAGTTTTGGTATTTACATTTTGTGAAAAGATCATAATTGATCCCTTAACTTAATTAATATGAAGGAAACACAAACGCATGCAAAAATGGTATCGTTGTAGCCCATCCTCAAATATTTCCTATAGAAGCTGTGTTTGTTGCTTATCTCCTTTCCTTTGGTTTTCTCCCTTTTGTGGGAGACTTGTTTTATTCCCTATTACTAAGTATTAAGTGAGTATTCATTAGTATTGAGTGGAAGCTTTTGCCTTATATCCTTTGTGGCAGTTTATTTCGTTTGGATCTTTTATACGTACCTTGAATTTAATTTCATGCAATGCATGCTACTTATCCATTTCATTTTAATTCCCACGTGCAAGGATACCTACCTAAGAATACTACTAGTATAATAATAAAATTTTAGAATATAGAAAATTAATTGCAATAATTTAAATTAAAAAAATACCTACTTTAAAATAAAAGATAGAATTTACTCAATTTACAAAATAAAAGATAAAATATATCTACTTGCACATGAGCACATGTATTTCATTCACTAAATACTTTTAGTTACATGAACACATGAAGAATTTCCTTATATGATCATGTATTAAGGGTATTTTTTATCTTTTATTTTTAAAGTGAGTATTTATTTTATAAAAGTGAATAATTTCACATTGCTTCTTAAATATTCTATTTTTACGGATGAACAAACATAATATTGATTTCTCAAAGATGTGCTGACATAGATCACATATTTCATCTTTTCAGTGATGTCACTAAAAATAAAGAATTAATAAAATAAGTTAATTATGAACCTTTATTTGTTTCAGAAATGAAAAGGGGATATACATATACTTCCTTGATCTTCAAATATATTTCAATACAACTAATTAATAATTTATTAAGTGTGGTGCTTTTCTTTTTCTTTTTTTAAGCTTTTACGTTTACTCTTCTTTTATTTATTTATTTTCTAGCTAGACGTACGGTACATGGATTTTAATTTCTTGAAGTTTTGAGAGTTGTATAATTTAGCCTTAATTACAAAGAAATTTATGATGTTTAGCCATTTTGGCCTCTCCTTAAATTAATCCATCATTAAAAGTTGTTGTCTACAATTCAGTCACTCAATTTGCCTAATAATCGGACGAATTAAGGGAGTGACATCACTACCCATAATTATCTTCAATAATGTTAAATTTTACCTAATTAAAAAGGTAGAGCAGAATCTCAAAGGGAGATGCACCTGTTTCACCCCTGGAAATTAATATTAACTCTCAATTAATAGTTTACAATGATGCTATTACTATATATAAGCTATCATACTCATCCAATCTCTCACACAATATTCCAAACTTTTAGATAATTATCTCATCTCATATTTTGATTTGCAACTATGTCTAAGTTGTGGGTCATTTTAGCCTTGAGTTTATCATGTTTGGTTCAAATTCAAACCGTGGTTTCATTCGATTATGGAGCTGCCCTAACTAAATCATTGTTGTTTTATGAAGCACAAAGATCTGGAAAATTGCCTTCTAATCAAAGAATCAAGTGGAGAGGAAATTCTGGCCTTAGTGATGGCAGCCAAGCTGGGGTAATATTAATTATCAAAATTCTTTCATTCATTAATTCATGTGTTATTTTAATTAGGGATATAAATATATCTTTGAATTATTTACTTATTCCAAAGTCTAGTTTATAATTTAAATTGGACATGCATACCATTCCCATCAGTAGCTAGCTACGTACTATATTTATTTTTCACATATCATATAAAGATTTGTGACAATATATTAACATGCAGTTGATCGATCAAACATAAATGCTCATATATATAATATAATTAACTTTCTTGATGCATGCATGCAATTAATTAAATTGTTAAAAATTCAATTAGTTTAATTTGACTAGGTGAATCTTGTTGGAGGATACTACGACGCCGGAGACAACGTGAAATTCGGGTTCCCGATGGCGTACACGGTGACGATGCTGTCGTGGAGCGTGGTCCAATTCAGGCAGCAACTCGCAGCCCGGCACGAGCTAGGCAATGCTCTCACAGCCATCAAATGGGGTACGGATTATCTAATGAAGGCCCACCCGGAGCCTGATGTGCTGTACGGAGAGGTCGGAGACGGACCCTCCGACCACTCCTGCTGGCAGAGGCCTGAGGACATGCAAACCCCTCGGACCGTATACCGGATTGATGACCAGCACCCAGGAGCCGACCTGGCCGGTGAAACAGCCGCCGCGTTGGCGGCTGCCGCCGTGGCTTTCGACCGCTCTAGCCCTGGTTACTCGGCTAAGCTCATCGGGCATGCTAAACAGGTATATTATATATATATCAAGCTTGATTTGAGGTTATTTAATTACGGTTTTATTTAGAATTATATATATATATATGGATAGGCATGCATATGAATTGGTGTGATTGATTACATGACAGTTATTTGAGTTTGCGAGGACACACACCGGACTCTACCAGAATAGCATTCCTGTTGTGAGCCAGTTCTACTCAAGCAGTGGCTACGAGGTACGTACTACTCTCTCTATTTTCTTTAAATTCTCTAGCACTTTTATGCAATTTTTCTAATCTAATTTTGTAAATGTAACTATTTTTGTAGCATACATTTAAGTTAAAAATTAATAATGAGGGAAGATAAACTAATTAATGTTGATTATGATTTCTTTAATTGTAATGTAGTCGGCATTAAAGGTAAGAATGAATAATGAGTGATGATGATGATGCAGGACGAACTTTTATGGGCAGCAGCGTGGCTGAGGGAAGCAACGAACGATGACGAGTACCTTCAATACATGAAATCAGCAAATTCTGGTGGGACTAGACAAATGTTTTCTTGGGATGACAAATATGCTGGAGCTCACATCCTTATCGCAAAGGTATGCATGCATACATGATATCAATCTCAAGAATTAATTAATTCTGTTTGGAGTTGGAGCATGAAAAGGGTGGAGGTTGTTAATTTGTGCAGGGGATATTAGAGGGGAAACTGGGTAGAGATGGAAATTTGGAGGAGATGAAGAAGGAGGCAGAAGAGTTTGTGTGCAATATTATTCAAAAAGGGAATGGCAATGTGCACATGACTAATGGTGGTATGCTTTGGTTCTTGCCATGGAGCAATCTTCAGTATGTTACTAGTGCCTCTTTTCTAATCACTGCCTACGCTGATATCCTCTCCAAAACCCACACTACTTTAAGCTGCGCCGCCGCCAACGTTGGCCCTCGTGATTTGCTTGCTTTTGCCAAATCTCAGGTACTCACACTGCATCTTCTTCTCTTCACCAAGACTTTGGTTTAGGAGCCAAAAAAATAATATTTTTTAAAATACTATTATTATTTATCTAATGTATAAAATTACCGTTATACCCCTTATCCTTTTTAACTCTATGAGCCAAGTGCCCACCTTCGCCTGACGCCCCTGATCATATGCATACGTGACTTCTCTTGCTATATATATAGGGTTAATGAATTCTTCATTTATGTACCAAACTTATAATTTGACCTAATTAGGAATTATACGATATTAATAATTAATCCAATCTGAGAAATGAAAAAGAAATTACTACGTGACATGAAAAGCCATTATAACTTAGGTGGGATCAAATTTGTAAATTGGGTAAAGTTTGTGCATTGTAAAACCATGGACTTAATGCGATTATGATGGTATATATATATTAGGTGGACTACATTCTGGGAGCGAACCCAAAGCAGATGAGCTACATGGTCGGGTACGGGTCGAACTACCCGAAACATGTTCACCACAGAGGAGCGTCGATCGTGTCGATAAGGGAAAACTCGAGGCCGGTGGGGTGCCAAGAAGGTTTCAGCGAGTGGTTCCATAAGAATGCCGATAACCCTAACGTGCTGGAGGGGGCAATCGTGGGTGGGCCCGACCAGAGCGACCAATACAATGATTCTAGAGAGAACTTCCAGCAAGCTGAGCCTGCTACTGCTAACAATGCACCTCTTGTTGGTGTCTTGGCAAAGCTTGCTTCTTAATTAGCTTATATCATATATCTATCTATTTTTATAATGTAGTCATTAGTTATGTTAGTTTGGTGCACTGCAATAGCAAATACCCTGCTTGCGCCTGCCTGCCTGCCTTCACTCAAGGACTAATGATGATGTAATAATGATTTGAAGTTATCAATTAATTATACAATTTAAGTAAGCATCCACCTTTTTTTCTTTTTTTTTTTTGCGGGGAGGGGGTGAGGAAAATGGTGAAAACGATGGGATTTAGCTTCTCACAAACAGAAATAAAAAAAACTTAAAAAATAAGGTTAATAATAATAATAATTACACCTTGATTGGATACGATAAGTCCTAATTAAAAAATACAAAAACAAACTAATATTCAAGACATTAAAATTAAAGTTTAAAAAGGAAATTCCACATTACAGGAATACGAGTATAAACCCCTTGCTCTGGGACACGTATGCAAGCATAGAAGAGGGGAATGAATTCAAGGGCTCAAGCTAGGCTAGATTTACATAACTGAAGAACTATTATTACAATGAATTATAAATCAAGGGACCAACCCCACAACCACAATATACAATTTGTTCTCACTAATATGTTATATATAATGTCCAATATTCATGCTTGGTGAAACTCCACAAGCATTCCCAGTAATCATCTGATGAGTGCTGGTTTTGATCCGCAGAATAAAGATGAGATTCGGTGAATAATATGAAGTCGGGTTCAATCATCGACTTTGGGAGGATGACAACAATCTATTAATAACATCGATTGCAGTAATGTGAGTAATAGGGAACACCAACCGTAGCAAGGGGACTGATGGGCTCGTCTTGGCGCATTTAATCTTTTCCACAGCTCTTTTAATATCTAGTGGTGAAGGCACATTGTACCATTTGAGGTACCATGAAAGAGTTATACTAGACTTCGTTACAACTGAATGATCCGATGGCCATTTCCCCGACAGAGTGTAGTTACGGATATCTGAGTTCAAGTCCGTAGTAGAACAATCTAGAATATCTTCTATTCGCTTCTTCAGTGAGCCCAGAAAAGTTGATTGCAGAATTTCTCCTCTCGAAGTAGTTAATCTTCCATTTGAGAGAGCTTCATTATAGGCTAGAGCAATCTGTGCCCAAATAGTATGGCATATCAGTCCATGGGACAGTAGATGATTAGAAATAAACAGTCAGGAGCACAACCATAATGTTCCTTCGTACAAACGTTAGAAGAATGGTTTTGGGTGAAAAATGAACATCAACGATATATGAAAACTCATCCACCATATGCAAGCAGCATGGATTCCTAGAAAAGAAATGCTGTACGTGATCTGGGCTATAATGACTACATGCATCATTAATCCATACTTGTTTTAAGTTTCATTATGTGAAAATGGTGACCTCCGCAAACTTTGCAACATATGCAAGTTATGTGTTAAAACTGAGGAATAAGTAAAAATAAATACTGCAATCCTTTCTCCAAAACAACACAACAGGTCCTAGAAAATAACGTTTTTGACTTGGATGTAATAAGGGCGACTTTTACCTTCAGACTAGAAAGAGAGAGTGAATCCCCTAATGTGCAGGTACCACTAACGACTGAATCCACAAGGTATCCCATTGTGGCATACAATGATAGATAAACCTGCATGTCAGAAAAACCGTCTTTGATAATGCTTTGATAAAACATAGCGGATATATTATAGCTTATGCTAGGATAAGAAACCTTGCACAATCTTCGCGTTTTGTATTTGTACTTTTTGAAACATAACATAAGACAAACTTAAAAGCAGGAATCAACCCATTTCTCACTCTTTTGAGATTATGGTTCATCTTTCTCATTTACCATTAGTATGATCTCCTTCAGCAAATAAGCTATTAGATTTTATGAATTAATAGTTACCTTAGATATTATTTAATTTTCGAGAAAGTGTGGTTTGTGCTGCCAGAATATTACCATCAAACTCATTAGAGTACAAGAAGATATTTGGTCACAGTTCCCAATGTAGTTCTTCAAAACTGAGGGGCAGGCATGCTGCCCACTCTTGATCATATTACTAAGTCAAAAACTTTAAATCATTCAAAAGAAGACATAAATTTATGAATTTGTATGAGTACCTGCAGTAATGCTGGTCTGTCCTTGCTGACGCACTCAAATAATACTTGCTGGCAGAATTCCTGGAAGTCAAGCTCAAATCTGCAGAAAATATATACGCATAAGATTTATCCGGTAGTAATTTTCAATGTATAACTTTACAGACTTTTACTGAAATAGCATTATCACATAGATTCGTTCCACAGACTAAAGATTGTGATTTAGTACATCCCAGGGGTTTTTTACATTCTACTTGTCATTCTGAAATTGCTACCAAAAATCGCAAGCTGATGGAAAACAGTGAAAAGACACATTTCAAAACAGATTTGTTGCGAACATCAGTAGTTTTTTCAAAGATTATGAAAAACTTAATGTGTGGTGCCATGTGATGATCTTGAAACATCATATCGGAAAGAATACATTTCATACGCATCTCGACATATCAGGAAGATTTTTGAAAAAATGTATGATATAAAAAATTAAGGTAGTATCTCAGAAGTACAAAACTCAAAGCCAGTACCTTCTTAAATTTTTTGGAGATAATTCTTTCTAAAATTTTACTATAATCCATGGATAAAATAAACATGAAAGTCAAAGAGAACGTGCCTGTTACTCCATGATGAGTCACAAAATAGTTGGGCAAAAGCAATCAAGCTTGGATCGGATGAAAAAGTGCTAACCAACTGATCTACTGGGATTGCATCAGTGCACTCAGTGGTTGAGAAACATGATTTTGGTTGAGTCAAAGAAGTCATCTGCATTAAAAGGTATGCTAAAGAACATGATACGCTAAGAAAGTAAAACGTAATTAATAAGACCTAAACCTTGTGCATTGCTCGTGATAGCAAAGATTGAGTTCCTATCGGATCATCCACATAAGAACACGCTCCAACCTTTCTCTTGACGTATAGTACACCTGAGTTAAATGGGTGATGGTTCTCGCCAAAACTCCACCAAGGTTTATCTGTACAAATAGCAAGATCCATGAAGTCAAAGTACAATCAAACTACTCGATCATGTAATGGTATGATTCGTACCTTTAGGAGAAAGCTCAATAAGTTGAGACCAGTATCGAGGACCACAAACACGGACAGCCTTCAACTGTAAGCAAGAGACAGATCATCAAAAAGTCATGCAGCAAACATAAAAGAAATTCTGCAATCATCAGACCAAACAACTCATAAAGGGAATTGATGTTACTTCATGAATTCATATGCGTAGGGTTTCACACCCGTGAAAATGGTAATTGTTGTTGTAAATGCCAGGAATTAGATACCATAGTAAGTGATAAACTTTAGACTATTCTTTATCAATAGATCAATGTTACAGGCTGTAAATAATAAATTAGATGTTTAGAATCCCAAATGCACGTCACTAGTTTACAGGAAAGAGAGATACTGAAAGAGATGTGATAATGAAAAGGTAGACGACCACTAAGACTTACAATCGAACGTTCCGGGAGGCTACAGGGAGTGACTTCACAGAAACTTGTTTCACTGTACAGTTTGGTTTCCTTATTGGTAATTTCAATAGGCACGTAATCAGGTAAACCAGTATCCACATCAACTGTTTGAATCCAGCGTGCTTCAGTAGCAAGAACATATAAATGCCTGAATGCCTGGCGTTAGTGGCATTGTACGTCAAGAGAATGAAACTTTTGAATAAAGCAAACGAACTTAATCCTCAAAATTTTACAGGATTATCAAAGTATTCATTACATGAGCATAAGATGGCGTATAGAACGCAAAGACAAGAAAAGAGAAAAATGAATCATGCAAATAGTGAAGATAATACACTTCCAGAGAAAATAGAATAACAATTCATATTTGATGATAGTTTACTTCAGGAGAAAATATCACAATTCATTTTTTGAACTTATATGTCCTGTGTCTGGAAATTAAGATTGTAAATAGAATGGAACTTTTTAAATTTTTTACACATCTTTTTGGAATAAATTTAGCGAGAAGAGATAGTATTCAGTAGGAAAAAGAATAAAAGTAATACTGTAATATGAAATGCGAGTTACAAATCAAGTCTGTCTCTAGTTTTGCATTGACATGCTCAAAGATATGGGAATAGAAAGTAAAATGGTGCATAGATTTTTTCAAAAGAAAGGAAAGGCAATGGCCCCATTCAAAGTTCAAGATTAGTTTGCCAAAGTCGAAGTGAATGGGAAAACATATGCTTACTTGTTAAGATGGAAGACTTTTTTATGATTTATGAGCTGCTTCTAGAAAATCTAAAGGGAAAAAAATTTCTGAGATATTCCTACGTAATTATGTGAAATTTCATAAGCATAGGGCATTCCTGTGTGAAGATTAAGAGGAACAAGTTTATGTGTTACTAGGGGGATTTAAGAAAGGTAGAAGTCTTCAAAAGAAAAGAATATTGTAGAGATATCCCAAAGCCTGGTTTGAATGCTCTGAGAAGACTATAAAGATCCTTCAAAATCAAGCAGAATATGAAGCAGATCACTTCCACATTTTACTTTACCTGGAGATGGCATCTGTTATCATTTGGGCCAGTAGGCAAACGCGGATAAAGTGTTATCAGCAAAGCTGCAATGGAACAGTTGCTAGTCGAAAAGGTCCACATTCCACCTCCAATGAACAGGAAACCTATTGCTAAGCTTACCTACAAAGAATGTGAGTATCCATGAAAATTTTGTCCAGTTAATAGATATGCGAGGATGAGTATCCTAAAAACATAATGCTGCGATATCATCACAATATAACCCAGTTCAATAATATAAAACAGGTCCAAATAATGAAATCAACTTGATGAAAACAGCATAAATATCACCCATGGCACTTAATTTAGAATTTTTTACATCACATGTTTACATTATGTCATCAGCAGCACACAAAGAGTATGTCCACTATTTGAAAAGCATGAAGCATCCACATAAAAATTTGGTTCTTGAAAGCATGTTATTATCTAAATTTTCAAGGAATAGTATATCACCCCAAACTATCAGTTATTTCTTGCAACAGTTAAAATAACTTTAGATCCTATTGCATATACTTCAACATATTGACATGACATTTACACTTGCAAACATGTCAGTAATTATAGAAAGAAAATATGGCAGTAAATGGAACGGATATGATTAGCTTTTCCCTATTCTAGGTAACTGAAAATATTCTTCACTCAATCTCAAATTAAGAATAACTAAGAGAATGCCTGACTAAAGTTACAACTACTTAAATTCAACTGATTAAGTGATTTTGACCACTTATGCAAAAAGTTACTCAGTGACCAGTTATGGAAAAATATACTCGGCAAGAGATTCCTTGTTTAGCATTAGCAGACTTACGGCCATTTGGGTGCCAAAACCAGCATGTCCATCAGCAGAGTTGCGATTGCGAAGAAATTTCAAAAATCTGAATGTTTGTAGATGGCCAGATCCAGCCATTACCTGAAACAACACATATCAGTCAGAGGGGTAGCATTTTTTAATACTCAAGGGAAAAGTGACTTTCTTATCATAATTTACCAACCACACATAGAGAAAGAACAATAAGATGAAGATATGTCTCCAAAGTCCCACGATCAACATAAGAGGATAAGCCTTTGGGTAAATCGTTTGCATTGGAAGCACAGACAGGCTTTATCTGCAGGTGCAAATGGTGAATTGTAGAATCCATCGATATAAATATAGCAATAATAGTTCAAGACAAACCTCATTTAAAAAGTAGACAGCATATTTATAAAGCAACTCTTGTGCGTTTCCATCTCTTGTACCTGCAAATCGTAACCCTGCAAGCATGTATTTTGCTTTAGAAACAGAAAAGGCAAGGAACAGACGTATTATCCTAAACTGGAACAGGAAAAAGTTAAAAAGATGACTAAGGTGGACCTCTAGAGAACAAGAAAATAAATATACGGTCTTACAAAGCCATGTCAGCTTGTTAAAAGATTACCTAGAGAAATACATGCTCCAACAACTATATTGACGTATGCCTGAACAGAGGCTTCTGCATCCATCTCATATACATCATCCGATTTATTTCCAAGACAAGACACTCCATTTTTGACAATTTCAGGAATCTGTGACTGAATCCAGTTCTCTGATGGTTGGATTCTTTGCAATAAATAAACTCGAATTAATCAAAATTGCAGATAGTAATTCATAAACATCTTCATCTCATTAACACTGAAGACTATACCTGGTCCACAGTATCAAATTTTGAGCAATGACACGGAGCAATATGAAATCAGGCCTTACATACTGCAGTTCAAACTTAGTTTGAGGGATTGACAGTCTAGACACTATCAGCTCGGACTCTGTCTGTTTAAATCATGGATAAAAATGAAATATTTCTTCAGCTAAAATTTGGAAATAATATACGAAGTTCCGAAATTGTGTGATAACCTAGCCGCATGAAGATGGCAAGGAAATTTCATGCAACAAGTTACCTTCAAATACATCAGAGCCAGAGCAATTATAGCTCCTGGTGCAGTAACGTCAATATTGACCACATTCCCATCCACAATCTAGAAAATAAAGAATGTGGATACATAAAAAAATTGAGAGAGTAGATTCAAAATACTCAATCCCTTGGAAAGGATTTTAAACAATGTCTGGTAGAAGGAAAAATAAATGGCAAAGCTGCATAGCATATGACTAAAAGGAAACTAGACAACCTGTCCCACACTTCGGTTGTACTCATCTGCTGATGATGAAAAGAGTCCATCCTGAAAACAGAACATATTAAACATGAATATTCCATAATGTTGGTTATGGGTAGATTTAACAGACTTTAGCATTATTTTTTTAAGATACGGCAAAATATACATTATAAAGTTCTTTGCCACCAATATAGTGGAACAACCGATCCACTAGGGTGTCTATGGAGCCTATAGCATCTTGGCCACGACCTTCATTTTCACAAGAGACAAGAGTTGTCAGCAGAAACAGATCAATTTGCTAAATCAGAAAGAATTTTAAATTGTACCCAAAGCAACCAATCCTAATGCAAATCCAGCTGAAACTGCATAACCCTCCCTTTCATGCACATTATCTCCTCCACTTCTGCGACCAATTTCGCTCTAAAAAAAAGGTTATGCACGTTAGTAAAACAATGTTGGCACCTCAGTGAAAAACAAGACTGCTATCATACTTAATTAATCGATAAGAAAAATGCAAGATGATATGAAATACACAAAATGAGAGATAGTAACCCAATATTTACAAAAAAGCTTACAAAAACAGAGAGCTTTAAGGTTCTTCTAGTAAGATGCCCTTCACCCCACAATTGTCTCCAACATATTAAAACAACTTTAACAAAACAAAATACCGAAGTGTAACTCATGTCAGCTCTCAAATTTCCCGTGATGATATCTTTATAAATTGCCCGTGATTGGAAGACCAAAAAGTAAAAAAACCAAATAAATTGTAGTGAAGCAATAGGCCTCGCCACCAATTCACTAGGCCGGGTCTTCCTCGTTATATTCATTACTTGTTATTTAAGCAAGGCTATGCTATGGTACTCATCAAATATAGCATGTCATGTACTGAAACATCAATCTAGAGAGAGAGAAAAAGACTCATGAATTGCATTAAGACGTAAAAATACCAGAAGAATTTGCATCGTTTGCGGGTGTGCTGATCCCTCGTAAAGAAGCCCAACAGAAATAAGTGCTGCAGACTAGATATTTACAAATTTCGAGTTAGATTTCTATGGATGACATCAAAGCCAATCCACTAAGAATTACCAAAAATCAGATAATAGATAAAAGTCTACTTGTGATGCATGACTAGGCACAACATACAACCTCATGGCTATCAAGAGAAAGAAAATGCTCATTGAACTCTATAAGGAGATTATAGAATAAACACCAAAGATTTCAGCAAAGCATCTGATAACAGGAAAGACTCGACGAATGATCCCAAAGAAGAAAATTTATTAGAACAATCATGAACATCATGCTAAGGAGTACAAGGATTTTGCATACAAACATCAAGCTACGCACAGAAGAACAAGGGAGAGTGATGGATCAGGTGATACTAGATGCAAACTCCATCACCACATACTCCACAGCTGCGTACCTGGATAAGGGTTGGCAGTTCTAGTTCTGGAAAGGAAGATGGATGGCGGGCGGGCAAGTGCACGTACAGAGACTGTCAATTAATACATTATACCAATGAGAGTCTATAAATTGGATTCAATAATGACCCAGCAATATTGATTCTTCGCTGGCTAAAGATCTAGAAATTAAAAAAAGTTTTTAACCCAATTAGTAGCACAGAGCTTTTAATCAGCTACGAACTGTGAAAATATAGGTCAAAGAAAGAAAGTTGATAGTATCAAACATGGATACTAATTGCAACGCAAGTGCCATACATTTGCAAGTGGTAAAATAAATAAAAATATACCAAAAAATAATTAAATTAGAGGGGATTGGGAGATGGTAAGGAAGACACTATATCTGCATTTTACCTTTGAAATAGATGGTTGCATAGTTCCTCTATATGAAGCCGCAAGGCCAATCATCAATCCTACGGTAGTACTTTCATGTTCCTTCAAGAGAATGATCAATGCAACATAACATTTAGGAAAAGGTTGTAGTTGTTATCACCATAAGAAAAACTAAGAATTGCCATTTGAAATCACACAGAATATGCAAATCACATAAACAAAATGGATTAATTAGAGAATCCTACTTTCCAGAAGAGTAATTTGCGCGCTTCTTGAATGAGAAAAAAAATGCATCTAAAAAGCAAAAAAGGGAACAGTAGAATACAGAACATGCTGCAATTGGGTGTCGAAGACTGAAAATTAGTGACCTGTGAATAATACTGAAAAATATCAGTAATTGTCAGGACACGAAGATGTCCATGTAAACCCAAAGCAAGGAGCAGTCCTGCATGAGTAACATTAGGCTCATCTGGTTTGTTATATAGTATCCATGTTCTAGACATTTTTCCCTGCTCATATAAACAACCTTTGCATCAGAAAATCATCAAAACAAAACTTATGCAAATAATATCCAGATCTGTGAAAATGGCAAGCCAAGTAAAAAGTTGAGAACTATAATGCAAAAATAAAGAACTTTTAAGACATACACAGTTAACTAAGACTGGAAGGAAATAAAATGAAAAGATTGACCTGAAGTGGAGACAGTCTCAAACCAGCAGCGACAGCATTGTGAAACTCTGGCCAAGACTTCAGTTCTTGAATATTTCTAACATTGGGGTCTAGATTAACCTGTGGCATTTCCATATTCATCCACAATTACAGAAGGCATCAATGAGCACACAGACCATTAAATACAAAGTAAATATAAACAAGACATACTGTCGCATTTTGTTGTGCAGGTAACCGACCAGCCAAGACAAGCTTTGGAACAGCAAGTGCCTGGGAAAAAATAATAAAGATGCACAATATAAATATAACCTTATTTTCTATTTAGGTAACAATATGTGAAATGGCAGGTTCTAGTATCATTAGTGCACAACACAATATGGACTAATTAAGAGAAGTATTAGAAGCTAACAAAAATAACAAGCACCTCTGTCAAGAGAGTACATATAGTGCCCAGTGTAAATGCTCCACGGCCAAATGGAAGAGCTGTAGTTTTTTGAGCAAGATGCCAGAGTTGAGTCTGCAAAAACTCATTTCAATAGTCAAATCAGGAAATCTATTGACAATATTACATATTTAATAAAACGTAATATGGACTTGGCATGATTAACGACCAGAAATTATGTTCATTGCATTTTTTAATGATAAAACATAAATTATAAAATAAAATAAAAACTATTAATGATAATTATAGTGCTCTCTCCATCCTGTTAGAAAACGTGCAATATCTCTCGTACGGGAGTTAAAGTGTTGAGTTGTTTATAATAAAATTGGAGATAAAATGAATTAGATAAAGTGGAGTTGTTTATAATAAAAGAGGAGAGAGAAGGTAACTTTTCAAGATAATTTTTTTAAAATATGTTCTATACGTTGTAGTTTAGAAACAGCAACCTTCAGACTTCATCATACATGTTTTAATTGAGATATGCTTCTATGGATTTACATGGTACATCATTGTGAGACACAACAGAACATTGTTATAAAAAAGTGATAAATACAAAACATCTTGTCAGTTCAATAGGTGTGAGACGCATTATGGTACTAGTCTATCAACTACCACTATTTAAAACTAAATGATTCTGCAAAGTGAATAAAGAAATGGATACCTGTTGGAAGTCCTGATCGGAAGCTGTTGGGTTAACAGGTGTTTGAATAACTACAGGTCTAGCAGAGCATAGAAGGCGCCTAACCTATGAAAATCACAGTTCAACTATTAGGCTACAGTATCAATGAGATTTACATGCAAATATGTCAACTTAGAAATATATGGCCTATATCAATCTCTCTCCCAAGTCACGAAAATCTCCAAAATTACAGCAAAGCAATGAAGCATATCTCTGAAAATGTAGTATGTTGATGAGGAGGTAATTTTAAGCTAAAGAAAATCGTTGCATGATGAGATCATGTTGCATGCACTAAGATCAAAGTAATATCCATGTTACTTAAGCCTTACTATAGATAACCAATCTCGAAATAAAAGACAAAGTGTACAACATCAAACTCCAGTCTCAAAATCAAGCACATTCAATGAATGATCTAAGTCGTAGGAGAAGAAGGTGAAGGAAAGGTGACACTGCACGCCCAGTTAAAAAGCAAGCTATATATATATATATATATATATATATATATGCTCACTCTATGTGAAAGATGTTTAACTTCATTATGAAAGTATAAATCAGCATCAACCATCTAAAAGACTAAAATAATTGAAAATATCTGAATGAGTATTTACAAAAAAGAAAAATCAAAGAAAATGAGGTACAAAAGGAAAACCTGAATAGTTGCTACTGAAGAGGTCGTGCAATAGAAGTCTAATTTACAACGAGTAATATAAAACCCAAACATAAATATTCAGACATGCTCTGGCTACAATAAAAGTAATCATTTTTAGTGCACCTCATTAAGCCGGAGATCACGACCATAGCGTAATTGTGTGCTAGAACTGAAAATATGCTCCATTCCATCAGTCACTGGTCCCTCAATATTGTCTATGTCCTCTAGCTTGGAATTATCCATTTCATATGTATCAGAAACTGAGGAAGGTATAGTCACTGGATGCAATGGTAACGTGTAAGGTGTAGACACCAATATCAAATTTGATCTTGTACAATCACGTTCGGGATATTTTGTGGCATCTCTCAAATGTAGCAATGCTAAATCTTCACGACCAAGTAGCACATATGCAGCAGCAGGCCAATTGGTAGGAGGAGACTCACGGCACTTATCTATTGCCTGAACACCACATAACAACTTGTAAAATCTTATAACATCATATATGAGGGGATAGTTAAGATAAATGATGATAGCCTATAAAAAGTAGCTGTAAAGCCCAGATTGGAACACAGTAAAGAAAAGAGGGAGGAGTCGTTATTCACAATACATATGGAGGATCATCATAGTCATGGTCAGTCTCATAGATAATATATTAACAGAGATTTGTCCCAACTAAATTCAAGCATTAAGGCAAGACAATAGTGGTATCAATTCAGGTGAAGAAATAAAATAAATTCAACTCTCACCGACACCCAACTGCAGAAAAAAATTGCACATATGAGAGCTTAACATATTTTCTTATGGAGATAGTGTATTCTTCTCTTTTATAGAAATGACCCCATAAAACACTCAATATTTTAAACCTCTCATTTGTTTTATTTTCAGCTTTTTATTAAAACTCGTGTCAACTCCCTCACAACACACTTTTTGTGGACGGCGGGAGTATTATTGTACATGTTAAATACAACTAGCCGCCACGAAACTCAAAGAAAATAAACATCCTAAATGTGAAGTATTAACTTACATGCCTAAGAGGAACAGAGACACCAGCTGGCAGCAAATCCAAATGATGCAAGTCAAAATTTTCACCAACCATTGCTAAAACTGTTAGCTCTTCTCGAGTATGATATAATCCGGGAGCAATATTACACGTAACACCAGTTGAAAGCCTCTCTCCAGTTTGCTCTGCTCCGCACAACAGACTATAAAATGAGATTATCTTCCTTGCCCAGTTCACTACAGAAGTTCCATTTCTACATACCAAAGGTGGAAGATCGCAGAAACTAGCAGACCTGCATCCATGCTGCAAGCAGTTCTCAAGCCATCTAAACAAACTTGGGGGAGTTTTTGAGGTAAAGAGGAACTGTGACATCCCAAAATCTTTCAGAAGCCCAGGAAAATCACGTTTGTAGTGGTCCAAGTAGCTTAATTCATTCAAGAAATCAGCAACATCGTATAAAAGAACAACCAAGTGACCCAAGTCCCTAGATAGAAAGAGAAAAGTTTATGTGAGAAAAGGTAATTCAGACACCTTTTTGGCATGAATAAAAGTTTCAAGTCAATCACCATGAAATAACCAGTAAAAAACGGGCCTCAACAGGCATAGTGCATACCCACTTGGGACTAGGGGAAGAGGCAGGCAGCTTGTCCCCAGGCTTTTTTCTTAAAATTTATTATTAGCAATTTCTAAATTTTATGAATACTAAGCAAGCATATGCACTGCAGTCTATCATGTTTCTTATTTTTTAAGAATAGAGATGAATCAATGTAAATGAGCATATTACTTTAGAGCTAACTCTTATATGCATATTGGTACCCCTAGAGTCATCAGCTCCAGCTTTTAGACTATTATGCTTCAAATGCACACTATGCTTTCTGAGGAATTCTAAGGATAAACCCTGAATAGTGGAGATAGTTAGCATATATGGCAAGACATGTACATAGTTCATACTACAGAGTTATTGACAGGAAACACAAGGATTCGCTGGTATACGTAAAGAACATCGAATAGATTAAAGTAAGGAAATCACACCTTTTACGGAGATTGTCAAGTTTAAGAGTTTCATATACTGCATGCAATGAATCCAATGCTTCTGTCAGCAATTTCAGGCTGAAGGTCTCCTCCGTGTTCTGTGTGTGAGTTACAATGGGACCAGATGAATCAGGTTCCTTCATGTTAGATGATAGTCGAGGGAAACCACCAGGAATGTAATTACTCCTTAAATATTGCTGATTATAATGGCTCTTTACTAGAAACTCCCAGGATGAATTTAAAACTGAATCTGATAGCTGAGAGGTCGTGTTAGGCCTTTGACATATTTTTATTATCACATTAGAGAAGGATTCCCATTCTGAATCAGCAGACAAGTTCTCCTTGGCTAAATAAGTTGAATCATCACTACCCCACAGAAGGCCAAGGAAGTGATTATACAAACTTGGACTGAGCCCTTCTGCCATTGCCGCAATACAGTCATTAGTTAAAGATGATGAAGGACTGTTTCGCAGTGTACATCTGTAGTTCTAAGTAAAAAAAATATGGCAAAAGATCAGCATCAGTATCACTGTAGATTGCATAAAATCAATTACTTCAATAATATCAATACAATATAAAATAAAAATATACAATAATAAGAAAAGATAAGGTCAGGTATACCACTGCAAGTTTTACATTGGTTTTCTTCTGTAATATTTTTCTCAACAAAATAATAGCAATGTAACATTGGATATTGATGCATAAAGCAAAAATCAAGTCATACTTTGTGCTCACGAAAGATTAACTAAACCAAGCAATTTTACAACATTGGACATGTAATTAACTAATTTTGCTTGGACTAGGTTCTCTTAAACTACCAAGTAGTAGTCATATGCATTATTTTTTAGATCTAATTAGAGTACTTAAGGAAATATGATATAAAATATATACACACACATAACATAACTTCTAAAGACATGTACATAATAAGAAGCTTACCTGCCCATTGCTTAGAACTAGGCTGATGCACCCTTCAACAGCATCAGCTAATTCTACAATTTTCAGATCACATATGGTGTTGATTCCTGAAACGTTCGCTCTATCTAAAAGTTGTGCATTGCCCAAAGGAGAAGGAATGACATATTTGCACAGGCATTGCTTCCCGCACTGCAGTTATAAAGGCCCAAAGTTACCAAACACAAAATCACAAACACACAACACCAATTGGAAATTAATGTACCAGAATGTAAAGCATGGACTCTTAAAAACAATATGGTGTCATATAACTTCTTCCTTCCACAATGCAAATTCATCTAACACTTAACTGAAAGTACCATGTAAACACATATAACTAAAGGCTTCTTTGATTAAACTAGTAGTCCAGACTGACAGTATTTAACAAAATAATGAAATCCATTTCCGCACTAGTGAAACATAGTTGGAGCAGTGTTCGGCAAAAGTAAAATTAAGGTGAGAAGGAAGCATTTGAAAAGGCTACATATCTCGTAAGCAAACATGAATCCTCTAAATTTATCATGTATAATTAATTAATTATAGAGACAGCTTATTATGGTGGAAAAGATTGCAAGTTTGAGCAACTTACATAGAGAAGTAGCGTGTTTGCTGGGGTCAGAGCTATTACATCCCTGTGCGGAAGTTGTCCGACTTTTAGTCTGCATAATTAAATTCAAGTCATCATACAATTAGGAATGACAGAAGTAGCAGAAGAAATATATGAATATTACTTAGGTCGAGTGACAGCAACAGCAGCGGCATCAATTGCTGATATGCACCAGCTCATATCAGGCTTGATATCATAGGTTGTCTCATTATTTACTTCCAGACTCTGAAGTCGTAAAGACAACAACTTCTTTTGTTCTAGAAGAAGAAAACATATAACAGGTGTAACATCATCATCCATCGCCAAGAATACCTGTTAAGGATTTGGCCACACAAAAGATGAAAATTAATTAATAAAGAGGAAACAATTATGTAACAACAACATCAGGTGCTATAATTCAATATAAATCTGTACATAAATATAATATTATATAAAAGAAGATGATACTCTAGCAAACATTATAAGAATGAAGATTTGGAAACAATTAAAAAACATGCCATTTTATGCCAAAAAGAAGTTTAAGAGTACATCAACCGCCAATAAGATAAATCATCCAGACAACAAAACACAAATTGGACTACCTTAATTGTCCCAAGAAGAACTAAAAATATGGCATCCAAACTGAACAATCAGAGGATATCACAAGTCGCAACTACATAGGGATGAAAGAATGTAATTGACCAGCGATCAGATTGTAAAACTCAAGAAAGTTTCATCAGATATGGACTCATATACATACATAAAAAGATCTAAACAACAAATATTCTTCCTAATAGGGCCCTCATCCAGACGGAAACAAGAAAACATAAAAATTACCTTACTGGCAGGAGTATGTGAGCCCTTCCCCTGCCAAATCCTCCTGAAGAAATGCTTTGCTGACATTACAGGAGAAATTAAATCAGATGACTTAGGATTCACTGCTTGAAGATTGGAGCTATTGACCTCTACCACCCAGAGGGAGTGTTGCATCTTTCCTGTGGAGCAATTCAATGCCTACTCTTAGTCAATATATCTAAAAATAGTACTACTAAAGTGTTGGAATTGGAAAATAGGTTGTACTTACCTTCGTTATATGACGCCATTAGAGGCACACAGTCACTAGTCCAAATTGTTCTTTCATCGAAGTCCCACATTATATTCAACTTACCTCTTTCCTCAATATAAGTTATCTAAGGAACATCATGTAACAAATATCTATCAGAAGTTAACATAATTTGATATCTAGAAACATATAAATTGAATTGACCTGCTATGAAAGATAACAAAAACCCTTAAATTGATACCTGAGGATCCTCTAAGGGATCCTTCAATATCATATGGGAGGACATTGATGTCCCATCACTTCTTGTACAATAATCAAACATATGAGTTGGAGTATAAATATCCCTCTTTTGGTGGAAGACATCACGAGCACTTAAAAATGGTTTAGAAGATGATAATGAAATGTTTGTCAGCAAGCTTCCTTCAGATGCCCTCTGGAGAAGTAAACCAAAGGGCAGAGACCATATTGATGTCACGGCATAAGGAAGTGGGACAGAGACCATTTCACCTGTAGAAGCAAGATTACATTGTCCAAATATAAAATAAGCATAAGGACGGATGTGCAGGGTAAGTGTGTCCACCAAAGAAACAAAATGAGATATATATATATATATAACAAAATCCCTTGAAATACAGAAGTCCCAATTATGAAACTCATATTTCAATTAAAAACTGCAACCGATAAGTTTTTATACAATCACGATATGCCAGTTTCTAGTACAAGGGACACCTTGGAAGATAGTAAGATTTTTAAGAAGAACAAATGTGATTAATTGTAATTGAGGGAATAACAATTTCAGGAGGACTAACCGAACAAGAAGAAGATATGACTTAAAAGCCTATGGAACAAAATGACCGTTGTGGTAGGAAAAAATTATTGGTTAGGTACAGGCTTCTCGAGCCTGAATAATTGTGTCAAATTTGTCAGAGAAAATGATTATCATTACTCACCTGATATACCATAGATAGTTAATCTATCAATTTGAAGAACACAGAGCAAGGCTTCAGACATATCACTCATCCGGGACCAGCATACCTGAAATATCAATGATGGCCGATGAGCTAGCCAACTAAAATTTATATTATAAATCTTACATACAAAAGGTCAACAAACATCACATAACAATACAGTGATACGCAGGAGTAAGACTTTGGCTTTCCAAGTCAAATAAGTAGATATCTTATGCTTAAAACCTCAATCACCTTGATGACTTTGGAGGGCAAAGTAAACCTCTTGCACACACTAGATCCAGCACTCCATATGATTCTGTCAAATTGCCCAGAGTTACAATTTTCACTCCATAAACAATAAAAGTTCAATAAATCAAAGTCCATTTAATAAGCTCGATTGTTGCAATGTCCACAAATACTCAATAGCCAACTAAAGGTGTTCATCTGGATCAATTTTATTGTGTAAATGAAATAATCTCCAGCCATATTTAAAATACTGAGAGTCTAAACTTTCGTGAATAGCATTCTTTGAACTGGACTGGGTGAGGAGAACATGTCAATTTACAAATATAGTAAAGAAAAAGTGTCAATTAACTCCAAAATACAGTTCTCTGAATGAGCCAACTACCATTTGTTCGGATTACAACCAAAAACCCAACATTTCAATATAATTTAGATAACATTGAGCTTAACTAAACATAATCAGATGTCACCTGTTTCCCCTGACAAATAGCTCGTGATCGCTGCTCGAAGCATCTTCAAGCTTGGCCGGGTCTCGCTGTTTGGTAACTTGGGGATCGAAGAGATAGTAATGGTAATCGCCGTCGTCGTCAGCGGAGGGACTACCGCCGTCCAATGCCTCGGCGGTCAAACCGAAGGGCTTGAACTCCGTAAGTAAGGTGAGCTCCCGAACGCCGCCGCGAGGCATCGTCGCAGCTGGATTAAAGTGGTGAGTGATAATTATTGATCTCCCGCCTTTTTTCGAACGTTATGGATTTCGAGTTAACTCCGGAGTGGGGTAAGTGAATGCCGAACCCTAGGTGGCGCAGTTTTTTAAAATTTTCCTTCGGACCTATTTAGTAACTTCCTGTTCGACCAAAATCGGCCAAGTCGTGACGCGCACAATTTGAGGTACACGTAACTCATGTAGCATAATATATTAATTTTTTATAGTTTATATAAATAATAAAATACGAAATTATAGTAATTTTCAAATAAAAGTTTATTGATTTTTTATAAAAGCATGTATATAAATAATATAAGTTTGAGTTAATTATGGATAAATATTAACCACCAAGATAATAATATATAAATTCTAGCCATTTTTTAATTTTTGGGACAAAAATACCATTTTAGATACTACCCTGCCCCCTATCTCTCGTCCATAAATATGAATGGTATGATTTTAATGATTCATATAATTCATACGTGATTTGTATGAATAATACTATATACGCATGAAGAATATGAATCATATATAACAAGCGAGATTCATACTCAAAATACTAAAAAACGAAAAATTTGTTGGTTAAATAAATTTCACCATCAAAATTTATTTTACAACCAAAATCGAAAACACCAATAATCAACACACCACTAATAACAAAAAATTATCAAATAAAAAATCAAACTACACCAACAACAAAAATCAAACAAATAATATCTAGATATTGTGTATAAATCAATTGTATAAATATTATTACATGTGTACAAAGAGTATGAATCATACATAGCAAGCGAGATTCATATTCAAAATGTTAAAAACGAAAATTCCGTCAGTTAAATTTATAAGAGTATTTTTGACAATTTACAATAAAAATGACTAGAATTTATATGACGTTATGTTATGTTGGTGACTAATATTTATCTTTCACAATATTATTTGGCTATTTTATATTTTGCATCTATATGTTTTATAAAAGTTTAATGTTTTTTTATTTTTCAAAATTGATATTTATTAATTATATAATAATTTAATATCTATTTTATACAAATAATAAAACGAAATTATAGTAATTTTTATATGTATATGACATTAAGTGGTATTTACAAAAACGACTGGTAAAAAAATAGAAACAAACCAATCAATAAGTACCTACCTTAATAATAGCGAGATAGTTTTTACTTTTTAATGTTTAAATAATTAAATAAAAATTTGACATAAATTAATTTGTGATATTTTAGAAACCAAGGTTTTGCATGTTAATAATTACAACACTAAAAAATTGTTTTTATATATATTTTGGATTAAGGAGTTAAAGGGTGTATTTGACCGTTTTCCCCTTGAAAAATTGGCATATTCCATTCAAACAAAATGAATTTTGCGTAGGTCGTCAGATAGATTGATTAAATTAAGTCATTAGTGATTAGGAGTGTAAACGAGTCGAGTCGGATATTACTCGATTTAGCTCATTTAGAATGTTAGGACGTTCGATCTTTTGGCATATATTGTTTGAGCTCGGTTCAAATTGTAATTATCATGTGCGAGATTGGCTCGTAGAAAGCTTGATAAAACTAATCTTCGAGTTCGAACTCCACTTGTTTGATATTTATATTTATGAATGTCGAGTTCGATCTCAAATTTGGGCTCATCTCGACCTCGAGATATATGATTCGTGCAAACTTTTTATTTTAAGAAAACTATTTTAACTTAAAACTCGATTGAAGGGTCCTAAACAAACTCGATAACACGCTTGCGAACGAACGAATTTAAACATATTTGCGAACTCAACGAGCTAACACTATTAGTCTATTAGACATGAGCTCAACTCGGTAATTAATTTATTGAACTCGAAATTAGGCACAAACTCGCTCGTCTACTATCGAGTCAAGTTTCAAACGAGCTTTTTTGAATCGAACTTCATTAACTCACAGACAACTTTGTTCATTTACAATCCTCGTAAAAACTAGAACAAATATCATCAATTTAAAATTAATATATTTAAAAACATTGAAGTACATATTTAGCTATACAATATTTCTTTATATATATATTTATATCTAAATCAGTAATTTGTAATAAATTACATTAAATCAATAAAATGAAAAAAGACATTTAAGAATTAGAGTTTAAAATAGGTTTAATATTTAAAACTACCCATTTTCATAATGTAAAGATAAAATTTGTCCATTCAAAAATAAAAAGTAAAACATACTCACACTTACTATTATATCCTTTTATCTCTCATTCCGTATTAAAAAAAGATAATGAATGAATTGATTAACATGAACACTTTGCTAATGTAAATCTAAAAAATAGACCGTGAAAGCAAATGATAATATGAGCACATAATAAATTTTTTCATTTAATCTGAAAAAATGATCGTGTAATAAAGGATAACATTAACATTTGCCTCATATAATTCGAATAATTGATCATAAAAAAATTTATAACACGAGCACACACATGAGCATTTGCCTCATGTAATTCGAAAGTTAATGAAATCATTAATGGTAATGGGGTATTTTTATAATAAAAAATGTATAATTTATATTTTATTTTTAACTTATTATTTTTCAAAATTTCTCTAATTTGGGTATTTTAGCTCTCTGCCCCTTCAAAAAAATAAGGCCATTTTTTAAATTTTCAGATCCAACTTCCATCACAAATACTGATTCCCGAAGCTAAGATCTTGAGCTAAAATATTTTTTTTTTAAATACTAATGACTAAAAGTAGGAATGACGGTTAATTCAACTTGGTCAAATGCAGGTCTACTACCATCCCCTAAACCCCCGCCACCAGCAACTGCCCACATCTCTCTCTCTCACTCTCTCACTCTCTCTTTCCCTGTATATTTAAACCCACACATTCCAGTGAAGGGTTTCCACTCTGCAACTTCCTTAATTTATCATTAACGCAGCCAATTAATTAAGTCCTACACTATACACATCACCATTCTCGCATAATCACCAAGATCATAATCTCCAACGAGAATGGCTTGTTCGAGTTCGTCACTCCCTCTTATCGTACTGCTACTCACAGTTTCATTGATGAGTTTACACACAGTGGAGTCTTCAGAGTTCAACGTTGGAGGAGACAAGGGCTGGGCCACTCCTCCCTCAAAGAATCAACTCTTCTACAACGACTGGGCTTCCAAGAATAGGTTCAAGGTCAATGACACCCTAAGTAAGTAGTACATGTGTGTGTGTATATATATATATAATATCAAGATCAGATTAATTATTTGTTTGATGAATTTAGAATATAATTGTTGGAACTGATCATGTAGGGTTCTTGTTCGATAAGGACTCGGTGATGATGGTACGGGATGAGCGAGAGTACGACAAGTGCCAATCCACTCTTCCCATTTACTACTCCAACAACGGTACTTCCACCTTTATTACTCTGGACCACCCTGGGTTGTTCTACTTCATCAGCGGCGTCGCCACCCACTGCCAGAAGGGACTCAAAATGATCGTCAAGGTTTTGGAGCCGGAGATTCCGCCCCCCGCTGCCTATGCTAAGGAGAGCGCCGCCGCCGTCTTTGCTTCACCAGAATTTGTCGTCACCTTCGTTGCAGCTTCGCTTGTTGGATTCATCTCCATCTGATGTTCGTTTTTCCCTTCCTCTTTCTCAAATATAGGTTAATTCTAATTCCAATCAAGTTATTGTATGTTTTCATTATGATTCTGACGACGTCAATTAGGGTTAACTGTGACTTCCTACAATTTATTTCAATAAAGCAATTTTTTTGAGAGAATAATTCAATGGAGCAATTTAATACATGATAAATTTTAGAATCACAATCACAACTGAAAATAATTACTTACTCAAAGCGTATATGTACTCTAAGATCTCTGATACACCATTATTATTGAAACACAACATAACTACTACACACGACAGCCCAAAGTATATGCTGAAGCTCCGGCTATATAAAGAGTAGACTGCATCGATACACCGCATTGAACTAGCTAGCTAGAACAATATCATGTGATATATATATATATATCCTTTTTCCTAACCAAGAAACTACAGTGTGTTCAGAGTACAGTACGTGGTGACTATTGGAGGTAGTAATTAGGTATTCCTAGTCCTAAACTTAGACTCGTCGATGTCAATTCCTTCCTCCTCCGCACGCTCGCCGCCGGACTTGTCTCCGGTGCTGAGGCCTCCTTTTCTCCCCATCTCCTGGTACCCCTCCGTCCCCAGCTGCTCCCTCCGAGTCTGCCCTCCTCGGCTCCTCCCTATAATATATATGAAGACAACGACTAAATACATATCTATTTTGTACTATTCACACAGTTAAAGCACGTGCGGAATATAATATATACCTTCAGCGAGGTGTTCCTGGGCCTCGAGGCTTTTGCCACCGGTGCCGCCGGGGACCACCGTTTCTCCCTGCCTGGCCTTGGCGTCGAGCTGGGACCTGTCCTCTTGTTGCGAAGCCATATTCACAGATTATAAAACCAAGTATTTTCTTCTTCAGCTGCTGCAATTCGAATATCAGTATGAGTTTATGCGATGATAGCGATCGATGATTGATGAAGACAATGACCCGCAGCAGCACGCGATTTAAATTGAGGAACCGTGAGGCGGTTCATGACGACACGTATAGGTTCTTATTGACACGTGGCGGAACGACTTTGCGTACGAGGAATGACGCGAGCTTTGCCCCTCCACCGACTCGGCCTTTTGAGGTGCCGCGCGTGCTCATCCTATTTTAGTTGATAGAGCTGCAAATGGAATAGTTATCCAACTGTATATATCATCCAATTATTTTGTTCCACTAAAATGATTTATATTTAAAATAATATTTTAAGTGAGAGCTAAATTCCACTAACTACTCACAATCAATTTGAAATAAATATATGAAATGGGAGCCTAACTCCACTCACTACACATCCCCATTATAATCAAAATATAATATTAAAACTCATGTCGAGTCAAACTATAAACCATTTTTATTGACGAAGCGAGTATTAAACAGCACTAAACTACGTTAAATTTTGAATTAAAAAAATAATCAAGCTATATAAAACTATTAAATTAAATTATCAAAATTAAAAGACTAAAATTTATTTCGATTTCATTCAGTTCTACATCCCGATCTTTAATTAATTAACTGTTAAATTAATTTCGTTCAATTCTTTAAAATCAATATTACTAATATATAGTTAATTACTTATCAATATATATTATTAAATATATATTAATTATATTTATAAAAATAATATTTAACTATGGTATAGTATATAATCTAATATGATATATTTAGAAATAATAATATAATATAAATATCATATGTACGAAATAAGAATATATTAATATTATATATGATTAAACTTATATTTTAATTTTAAAATTTTAAGAATTTAAATAAATAAAAATAGATTAATTTTAGAATGTCACTTAAGATTTAAATCATAATGTTATTAATAATATACAAAAAAATTACAATTATAAGAGTATTAATAATTATTTTTCCTTTGCTACCAAATTATCCACTTTTCTCAGTAACTTTCTTTTAAATAAAGTCTCTCCTGCGAAACCGTCGAAAAATAATCCAACTCCTATTCCACTCATAAACCCTAATACCAAATCATCGAATTCTGAAGCCGATGACGAGCACCGGATCGAACTTGGAATGCCGAATGTACGAGGCGAAGTACCCAGAGGTGGATGATGCGGTGATGATAAAGGTAAAGAGGTTGGCGGACAGCGGCGCTTACGTGTCACTTATTGAGTACAACATTGAGGCCATGATCCTCTACTCTGAACTATCGGGACGCCGTATCCGTAGTATCAACAGCCACATCAAAGTTGGCATCGAGGAGCCCTTCATGGTTCTCCGTGTCGATAAGGAGAAGGGCTACATTGATCTCAGCAAGAGGCGTCTTTCCCAGGAGGATATTCAGGGATGCAGGGAGAGGTTCAATAAGAGTAGTTAAACGTGTATCTGTCTCCATAATACTTACATTACTATATTGGATTGTCCCGTATAGGTGACAAAAGTGGTTCCTGCAATATCAGAGGAAGTAAAAGACAAGTTAGTTAAAAATATTAAGAGAAGAATGACACCGCAACCTTTCAAGATTCGAGCAGATATTAAAGTGAGGTGCTTCCAGTTTGATGGTGTTCTGCATATAAAGGTCCTAGTTGTTTCATTGATAATATATCTTCATTAATCTCAGAAAATATATTTGATCTTATTCCTAATGATGACCTTTGATAAACTGATTTTGTCTTTTTTCATGAAGCAATGCTAAAAGCTGAAGCTGCTGGAAACAAGGATTGCCCTGTTAAAATGAAACTTGTTGCTGCACCAGCATATGTCCTTAGCACTCGGACGCTTGATAAGGTAACTATTTTTGCCTGTCATACATTCTGCCGTTGCTTTCATTTCTGAATCATTGGACGTTCATTTCTGAATCATTGGACGTTCATTTCTGAGGTGGCTTCTTTTTATGTAAATGTAATGCAGGAACAAGGCATTGCAATTTTAACGAAGGCAATTGCAATTTGCAAACAGGAAATTGAACGTAACAAGGGGAAACTTACTATTAAGGAGGCACCGAGAGTGGTGTGTATTTTATATCTATGTTTCAAATCTGTATGCTTTATGCTTGCCTTGGCAACATATTAAGTAAAGCTCAGTTTATTGACTATGTATTTACTTAATCTAGGAGAGCGAACGGGAGGACAGATTGCTTGCAGAGCATATGGTGAAGCTGACAGGTGAAAATGAGGAGATTAGTGGTGACGAGGACAGTGAAGAGGAGGAAGATACAGGGATGGGTGAAATCGATATGGAGAACTCTGGCACCATGATAACTGAGTAAATATTTTGAAAGAGAAGAAATTCCCCTTCGTATTCTTGTAGAGGTTTTTTTTTTTTTTTTTTGTTCTTCTTTTTATATACAGAGGGTAACGAACATATTCAAATCGGTATCAATTTTTTACTTTTATACCATTATATCTTAATACTTTTACTTAAAAAAATTTAAGAGTACAATTATTATTATTTTATTTCTTTAATTATATCTCTGAATGATTTTATTATTTAAGGAGTGCTATTATTATAATATTTTTCTTTCTTAAATATTTGTTATTTTAGATGCAATAATATTTTTATTAATCTCAATAGAATGCAGTTACAACTAAAAATGTTACCATTGTCATTTCAATTTTTGAATTTAAACTTATCTAATATTGATTTTTTAAATATACCCACGTATTTATATAATGTTTCTAATTGTAAGAATATTTATTTTTTTAAATAATCATTAAATTAGCCTGATATTATTTAAACTAATAATTCAATATATATTTTCTAATAGCTAACAGTATAAAAAATAATTAACACATGTTAAGGTGATATATATATTGTTTATTTATTTCAATTAATCTTATGTTTTCATAATCATGCTCTCATAATAATAATAACTAAATGTTCATTGATAATTTTTTTTTATTTATAGTCCGTATTCTTTTAGCACTCCGTTTGTTATGGAATTTTTATATTACTTTTTTTTGAGAATATTTTATTTTATGTTGTAGTACATATGTGATAATTTTGATTTTTAATTTGAGATGTTAATTTGCATTATAGATAAATTGTGATCTTATATAATTTATTATATTACAAATATGAAGACGGTTAAATATAATATTTTAATTTAAAAATTAATACTCCCTCTGTTCCTACTTAGTTGACGCGTTTTCCTTTTTAGGACGTTCCCGTATACTTGACACGTTTCCTAAAATAGAAATAATAAGGGATTTTAATCTTAAATTTAGTTAAATTAAACACTACTTAATTATACCTAATTGGACTTACTTTAACTAACTAAAAAAAATATCCAAACCAAAACCCAATACACTTATTCCTAAAACCTACCCATCTTCCCGCTACCCCATTTACATCTAAGAACCCTAAATTCTAATCAATCTTCGCCGCAACCCACCTTCAACCCTAGATGCATGTGCATCTCTTTATCTGCACTCATCATCACCGCTCCCCACCTTCAATTTGAGAACCCTAATTCTCTATCTCTCTGCCCGCCTCTCTCTGCCCGCCTCTCTTAGCTCGTCTCTCTCTGCAACTTGTAACTTGTTGAAATGGATTCCTTCTCTAAACCTCGTTCTCACCACGGTTGTGTTTCTCCGCCTGCGGGATTTCCACCTAAACGGTGGAGCTCTCTTCGCCGCCCCCCAATCGCGATGATGGATGAACTGAGCGATGGGTTTTGCGGTGGCGATAGAGCCCCGTGCTCGCCGACCTCTAAAAGACCCCTCTTTCTCCACCGCCACCCCCCCATACCAACCACAAGCACAGATCCATACTGGATTCGTGGCGGGCTTCTTCCGTTTAGGGCTGAAGATCTCTTCGACGATGAGGACACTACTTACCTTTGGCAGGGACCGTTTGGAGGCGTGGAGAAGGAGGAGGAAGGGAGGAAATTGGTGGCGAGCTATGAAGCTTCGATTTCGATCCCTTCCTTACCATTTAGCCCTGCAACAGAGAGTTGGGCAGAGGCAGTGGCGGAGGGAGAAAGGCAGATGCGCGAGTCTCCATTTTTTAACTCCTACTTCAGGGAGTTTGACCTTCCTGTGGTGAGATCTATCCTCTGTCTTTTCTGCTTATGATGCATGTGATGAATTTGGTGAATATGTGATGAATACGAGTATATATGTGTTATATGTGGTAAGTTGCGAGATAATTGAGCATGTGATGAATCTGTGGTTATGTTGATTTATCTGATGCTACATGTTGCTGGATCTGTGACAATATGTGAATAATCTGATGCTCTATGTGGTAAGTTGTGTGGTGATGGAGCATGTGATGAATCTGTGGGAGTATACGATTCTGATGCTATGTGGTAAGTTGTGATCTGTATTCTGATTCTATGTTGTAAGTTGTGAGGTGATGGAGAATGTGATGATTTTGTGGGGATTTATGATTCTGATGTTATATGTGGTAAGTTGTATATGTGGTAAGCTGTGAGGTGATTGAGCATGCTATGAATTTGTAAGCTGTGATCTTAATATGTGATCTGTAAGCTATGATCTGTAAGTTGTGATCTGTCTTCTTATGTGGTAAGCTCAAATCTGCATATCTGGTATGCTATATGTGATATGCTGTGATCTGTCTTCTTATGTGTTGAATCTGATTTCACTAAAGGTAAGTTATAGATTCATCATTTAAGTGGCAACAAAATGCATAAAATAAATTTGTACTACAATCAAGAGTACACTTAAATCATGTGTTACTCTTGATGTACTAGTGCATACAAAAAACCACATATCCTATAACCTATACAAAAGCTGATTTCATACCCAAAAAACAGTCTTCATTCCCAAAAAAAGCTTTATTCAAATCACCTTCAAAGTTGTCCATCTATCCTTTCATATCCTTGTATTCCATCTATTCCCAATGCCTTGATAATCTCCCATATCCCTTCAGAGCTGCCCATTTCAATTAAGTAATTCAAACACTCTTTAGCTAGCTCAAGTGGAACCTCTAAGCTAATTGGCAAAGCCTCAACCCTCCTCAATGCATCCTTTCCCATATGTGGAATCTTGTAACTGTAATTCAATTAAGTAATTCAAACACTCTTTAGCTAGCTCAAGTGGAACCTCTAAGCTAATTGGCAAAGCCTCAACCCTCCTCAATGCATCCTTTCCCATATGTGGAATCTTGTAACTGTTTTGGCCTTTAACTTTCATGATTTTAATCATACAGCCCTGCAAACTTAGAAATACTTTATCCAAAGTTAGTGGTGATAGAGTATTGAATGAGTCTTGGACTGCATTCATCATTTCTTCCACTGTTTTACAAGCTGTTTCAAGCTGCAATGACTGAATAGCCCTAAACCAACCTAGATCATTAACATTAGTGTCCGGACTGTTTGGTGGTTGTTGCACTAATCTGATATTGAACCCATTTTGTGTTGCAGCAACTCTGAAATCTATGTCATCATCCTTTATGTGTGGTTTTGCACTATCCTGCTGAATCAATATGTGCTTTGATGCACCCACTGGCCACTTGTTCATTAGTGCTGGTATTATCTGTCCATTTAATGCAGTGGGTTAAATGCTAAACAATAAAGGTAAGTTGTCAATGATGATGTTATATTATGAGATGTAAAACACTCTAAACTCATTTCATTCAATGCAGTCCATTAAATGCTAAACATAAAGGTAAGTTGTCAATGATGATGCTATAATCTGAGATGTAAAACACTCTAACTACTGTTTTTGTGACTGATTTTTGTGGCTCAAGTTCTTGCAGTCCATTAAATACAATATGCAATCAGTACCTGATTTATCAAACATGCTTTAACTACTGTTTTTGTGACTGAGTCTATGGATTTAGTCTCTAATGCTCCTCTTGGCCTATGCTTGCTTCTTCTCTTTGCTGCCACTTGCTTGGTGAATGGGAATATCCCAATTTTCCCATCGAATAGCACATCACCATTTTCTGCAATGTGTGGTCTTGCAACTGCACACATGAACATTACTTTACGTATGAAACCTTTATGCTTGCATGTTCTATGTGGTTCAAGTTCTTGAGGTGATAAATAGAACCTCCTCTTATCTCTTGTGATGAAGAACCATTTCTCATCAATATGCACCACATTGTGCATGTTTCTAAACCTTAACTGATTCAATATTGAATCAAGCTCTATAGACTCGAGACTAAATCGTAGTCGTAGTAGCTTATTCGGGGCTGTTAAGTCGGACTTCAAAGTAGAAGTATGAGCTCTGAGATGCCCTGATTTGACCCACCTCCAAACACTTGTTGAACCACACTTTAAACCCAAAGCAATAGATCTCAAGCTACCTCTTTTACTTAGCTCAAGAGAAGCAAAAACATCAAGGTCAAGTAGTTTAGGACCTGTTTTTTTTCTAAATTTCTTACCACTTTCTACATGTATAGCTAATCCTTCACTTCTTTGTTGTCTTGCAGCACTCCAAAGGCGACTAACGGTGGATCTCGACACTCCGAAATGCTCCTCGGCCTGCTTCATTCTGCCTCTCCGTGGCTTCCCATTGTTGCAACCTTCAAGAAGGAACTGCACTATAAGGTTTCTCTCTTTAGTAGAGAGATCCTTCTTCACCATTTTTTTTAGAGTGTAACTGTAGAATGTTTAGTGGTAAATCTGAAATGATGACTTGTTATTGTGTAACTGTGTATTTAAAGATTGTTTATGGTGGGAATGTAAAACATTTGGTTTGGATTTGGTGAAATAGAAACTGCCGCCCAAATTTTCACTTTGAGTTATGTTTGGGCAACTTTCAATCATGTTTTGTTTAATTTCTTTATGTTTTGTTTAGTTTATGTATCGTTTAAAATTTCTTAATTCATTAATAATTAATCTGAGTTTTAAATTTATTTTAAAAAAATAAATTTTTATTTCAGTTAATTAATTAAAAAATTAATTTAATTCTATAAGTAATTAAATTATAAAATGAATTTTTATTAAATTTTCATTAATATTGATTTTTATAAACAATACAAAACCACCAAATAACTCTAATCACAATACTTAAAAGTGCCTAACTACTTTGTCTTAATTTTCGTGCCAAAAAGAAACGCGTCAACTAAGTAGGAACGGAGGGAGTATATCATTAACATATTAAATATATGAAATAATTAATTTAAAAATAAAAATGTACCAAGTTTAATTTTAGTTAATACATAAAAATTAATTATAATTAATTTTGTTATTATATATGATGTAAATAATTTTATTAATATTCAAACATTAAAAATAATATACTACTATCGTAATACGCAGCGCCACGTGCACATATAAATCTATCCAATTATATATTTAATTAAATTTTTCATTATTTATTATTTGGGTTGAAATTACTTCGCTTGTTTTTTTTATTTATTTGAAATATTATATATTTAATTAAACTTTTCACATACAACTCAATTTAAAATAATGGGAAATCCAAATTTTACTGACTACACATAATACAATTTAAAATGATATATTAAGTGACACCAAATTTTACTCATTATTAGGGTTGTAAACGAATCGAATCGAGGCGAATATCTCTATATTCGATTCGATTCGAATTTTTTTTGCTATATTCGATTCGATATTCGATTCGATTACGAATATTAATTCCGCTTCGAAATTCGATTCGAGTTAAAATTCGAACTATTCGAAAATATTCGAATATTCGATTCGATTATTTTCAAGTGAATTTTTAAATAAATTTTCGGATATTCGGTTCGAAATTTGATTCGATTTGGTGACTATTCGATTCGATTCGAATTTTACATTGTGAAAAACTGTTAAATAAAAAAAATAAAAAAAACCATCTAAATAATATATGCTATATCCGATCCATTTACCTAATAAATACTCAACAATAAATAAATCAATGATTTCACTGCCTAAGATCTCAATATACAATTCATACATATAAACATCGAATGGACCGGTTTGAATTAATTGAATGGGCCGGTTTTAACTACATAATAATAATAATAATAATAATAATAATAGTAATAATAAAAATAAAAATAATCGAATATTTACGAATATCGAATCGAATACTATAATTTCATATTTGTATTTGATAACGAATCGAATCGAAAAAACTATTTGTATTCGAATTCGAATACAAAAATTTCGAATACGAATATCAAAATTTCGAATCGAATACCGAATCGAGCAAAAATATTTGATTCGTTTACAACCCTACTCATTATAGTATAATTTTAAGCAATATATCAAGTGAGACTAAATATCAATATACCGGATCAAAAGTTAAAAGTTGTCTAGTAGAGAAAGGGATTAATATTCTGGCAAAATTGTTTGGGGCAAATGCTAAAATACCCATTTTGATAAGTAAAAAATAAAAAATACCCACTTAAAAATAAAAGATAAAAAATACCTACTTTTTACAATAGCATGATGAAATTGATCATGTGTTCATGTTATTCAAATTTAAAATAACTTGAATATGAGCACATGATGAAATTCATCATGTTATTGAGTATTTTTTATCTTTTATTTTTAAGTGGGTATTTTTTTTTTATTTTATGAAAGTGGTAATTTTACCTATTACCCCAAATTGTTTCTATTTGTCATTTTTAGTAAGATAATCGAAAGGAAAACGAGTCGTATTTCCTTATTTGAGCAGTACTACTTCCTAATTTCCCACTATGCAAAATCTCAAAATTTCGCTGTCGCATATATACGACTACTTATCATTCATTCACACTTGTTTACTAAAGTTTCTCTTGTACGTTAGAAGAACCCCCTCACGCCCCTTCTCTCTAGATCCCTTGTTTCTCTTCGGCTGGAGGGACGACTGACGAGGGGTTATCTTTGTTCTCCAGATCTCGAAAGTTTCCGGTGATACGCCGTCGTCATTGGCTTAGATCCGTAGCTTCGATCTCGAAGATTTGATTCGTCTCCAGCCATGGCGGCTGCCAACGCTCCGATCACCATGAAAGAAGCCCTAACGGTAACCCCAATCTCAGCACTCCCTCGCTCTGATTGAGTGGTACTCAATTGCGCTCATTTTTCTCTGTGAACGCTAAGTGAAAATGTTTGTTGTAAATTTCCATTAATTTCTGCTAGATTAGATGCGTTGGTAGTTGCAAGATGCATTATAAACAATCCATTATGTATTTGGATAGTTTTCTCTTCACTCTAGTTTCAGATCCGCTGGCTTTGTTGTTAAGTTTATATAGTTTTCGTTTCTTTTCCAGTTGAGATGAACTTGAACTGTGTTTGATTTGGTGATAATTTTGTGATTACAGTTGACTAGCTTAGGGATCAATCCCCAGTTTATTACATTTACAAATGTCACAATGGAATCGGATAAGTACATCTGTGTTCGTGAGACTGCTCCACAAAACAGTGTGGTGATTATCGACATGAGCATGCCATCACAACCACTGAGGCGACCTATTACGGCTGATTCAGCACTTATGAATCCAAATTCTAGAATATTGGCATTGAAAGGTGAACGAACTCTACTGAGCATTTATGATTGGTTGAAGTATGTGCATTTGATTTGTGGTGTTCGTTTTTTGACAAAGTTCATGCTATAGCTTGTTGGACCATATTTTGGCTACAAATAGGTCTACTAGTAAATATTTCAATTTGGACTATTAGAGTAATGACTGGGAATGATCTAGAAGTTGAAAAAACAAAAAACAACTGATCTATAGGAAGTACATAGTAGATAGAGCCCCTAAAAATCATAAAAGACCTTGTAGAGGTGCTTGAGAAATATAAGCTGATAATCTAATCCAGGACTACTATCAAAGTCATGACAAGACAAAAATTTGAAAATAATATCTCTTTCCTATGTCTAGGCTTGTGCTGCAACAAGCCTATACCTTTTATCTGTATTAAGCTTTGTTTGAGAGTATGAGCGAGGTCAACTGCAATTAGTACAAGCCGTGGCAGATTGATTAGTGAACAGTGAATCGTTGTTTGCTTTTTGTGTCAGAATGTCTGATAAGTACCTAGTGTTTAAGCTATATGCTGGTGCCATTATTTTGTGGACCTATCTTTCACTGTTGTGATTTATTAGGTCTATAGTGTGAGAAATATAAGATGCGGTCACATTGTCCGGACTACTTACTACTTACTAGTTACTACATTACTAAGTTTAGTGGTAATGAGTCAAATATTTTTCATTTTTGCCTAGTATATAAAAGTGATAGAAAAAATAAGTATGTTTAGGTCTTTATGATCAATAGTGTTTATTTTTTATCATGATTTTACTGAAAGTATTAGTATCCTTGATGAAGCTCAACTTCCTGGAACCACTCAAGACCACTTACAAATATTTAACATTGAGGCAAAAGCAAAGATGAAGTCCCATCAGATGCCTGAGCAGGTAAGTTCATAACGTCCTTGTAAAATTATATGCTTCAAGAATGAGGTTTGAGCATATGATTTGGAGGACTTTTTACTTGCTTGAGTATTGATATACTCCTTGGCAGGTTGTCTTTTGGAAGTGGATAAGTCATAAGATGTTGGGTTTGGTCACACAGTCCTCAGTTTATCACTGGTCAATTGAAGGTGAGATGCCATTGTTTGGACTACTCTATTTAAGTGCGTGGTTTCACTTCTTCCTTTTTTCTGCACTATCTTTCTTCTTACACTTCTTCGTGCCTTGCTATGCATAGGTGACTCTGAACCTGTAAAGATGTTTGATAGAACTGCAAATTTAGCAAACAACCAGATAATCAATTATAAGTGTGATCCTTCTGAAAAGTGGTTGGTTTTAATTGGGATTGCTCCTGGTTCACCCGAGGTGCGTGCTAACTCTATCTTTTCTTTGCTCAATTGCAATTGCTAGAAATTGATTATAATACTTGCGATGTCTATACAAATTGCATAAAAACTATTTTATAAGACATAATATTATGGTTCCTCAATATACTATTTCTCTGTTTCCCTTTGATTTAGTCTCTGAAATTATTTAACTGTGTACCAAAAAGCTTTTTGCCTTTTAGTTATTAGTTATAACAATTCTAGATCCAGTATCATTTTTCTGCACTCACCTCTTTTTGGACTCTTCATTTGAAGATTTAGTCTATTTAGTTAGAGAGACAACATTATGAAGTCTGTACTTGTCACAATAACTATTGATCTCCAATATGGTCAGTACATTTTCTAATCTATTAATATATAGAACAATTATGTTTCAGCTTGCAGCTGTCTGATATATTGTGAGTTTTATATATTAGTTTCTTAAGGAATTAGGTTTAATAGTGCTAATAAATGTGAGGAACGTAATTTAAATAATAACACCGAAATTATGCTTTTCTTTTCTGTTTACTTCAAATTATCTTACTAAGATGAAATACCTTCTTCAGCGGCCTCAATTGGTCAAAGGGAATATGCAGCTGTTTTCTGTGGATCAGCAAAGAAGCCAGGCACTTGAAGCTCATGCTGCATCATTTGCTTCTTTCAGAGTATGTTTTCCTTTTCATACTGTGATACTTTTATGCTCTTGCTGTATTCAATATGTAACAGTGGTTCCTTGAGCAGGTAGCAGGGAATGATAAGGATTCGATTCTTATATCGTTTGCCTCCAAAAGTTCTAATGCCGGTCAGGTCACATCGAAGTTGCATGTCATTGAGCTTGGTGCTCAGCCAGGTGGATACATATTTGATTATTCTTTTCCTATAAATACACTTCAAGCTGTTTAGATCCTTTAGATTACAATAGGCCTGTCTGTCCCTTACAGGGTTTAGTCTTGCTAATTGCTTGGTTAAAATATTGCAACGTTTCAGGAAAGCCATCTTTCACCAAAAAACAAGCAGATCTTTTCTTCCCTCCCGACTTTGCTGATGATTTTCCTGTGGCCATGCAGGTATTTCAACTGGAGAACCTCATGTGTCGATTGTGTGTATCTATTTTTAATACCTCACAATGCTCCTTTTTTCTTTATGCAGATTTCACATAAGTATGGCCTTATATATGTGATTACTAAGCTTGGGCTACTCTTTGTATACGACCTAGATACTGCCACAGCAGTATATAGAAATAGAATTAGTCCGGACCCCATTTTCCTGACATCAGAAGCTTCATCTATTGGAGGTTTCTATGCGATCAATAGGCGAGGACAGGTGTTACTTGCTACAGTAAATGAAGCAACTATTGTGCCTTTTGTCAGCGGTCAAGTATGTGTATCAACTTTTTTTTAGTTATGACTCAACTATGTAATCTTTCACTGCACGTATTCAATCTTCAACAATTGTTGCCAGTTAAACAATCTGGAGCTTGCTGTCAATCTTGCTAAGAGGGGAAATCTTCCTGGCGCAGAGAATTTGGTAAGTCGATCTTGGCGTCATATACTTCAGTTTATCCTAAATTTTATGGTTGGAAAAGTTTACAGCTATTCCTGTACACATTGTTAAAGGATACTTCATAGTAAATGTTCCATCTTTGTTGTTAATTAAAGCTGGAGTAAACTTGCGAATCACTTTTTTTTTCCCTGTTTTGTTGATACTAGATTAAACATGTTAAAGATGCATAATAGTTTCTTTTTCACTTTATGAAATGCATGCCACCTCTGGAATATTTTGTTGACGATCTGGACTTGCATCGTCTTAACCTTTGAGAAGTGCTTCAATATCGGGCCTCTGTCACTCTGAGATGATCTGGTTTTGGTTTAAGGACAATCTTAAACTGGATGCCAATGTTTTACAAAATGTCTATCTTCAAAATACTTCAGGTTGTCCAGCGTTTTCAAGAATTATTTGCTCAGACTAAGTATAAGGAGGCTGCCGAGCTGGCTGCAGAATCTCCCCAAGGCATCCTCCGAACACCTGAGACTGTTTCCAAATTTCAGGTATCCTTTTACCTTTCAAATTAAATATCTTTATCAGCGCAGTATATGTGTCTGGTGGGGGCATAATTCTTCATACTATCACTGTCTACAAGCTTCATTTTGCATTGGAAGCTTGGTCTTTTTCTTTGTTGCGGTGACACCAGGCATAATATTCTTTCATTTTTAGAGTGTTCCCGTTCAAGCTGGGCAGACACCACCATTGCTGCAGTACTTTGGAACACTTTTGACTAAAGGAAAGCTTAATGCATTTGAGTCTCTGGAGTTATCTCGTCTCGTTGTCAACCAAAACAAAAAGAATCTATTGGAGAACTGGTTGGCTGAAGATAAACTGGAGTGTAGCGAAGAACTGGGAGACCTTGTGAAGGTGTCTAAGTTTGAAAAGTTCCCTTCGTATATTAAATCAAAGCATGCCATCTGAGATCCCGCCTTCTGTTGCATTGTGTAAACTTGTTTCTTCCTTGTCTATTTTGTAGACGGTTGACAATGACCTCGCCCTGAAAATATTTATTAAAGCTAGAATTACGCCAAAGGTTGTTGCAGCATTTGCTGAGCGTCGGGAGTTTGACAAAATCTTAATATACTCAAAGCAGGTATTTTGTACAAGCAATGTTGAATATCATATCTTATTCTTGTGGATACTGGAGTTCGTTAAGGATTTTCTGTTTCATGTTTATGTCACTATATTCTCCTCATGTTATTTGATGGTCCTATAAATGAGAAATTACATTTGTCTCGAAACAGGTTGGGTATACCCCTGATTATCTGTTCCTTCTGCAAACAATTCTCCGGTCTGATCCTCAGGTATTTTTGAATCTGTACAAAGAGAGCTAAATACTTTCTAACGTGGAAGTTCTAATGATTTATTTTTTGTGTGTAGGGAGCTGTTAACTTTGCTCTTATGATGTCGCAAATGGAAGGAGGTTGCCCTGTTGATTACAACACCATTACCGATCTCTTTCTTCAGGTCTGTATGCTTTCTTCCTTCTGTCTGTTTAATATGTCCTGTAACAGGTACTTAATCTTATGTTTGTATCTTCCATCTTCTATTTTTGAGATTATTTATTACATGCTTAACCTTTTTGAAACAGTTGATTTCAGCTTATTTCTTTATTAACTAATTTTCTCCAGAGGAATATGATTCGTGAAGCAACAGCGTTTCTGTTGGACGTCCTTAAACCTAATCTACCAGAGCATGCACACCTGCAAACTAAGGTCAATCATTAAGTTTCTTTGCTCCTCTTCTGGATCAACGTCAGCCATGGCCATCTTGACTTTGCATGGAATCATGATATCCTATTTAATTTCAGGTCCTGGAAATCAATCTTGTAACTTTTCCTAATGTGGCTGATGCTATTTTGGCAAATGGCATGTTTAGTCACTATGACAGACCACGTATTGCACAACTATGTGAGAAAGCACGTCTTTACGTGCGAGCACTTCAGGTAAATTGTCTTCATTTATTTTCTATTTTACACTGAACGTTCATCTTCAGATTCATTTTCTTAATTAAACTTATTTTTCTGTCTGCAGCATTATTCTGAACTGCCTGATATCAAGCGTGTAATTGTTAATACTCATGAGATTGAGCCACAGGTTATTAGAATCAAATTTTTTTATCTTTCTGTCTTCTAAATGGTTATTCAATGCTTATGATGAATGCATGTCAGGCACTCGTGGAGTTCTTCGGTACTGTTTCCAAGGAATGGGCACTGGAATGCATGAAAGATCTTCTACTGGTCAATTTAAGAGGAAACCTTCAGATTATTGTCCAGGTATGTCTATAAGCTCTACTATAAAGCATTTCTGATTATTAAGAGTATGGTGTATAAGTGCTCCTTTGCTCACATGTACATAAACTTTAGACATTCTTTTTGGACACCATATGCTTGCAAAATGTGCAATTAAGAATGGCTATGTCCTTGTTTATTGGCTATACTTATTATTAGTTGTTTATTTAGGTTGCTAAAGAGTACTGTGAACAACTGGGAGTCGATGCATGCATAAAGCTATTTGAGCAGTTCAAGTCATATGAAGGATTGTATTTCTTCTTAGGCTCGTACTTGAGCTCCAGGTATACCATCTTTTAAGCCATTCCCTGCAACCTGCAAAGGAAGTGCTTGTTTCTCCGGTGCTTATTTTCTAGTTTCATGCTAATTGTACATCTCTGGCAGTGAGGATCCTGAAATTCATTTCAAGTACATTGAAGCAGCTGCTAAGACTGGACAAATTAAAGAGGTTGAGAGAGTTACTAGGGAATCAAATTTTTATGATCCTGAAAAGACTAAGAACTTTTTGATGGAAGCCAAACTTCCTGATGCTCGGCCGCTGATCAATGTCTGTGATCGCTTTGGTTTTGTACCTGACCTCACACATTATTTGTACACGAGCAACATGCTCCGCTACATTGAAGGATATGTCCAGAAGGTAGGCATCTAAGTTTTCTTTTCCATTTGGAAACTTTTGTTTTTTGTCAGCTAAATACTCTTACTTAATAGGTGAACCCAGGAAACGCTCCCTTAGTTGTTGGGCAGCTCCTAGATGATGAGTGCCCGGAAGATTTTATCAAAGGCTTGATTTTGTCTGTTCGTTCACTGCTCCCAGTTGAACCTCTGGTGGAGGAGTGTGAAAAAAGGTACCTTGTATAGTTTCACCGTCACATGTTCTTTCCAAGGATGCATTTTCATTGAATTGTTATGAATGACATTCGGGTTGCAGGAACCGACTTCGCTTACTTACCCAGTTTTTGGAGCATCTTGTGAGCGAAGGAAGCCAAGATGTACATGTCCACAATGCTCTGGGTAAAATAATTATAGACAGCAACAACAATCCAGAGCACTTTCTCACAACAAACCCATACTATGATTCGCGTGTTGTGGGTAAATACTGTGAGAAGCGTGATCCTACCCTTGCTGTTGTTGCATACCGGAGAGGGCAATGCGATGATGAGCTTATTAATGTTACTAATAAGAATTCGTTGTTCAAGCTTCAGGCCAGGTTTGTGATTAGTGCAGCTTTAGTGCCGAGTTTTTTAGTTTCACTTATATGGTAGAACTTGATCCTCTGCTTCGACTGTTGCAGGTATGTAGTTGAAAGAATGGATGGTGATCTCTGGGGCAAAGTTCTTGACCCGGAAAATGAATTTAGAAGGCTGCTCATTGATCAAGTTGTATCCACTGCTTTACCAGAAAGCAAAAGCCCTGAGCAAGTTTCTGCAGCTGTTAAAGCTTTTATGACGGCTGACCTTCCCCATGAGCTAATTGAGTTGCTTGAAAAGATTGTGCTTCAAAATTCAGCTTTTAGTGGGAACTTCAACTTGCAGAACTTACTTATTTTAACTGCGATCAAAGCTGATCCATCTAGAGTTATGGACTATGTAAATAGACTCGATAACTTTGATGGCCCTGCTGTTGGAGAAGTTGCTGTTGATGCTCAATTGTATGAAGAAGCTTATACCATTTTCAAGAAGTTCAATTTGAATGTCCAGGCTGTTAATGTGTTGTTGGACAATATTCGAGACATCAACCGTGCTGTAGAATTTGCGTACCGCGTTGAAGAAGATGCTGTTTGGAGTCAAGTGGCTAAAGCCCAACTCAGGGAAGGGCTAGTGAGTGATGCTATTGAATCATTTATTCGTGCTGATGATGCAACTCAGTTTTTGGAAGTCATCCGAGCTGCAGAAGATGCAGATGTTTATCATGACCTCGTGAAGTATCTTCTCATGGTTAGGCAGAAAGCAAAGGAGCCCAAAGTGGATAGCGAGCTTATCTATGCATATGCTAAGATTGATAGGCTGGGTGAAATTGAAGAATTTGTCCTTATGCCTAATGTTGCCAATCTGCCGAATGTTGGTGATCGCTTGTTCGATGAAGCTTTATATGAGGCTGCGAAAATCATTTTTGCTTTCATCTCCAATTGGGGAAAATTGGCTAGTACTCTAGTGAGATTGAAGCAATTCCAAGGTGCTGTTGATGCTGCGCGGAAAGCTAATAGTGCAAAGACGTGGAAAGATGTATGCTTTGCTTGCGTTGATGCCGAGGAGTTCCGCTTGGCTCAAATTTGTGGCCTCAACATTATTGTACAGGTACCGAATGTAGTATAGACTATTTTGCCCAACTTCTTTTAGTTACACATTCAGTAATCTATATACAAGCAGTATTTAACTTCAATTTTACGATTTTGTAACAGGTTGATGACCTGGAAGAGGTTAGCGAGTATTATCAGAACAGAGGATGCTTTAATGAGCTCATATCACTTATGGAGAGCGGTCTAGGATTGGAACGTGCACACATGGGGATCTTTACGGAGCTGGGTGTTCTTTATGCTAGATATCGCCATGAGAAGCTCATGGAGCACATCAAATTGTTTTCTACTCGTCTCAATATTCCTAAGCTGATTCGAGCATGTGATGAACAGCAGCACTGGCAGGAACTAACTTACTTGTATGTCCAGTATGATGAGTTTGACAATGCAGCTACGACTGTAATGAATCATTCCCCAGAAGCTTGGGATCACATGCAATTCAAAGATATTATTGTCAAAGTTGCCAATGTGGAGCTATATTACAAAGCTGTTCACTTTTACTTGCAAGAACACCCTGATCTCATCAATGATGTTCTCAATGTGCTTGCTCTTCGCGTTGATCACACCCGTGTTGTGGACATAATGAGAAAGGTTGAAATTTACTTCTGATATTCTACTTATCTCTCTGCACAATTGCTCGTCATTGTCTAAGTTGTCTTTCTTTACTTAATAACATTTTCTGCTGTTTCTTAGGCGGGTCACCTGCGTCTTGTTAAGCCATACATGGTAGCTGTTCAGAGCAATAATGTGTCTGCAGTGAATGAAGCTCTCAATGAGATATATGTTGAAGAGGAGGATTATGAGAGGCTACGTGAATCAATTGACTTGCACGATAACTTTGATCAGATTGGTCTTGCTCAAAAGGTGGCTGTGACCTCAGTCACCCCATGTCACATAATCTGTTATTCTGTAGATGTTTTACTTATAAATTCTTCTTTACCTGGCAGATCGAGAAACACGAGCTTCTTGAAATGAGGCGTGTTGCTGCTTACATTTACAAGAAGGCTGGAAGGTGGAAGCAATCAATTGCCTTGTCAAAGAAAGACAACCTATACAAAGATGCAATGGAGACAGCTTCACAGTCTGGCGATCGTGAACTTGCAGAGGAGTTGCTTGTTTATTTCATTGAACAGGTACTATTGCTGATGCTATTTGTATAATTTGCTTTTTTACCTCTAAATCTGTCAATGTCTTTTTGCTTGATTGCTTTACCTGTGTTTCATTATGTCGTTCTTTTACGATTGTCAAATTTATGTGCTATTGAGTCTTTAATTTGGTATCATATGGGGTTTCAGGATTATCTGTTGATAAAATCCATGGTATATATTATTTTTAGCTGTATATTCATGGACGTACACAGCATTTACGTACATGGCAAATATTCTTGCCCTGATCCTATATGGTGTACTATTATATTATAATTGAATTGGCGCTTTCGTTTTTACTCTTAGGAGATTCTATAATTGCCTTCAAGAGCTCAATTGGTTGAAATTTGAATGCGCATGGTCTGTGTTTTGTAGGGTAAGAAGGAGTGCTTCGCATCTTGCCTCTTTGTTTGCTACGACTTAATTCGCCCGGATGTTGCACTTGAACTTGCCTGGATGAATAACATGATTGATTTTGCATTCCCGTATCTCTTACAGGTAAAAATTTGTCCTTGTTCTCTTGGTTATTTATGCATGCCCTTGGGGGCAAGTAATACACAATAGCTAAGATCTTCTTGTGGGAAGTTATAGAAAGTTGATTGATAACTTCATTTGTAAAGAACCTGCTTTTTTATTTTTATTTATTTATTTTGATTGGTGATGTTTGATATAAAGGGTGCACTTCCTTTCACCTCGTGCAGTTTATCAGGGAATACAGTGGCAAAGTTGATGAATTGATAAAGGATAAGATAGAAGCTGTCAAAGAAGTCAAGGCAAAAGAGGAAGAACAGAAAGACGTTGTAATGCAACAGGTACCCTCCCTCTTTCACTCCCCCCACAACAGGATTTTGGAATCCTCCAAATATATCAGATTTCTTTGAATTTCAAATTAATTCTACTTATTATCCTTAATATTTCTGACTTCTCGTCTCCAAGAAATGGTCTTGTTTTATAATTAATGCCCTATGACTAATTTGCTTGGCTAATTTCTGCAGAATATGTATGCACAACTACTCCCTCTTGCTCTGCCAGCGCCTCCTATGCCGGGCATGGGAGGTCCAGGAATGGGTGGGGGTTTTGCCCCTCCCCCACCTATGGGTGGTATGGGCATGCCTCCAATGCCCCCATTTGGCATGCCTCAAATGGGCTCCTACTAATGTGCTGATTTTTTAGTAGCTCGACGTTTCACTTGGTTAGTAAAGGACACCATCGGTGGGGGCGTCAAATTTTTATAATCAGTTTTTTCTCGTAAGCGCATTCCTGCTCTACTGGGAATTGAGGTTGAGATACTGCAGAGGTCTTAGTCCAAGTGGAAAGTAATTTGATTTGAGGCAGAGGCTTTGTCCAAGAAATTAATTTGATTCGGTGTTTGATCTGTCATAGCGTGTGGATATATAATATTATATATATTTCTTTGTAATATTCTTTGTTAGTGGAGGCTTTTTTTGCAGCTTTAGGCAAAGCTGAGGATAATTTGTACTTTATACAAGCCAGTGTCCAGGATTATGGGACATTTTGTAATGTGTTGAGAGTTGGAACTTCCTTTCTTTTTGTTGTTTAGTTTTGAATGTTGTAAATTTACTCTATATTGTGCCCAGTTGGTGTTTCATTGTGGCGGGAAGGTCTACTCGTCGAAATAGTGTATTCTAGTTATATGCTTCGGTTACTTTTTCGGTTAAAAGTGATCTATACGTTTTTGCCTTTTTGGGTAGTTCGTTTCTTGTTCTTTTTTTTTGTTACTTTCAGTAGCCAATTTAAATGCACAATGCGATGTGAATAATTTCTTTATATTCGCCAACCGTTCTCTTGCCCAAATTTCTACAAATTATCATATATATTCGGTTTCTAATATTTTCTTACACAAGTCTTTGTGAGACGAACTTTATTAGTTGAATGAAGAAATGCCTCGTTGGTCCAGTATCTGCTTAACGCAATATATATGTTTAATAAAGTTTGTAATTTTGACCCGATTAGCATTCACTTGAAATTTAATTCTCTATTTATTAATTGAAGCATGGATTTATCAATTATGTTATGGATTTAAGAATTTATTTAAGCGTAAATGAATCCCGAAGTTTCAAATTTGAATCTTTAGGACTAATATAATTCAAAACCCAATTTTGGGGCATTGTTTGAAGGGGTAATCAATCCCACATGATTATTGACAAAGGCGAAATCATCATTAAAAAGATATGGTAACAAGTGTAATTTAGGGGGTGTTTAGTTGAACTTATAAACTTTTTAAATCAACTTATAATTTATTTAGGGGTTTATAAGTTGCTTGAAAGTGTTTGATAAATTAAGCTCTTTAAGAGCTTGTAAGTTGTAAAAAATAAGCTATTGGAGTTTATAAGCTCTACGAAAAATAAGTAGTTCTATCCCAATTTATTTATGGATTAATGTCTCTAAGGTCCACTTGGGTGAACTTGTAGTAAAAAAAAACCACCATTTTTTCTCATTGTCAAGTAGGTCCATTCTAATATACTTTTGTTCAATTAAACCCAAAATATTGATGTGGTTTCACGTTTTTAACCTTAGTTGTAGAAAATCATCTGCGAATGAAATTTTGCATGATTCGCCGTCCATTATTCCTTTTTTTCAGAGATTTCTTCTTCTATATTTGATCGTTTGATGCTGGGTTGATTGTTACTACATTTTTCAGATTCAATTGCCTATTTTTTCTGTTCTAATTTTCGTTTTTTTGTATCGACGGTTTCATCGTCGGTTCTTCTTTGTTCTGATTTTTTCTGATTTTTCTGTTTTCATCGTCGGTTCTTCTTTGTTCTGATTTTTTGTTTTCTAATGGATTGCAGTTTCTCATTGTTGATTAAGTATAGAGAGGAGACGTTGATTGTCAACAATTCACAAGTTTCAAGTTTCAATGATCTGATTTCCGCTGTTTTATCGAATTGGTGTGATATCAACGTTGGTTTCTTTTGTATATGTTACTGGTTTACTTTTTACTCACTGATGGTTTAGTTATCTTCAGTTGATGGTTTTTTATTGATTTATGCAGTTTTGAACTTAACTTTATTATTCTATCCACATTATGCAAAAACCAGAATAAACTAACAAGAGAACCATCAAGATAAATTTTTGAACCATATGCACATAATCTTAAAACCATTAGATTTGTTTTTCATACGAGATGGTTTATTTTTTATATGTTACTGGTTTACTTTGTACTCACTGATGGTTTAGTTATCTTCAGTTTATGGTTGTGTGTTGATTTATGCAGTTTGGAACTTAACTTTATTATTCTATCCAGATTATGCAAAAACCAGAATAAGCTAACAAGAGAACCACCAAGAGGAATTTAGGTTTCTGGTTTCTGGTTTCGCGAGGGTTTTGGCAGAGACGAGCGAGAACCATTACATCAGACATTGTGAACCATAAGAACAGATGTAATGAACCATCAGCACATAAGTAATGAACCATCTAGTTTGAAATCCAAAACCATTACTGTTTTCATTCGGTTGTGAAATATAATCTCCAGCGAGAACTGTTTTCATGGATGTATATATATTTGCCCTTGCACAATCTCCTCCTCTCCTCGCTGCCGTCGACGGCGGAGGTGTTACTATCACTAGCAGAGGAAGATTGGATCCTGGCGACGGCGAGGGATGGCAGAGACGAGCGATCGGAAGCGTAGATAAGGAGATACCAGAAGACGAAAATAGTGCAAGAAGCGATCCAGAATTTTTTGAGTGATCTGGGAGTCTCCATGGCTCTTATAGAGGGTGTGGCTGAGTGAGAGAGAGAGAGGGGGGAAGAAGGAGGGGACAATTGAAGTGGAGAGGCGCGATTTATATGAGTGGTTTTTTGGTCCATCCACTTGTAATTTGGGCCGCATGATAATAAGTTTTTTTGATGGTTTTTTTTGCCCAATATTTGGTCATAATGGACCGGCCCGTCTTTTTCCCTTTATTTATCTATGAGCTTATAAGGTGCAACAAAATTACTTAAATAATCCTACAATATTTTGTTATTACCATATTTACTCCAAAATAAAATAGGAAGAACTTAAAATGTCCAACACTCTAACTTTTTAAAAGAGCTAATAAACTTATTTATCCAAACATCTTAATAACTTATAAGCTCTTACGGTATGACATTTTATAAGCTCTTGCAAGAGTTCATGAGTTCCAAAAACTTATAAACTCTTTAAAATAAGCTTAGTCAAACACCCTCTTAGAGTGAGTTTGGTATGGTAGATGAGATCAAAAAGTAAAAAAAAAAATAGTAAGGGTTCAATAGTAAAAATATCATCTTGGTTACCTTTTAAGCAGGATAAATTATAAGTCCACTTTAATAGGATCATTTATCTATCTATAATAATAAATTAGTAACACACCTTATATTTTATCTTGGACGGAATAGGTAAATACAAAATCTGTATAAATGATAATTATTCTTATACTGCTTCATTCTTGTCACCTTGCCCTTTAGGCCATCATATTTTTTAGTATGTGAAAAAAATCTTTATTGGTAAATATCTGAGCAGATTATACAATACTTGGCATCCTTCTGCGCCATCCGTTCCCACCACTCCCGCATCGCTTACAAAACTACAATTTCTCTCTCTCTGCGCGGAGGAATTTTGATGGTTGGGCCTTGAAGAACACAATCTTAACCTTCATCCATGGCTGTTTCACTGAATTCAGTCATCAACTTCAACCCGAATGTATGTCTCCTCCTTTTTTACCACCTGCAAACTTATTTTGTTCATCTCTGCTTCATTATGCTATTCCGACTAATCCAGTTCCGCTTATATGAGCTGACACAAATCAAATTTCAACCACTTTTATAAACACCGAAAGCTAGGCTTGTGCTGATATTTTATCATCTTCATGGTCTTGCTTTTACATGATATCTATCATTGATTCATTATAATACTCTCATTTTGAAATTTTGCTGTCACAAACTAGAATTGTTTTCATCTCTTTACTATGGAATAGATATTGGATTATCAAACAATTCCTCAGAAAGAGAAGATTTGGTTGCTAGGCAATTGACTTCAGTATATGATCCCTTGTATCTGCTGCCACTGAGATCCAAACTAAGATGCGAGATGCTACTAATTTCACCATAGCGGCTGTGACTTCACTTCATAATTACTTACATATGAAAAGAGCTTGTCCAATTGTGTATTTGAAGACTCATTATTTTAAGTGTGTTTTAGGTTCCTGTCCTTGCAGTTTAGAGTGCTCCACTAATTAATTTGTTTTCCTTTCAGTGGAATCCAGTAAATGGTTTTGATTATTAGGATTGAGCTATAATTAAATTAATTTGAGAACTTGGTAAATTCATATCTTGTAGTTAAGCTAGGGTGTGCAGATTGGATGTACGAGATACATATGTTGGTGTTACTTGTAGGTCTGTGGTCACTTGATTTGAACTTTGTAGTTTCGAGAAACTGAAATATAGTTAATGAGTTGGAACTCGATTTCAGTTTCGCCTTTGGAGCTTGAAGCTCAGTGTAAGATAAGTCAATAGTTTTATTTTTCGCTTGTATATTTTTGGGGAATGGTACTTGAAATGCAAGCATATCTACATTGCATATGATTTCCTGAGGATTATAACGTAGTGTAAATTAATATATTCCATACAACGTTGTGTAAATTAATATATGTTAGCAGTTAGCTATTGTAGAAACTTGGTTTCTTGATATGATTTTCATGGCTGGTTGTCAGATTCCAACAACATTGGATTGTGACCACAAGTCATTCAGGAAAGCATCGTTATTACATTTTAATGAAGGAAACTTAACACGATTTTGATGAAACCTGAATTCATTTACAATACTATAAAACACAGTAACAACTATGAGCCACTTACCAACTGATGAGTTCTTTCGTCTTTGCACGTTTCAGACCAATTACCAGCAGGGACGGAGAGATAATGGCGGGGTTTTACTGCTGAAGATCCCTTCTCTCTCTGGACCAGTTGGATTAAGGATATCCAATAGAGGGAAAAGATCAAGATTCTACCTTCTAGCTGCTGGAGGTGATAATGTCGCCACAGAGACTAGTGATAAAGACTCTAAATCTATCAAGCAATCATATTCCATCGGCACGGCTTCAGACAATGTATCTGATGTAAATTCTTCAACAACAAGTGGCAATGCCGAAGTATCAAATGGGGCAATCAGTTACACGGATGTGAACCAGGAGGCACCAGCAAGCAAGCCAAGCACGAATGTGAAAAGAGCTTCCTTAACAGCTAGAGAGAGACTTAGAGCGGCAAGGGTACTAAATCGCTACACAGACATGAAACCACCGAAACCCGTGCTTGGTAGCAGGCTACTTGATGCTCTCCAACAATCTGATAAGGGGAAGAAGAGGCCCGGCCTTCCTGAAGCACCTACTAATATGTTGGACGACAACAAAAGAGGGATGCCGAAGGAGGGATGGACTATCGAACTTTCTAGTGGTATGGATGTGTTTTTCGTCATATTATCTTTTGTGTTGATTAGTACGATCATGTTTGCTACAACGTTCCTAGTCTGGAAAGTCGGAGCCATCCATTTCAACGAATACTAAGGTGAATCTTGTAATACTTTCATATGATAATTAGGTATCATCTGCGGTTTTCCTTCATGTAAATGCAATATTCCAAGTATCTACATGGTTCAATGAACTCAAATCTTGCTTTTGCATAGTTATATGGATTTGTTACATTTGTATGCCTCTAGTCGATTTTGATCTCCCCTGCATAAATGGGAGACGCCTCGGTGTATAATACTACCTTTTAACCTTTGTATATGTAAAATAAAACTCCTATATATGCACACATTGTTATTTGTTCATACAAATAGATGTAAACTAATACACATATCATCCTAGGATTGAATTCTATTCAGCTTGCTTATTAGAACAGTTATAAAAATTATCACATCTTGTTTAGGAAATAGTTGTTGTTTCCCTTTTGGACTCTGATGATTATCACAATTGTGATCTGATGAGCCCTAATTCAAATTAATATATTAAGTTAATAATATTTGTGTGTTTTAAATTTGTTTTTTCCTAAAAGTGGCTAGTGAAATGATTATTTCTTACCATCGTTACTTCTAAAGAGCATGTGATAGTTAGAGAGTGGATAAACTGTGTTATTTTGCAATAATTGACGATTACAAACAATTCGTGTGACCATCTCTTTGATTGCAATTAATTTACAACTTTACACAGAAAAGAATTTGTTCAAGATCAAACAAGCAAATCTCATGAATTCTACTATTGTTTATACGTCACACACAGAAACAACCACCACTAAAATACAACAAAAACAAACAAGTCATGCTTATCTCCCCTCACCAATTATCTCATGAAGCATCGGTTTGCTAGTATCAACAGGTGAGTAGGGTGTGCCGCCAGTCCCCGAGGTCGCCGCTGTCGATGCTTCCGTCGTCGAATCCTGATGCGCATCAGGATTCGAGGATGTCGACATATCTGTGTAGTTGACGAATGTAGTCGTGTCGTTAAACTTCCAGTCGGTGAGATAACCCGGTCGGGTAGTAACGGAGGCCACCTCGATGTCACCCGAGAGCATTGCCACCGCACGAGACATCGTAGGCCGTAACCCCGGGGCTGCCTGCGTGCAGAGGAGGGCGACTCCGATGATCCTCCGTACTTCATCGGCGTCGTACTCTTGCAGTGTGGTGTCCACCAGATCGATTTCCTTGTTATTTTCATGAAGACTCCAAGCCTGCAATGTCAAGGCATTCATTCATTAGAACCAACAACAGAGAGCTGCTCAAAAACCATTCTTCTTTGTGCGTATGAAGAAGACATGCATACCCATTCAAGAAGATAGATTCTATCATCTTCAAGACTGGAGTCGGAATTGAGCCTTCCACTGACAATCTCCAAAGCAACAACACCGAAGCTGAACACGTCGGCCTTCTCGGTCAGATGTCCACGCATGGCGTATTCCGGTGCTAAGTAGCCACTGCAAAACCAAGAAGATCGAATGTCAAGTAGTTGCTCAAGTCATTATCAGTAAGTGACATGATCAACTTTTACATACATTGTGCCTGCAACTCTAGTGCTGATATGCGTCTTCTTGTCGTCGTACAGTTTGGCCAACCCGAAATCGGAGATTTTAGGAACAAGGTCAGCATCGAGGAGGATGTTGCTGGCCTTGACATCTCTGTGAACGATCCGGAGTCGAGATTCCTCGTGAAGGTAAGCCAGACCCCTTGCAACTCCCAAGCATATGTCCCTACGTGTTTTCCAGTCCAGATACAGACCTCCACTTTCAAATAGTATTTGATCAAGACTCTTGTTCTCAAGATATTCGTACACGAGGAGGCGCTTGTCTCCCTCGAGGCAGCACCCGTACAGTTTCACAAGATTGCGGTGCTGCACAGCCGAGATAGTCGCTATCTCTGCTAGAAACTGGCTCTTCCCTTGATGTGATGCCACTGATAGTTGCTTCACTGCTACTAGTCTTCCATCCCCAAGTTTCCCCTGTCGCGTAAATCGCAGTATTTCATCAGTAAGTACACAGATTCCTTCTTACATACTCATATTTTACTACATTCTTTCTTTGCCTTGTTCATGCAAAGGTACAAGCATGTTACCTTGTACACAGGTCCGAATCCTCCCTCTCCAAGCTTATTGGAAGGATGAAATTCATCTGTACCAGCTCTGAGCTCAGCATAAGAGAATGTGTATGGCTTTGCATCGATCCCTATGAACTCTGCAAATCCATATCATTATGTAAAGTGTTATCTATACATGAAAAATATACACACAAGTAGGGAAAAGATGAACAAATTAAGGCATTGAGTTGATATCTTACCATCATGCTCAAGGTCCTTTTGGCGTTTCCTTTTCTGGTATAAATTATATAGAGCAAATACAGAAAGAAAAGACACAACTGAAACAGCAACAACAATGCCCACTATCAGACCAGTTTGGTTCTTTTTTTTACCAGGAGGAGTATTCGAAACCGTTGGAGTGAAATCTGATTCAAAGATAAAGACACAAATAAGTGATGAAAGCAATATAAGTCAAAGTGTAGGGTGTTTGGTTAAAGCAATGAACATACTTGGTGTTACACTTAATGCAGAAATTAAAGGACCATATGTAGCTTGGGCAGGTACACAGCAAGTCCCTTTTCCTCCCCAGAAGAGATGGATTTCCATATAGTTATCCACTATCTCTGCAGTGAAGTCCCGCGAAACGGCTCTCAGAGACACCCCTCCACTCTCTCTCTGCAGATCGAAATCCTTCACGGCCAAATTCCCCTACATAACATAAGAATATACATATACATGAAGATGGGATGAACTGAGCAAAGAAGGCTATGTTATATATATATAAAACATTGTACCTACCTGGATGTATATGTCGAAAACGCGCCTTTGAAGAGACTGCCAAGTCCTAGCAGCAGGGTTGGTTGTCTCTGCAAACTGGAGTTGAACAGTATAATTACCATTTTCTAGGCCTAAGCCGTAGAACCTTAGTGATCCAGCTGAAAGGCGAGCATTTTGGAATAACTCCGAGTTGAGAGTATTTGTAAATTGAGATGATGATGCGCTGATATACTCGGGGCCGCTGCTGTCAGCAGCCAAACCGGCATTGCTAACTGCCCATCTGCGCGTAGAGGTGGCGCTATACGTTGCTGGACCAAGAGTCCCGCTATCTGCCTCATACGTGATGCCATCATTAGATGTAAGCTGTGGACCACCGCAGTTTACTGCAAAACTTGAATCTGCAAAAAGGATCTCTTATTCTCATGCATATATATACTTGACACAAAGTTATGAGAGAAATGAGATGCATTATTGAATGTTACGAACATAAAGGCCGTCCTCGACCGCAAGGAAAATTGCTCTGAAGACATTCCAAGCCAGAAGGTAAGGCACTATAAGGAAGAAGCAGATCAATCATGAGAAACAGATGTAAGAAACAAACAGAACTAAATAAGATGTCGAAAATTCCCCTTGTGTGCTTTTCATATGAAAGAACCTGTTGTTATTAGAACCATCAATGGTGAAATTGTTGGAAACCACATTACTGCACAAAAAGAGTTATTGATATAGAGTGAGGTTAGACAGCAAGAGAAAAATAAATTGTAAGAATGTAAAAGTATTTGATGTGTTTAAAGTAAATCAAGACTGAAAAAAGACATTGTGTGATTGATCTTACAGTTGTAAGTTCTCTTCACTAATCCAAGATGGAAAGCTCCCTGATAATTCATTATATGATAAATCTCTACAAGCAAACAACATAGATGGAATCAGAAAAAGAAAGGGCATTGTTACAATTATAGATTTAAAGACAAGACCAACTAGTGTTTTTTTTTTATTTGTTTCTCTACATAATGAATTAAAAGGATGAGCATTCACATGTTCCGAAGTGATAGACTCTTCTGCGATGGCAGCGCACCACTTAACTTGTTACTACCAAGAAATCTGGATGTTAGTAGCATGAAATCAGTTAGTACTGCTTTCTCATCAAGAAATATACATGATTGATAAACATTTGACAGTATAAATAACTTTACATATTAGTGAGAGAAGTGTGATTGAGAAGGGATTCCGGAACTGTTCCATTCAAATTGTTGAAGCTCAAGTCCCTAAAACACAGAATTAGATCACTTTTGATTTCCAGAAGTTTATGCAAATCACAGTATTTAATGTCACTGATATGTACTTACAGAAGACTCAAACTCTGAAACTCTTCAAAAAAGGAAGGTATGGTGCCAGAAATATTGTTATTCCTCAACACTCTGTCAAACAGAGGACTCATCAATAAAAACCCAATGTCATGTATATCTTATGATAAGCATATCAAAATTTGTAAGAATATACACTTCTATGACAGTAATAGATAATCGGAAGCAACAGCTTTTCTTACAAGGTGGAAAGAGACGTCATGTTTCTGAGGAAGTTGAGGGTCGAGGTACCGTTAGATGATAGATCACTTATCCTCCTAAAAATGGCATACATGGTTAGCAGCTTCCACATAATAAAGAAGAAGACAAAAAGGATCAAGAAGAAAACACTCACAAGTCATTCAACAAGGTCAAATTGGAAAATGTTGCCGGTATTGGACCTTCAAATGAATTTCCTTGAAGCCTCCTATCAATGCATAAAAAACCGGCTGATCATGAGTAACATAGCAGTATAGCAGAATAGATTCAGACAAGAAAAATGACAACAAGATGACTAACTATATGGTTGAATTTGCACTCACAGTTGAAGAAGGCCGGACCAACTTCCGATGAAGTCAGGTATTCTTCCTGTCAGTTGATTATCTGATCCCCACCTGAGACCCCAAAGTTCACATATATTTAATCACTCAACTTTTATGTAGAATTCTGTTAGTTGAGATAGAGAAGATTAAAATACACTCTCTCCATGCTGCGTAGATTTGCGAATGACTGAGGAATTGGACCACTTACTCCAGCACTATCGAAGTATCTGTAAAGATCACCAAACAAAGTTTCAAACCAAAGCATGATTATTAGACTATTAGTTGTACAGTATCAAATGTACATGAATGCATAATTAAAGTGCGTGTCTTTAAAGTGGTTTAGATTTCTACATTTGTGTTAACTTTGTTAAGCTCCCAAGCTCAGATGGTAGAGGGCCAGAGAAATTGTTTGTGCTAAAGGAACTGCACATGCACAACCAATGAAAATTTTCAATCTTTCAATATATATATATATATATATATATATATGAGGCTAATTTGCTAAGACAGTAAAAAACAAAAACAAACAGGGAAGTTACTCACAATGATCTCAAGTCAGTGAGCAGGCCAAGCTCAGCAGGAAGCTGCCCAGATAATGCATTTATGCCAAGGCTCCTAACAATTTATAATATAAGTAAAATCCAGTAAGCTCGAAACATTCATGTAGTTGAATGAACATAATTAAAAATGAGACAAATAAAAAAATAGTAAAATGAAAGAAGAGATGGAAGTGTCATACAAGTACTGCATGCGACTGAGATTTCCAATGGAAGGTGGAATTGGACCTGTCAAATAGTTTTGTCCCAAGTTTCTGAACCCACAAAAATAATTATGATGAATACCATTACAAACCATATTGCATGCATGCATGCAAATCAAAGATGCATAAGGTGGAAGTGGGGAAGTAAGCATACATACATATTAGTGAGGTAAGTGAAGTTCCAAAGTTCATCAGGCAGTGGACCAACAACATTCAGTGCATAAACTCGCCTGCAAAAGTTCAACATATATATATTATTACATATAATGAATGAATGAATGAAAGAGGTGGAGAGGGGACATACAAAAATGTAATACGGCAGGTAGAGCTATTATCGAAGGAGCAATCGCACTTAACAACCGGATTCATTTCATTAGGAGGGTCTGCAGTTAAGTTAGTGGCAACTCCGCTGCATATTTCGCCGCTAATGTTCCATTGATTAGTGTTGGCTCTAATTCCCCACCTCCCAAACATAACGTTCAAAGCTCTTGCTGCACCGTGCATCCCATTCTCAATATTAATTATCAACATCATTTTCTTCATATTATAATCTCAATCAAACAAATAAGACCCCATTATGTATGGAACAGAAATTAATATTTAACGAAATAGAAAACAAAGACAATCAAGAAGGATCAGCAAAGGTGCAATATCTTGTCCTCGAAGGATTACAAGGAAGTAGAAAATGACAAGTTGACAACTAATTAACACAAAATTAATTATAATGAATTTTGATTAGTCACAACGTCTGTCTCAAAAAGACTGCCCGAGCTACTTCTATAATATTCCCATCCACACTAAAGTCTAAAGTGCTAACGATATAATACATTATTTAAAACTTTATTAAATCACACCTTACTTAACCCTACCGACAAATATTATACAAATAATTTAGTTACATCTAAGACTATAAAAATCAGTAAAATACTTCAACAGGACATGACTTGTTTAAAACTATATTAATTTATACTTAAAATGTCAGTCTGCCTCTCTGTCTATTTGTTTATTAAATTATAATTATGGGGACAGCACCACATAGCACACAACGTGGACTTATTTATGGGGACGATATATTAGGAGTATTAATTAATTAGTTGATGAAAACTTAATTTTAGCCATTTCAAATAGTGAAAAATTAAAATCAAATCATTTTATATCTGCAAACTCAAAACCTTATCTTTTAAGGCAAAATAACCAAATTAAATACCTAGCTAGCTTGACATAATTTTTGTTTTTAAATAAAGTTTATGTTATAACGAAGTTCGTACTTCGTACGTGTTTTTGATACATATGAAGCATTAGTAAAATAAAAGAATAGTCACGTTCAATCCATCATCACCTTGTACCCTTCATGCAATATGTGGGTCTTAAATAATTTGTGAAGAAATTAAAAGGACGAAGACCCAAATTTAATTTGAAGACGACCAAATCATGTAAAATAATACCCATGCCACATGACATCAACGCTGACGTCATCATCACTTCGTGTGAAACAGAATTTACATACAATAGTAAATCAATCCCTAATTAAAAAGATATAAAGTCGTTTATTGTTTAATTAATGTTCTTCCATATTGGACGAAATGAATGTCAAAGTTTTGGATTGCATTTGACTTGTGTATATAATCTAACATAAACATGAGATTTTTGGTATATTTAATTGAAAAAGAAAAGGAAATGGAGCATATATCTGGAGCGATGGAGAGTTGGTGAAGAAGAAGAGATTAAGCTAGAAAGAAAGAAAGAGAGAGAACAAAAGCAATTTATTTATCCAAAAATAAGAATATATGCAACGGATTAATTTTATCCTTCGATCTTCAATTCACATATATATAATTAATGATGATTAGAAACGGATGGGAGAATCTATATTTATTGTTCCTGTTCGTACTGCCCATCGATCGTTAAATCTGCAGCTAGCCTAGCGTCGTTAATTAAGCACTAATAACCAACTAATTATCTTTATCGATATATCTTTTCTCTTCTATTATTCACTTAAACGTACAGATTGAAGAAGAAGAAGAAGTAGGGAGAAATTAATTAAATTACAGTCACCTTCAGAGGGATCAGTGGTGGCATTTCGAGTTGTAGTTTGAGCCTCGCTAATTTCCAGCAGTGTAGTAGACGTGCCCAACACAAGCCACAATACCACCACCCGCCACCGGAAAGGTGGCGCCGCCGCCGCCGCCATTTATAAATGTGTGTGTGTGTGAGTAGCTTCTTCGAATCTTTTGATGAACCGAGAAAACTAATTCACTCTACAATACGAGAAGCGAAGGGGCGGGCGTTAATATTATAAGGGGAAGAATATTTATTGATGATTTAAAAAGAAATTGAAATAGTGTGCAAGTATAATTTATAAACATATTGTGAAAACGCATATTTGGACTTCTCTTCATATATAAAGAGATGGTGGGTGACACTGTCAGTGACAAAAATATACAAAAAATACTAATCCTCCACTTAGATTAATTGTTGAATCAAGTTGTTGTTCAACTTGTGCTGCTGCAGCCATTCAAACTTGTCCTCATCTCTATCACCTACCTCTATACCTCTACACTATAATATTGACGTATATATGTATATATTCTCATTTTGTGGGTTTTACGAAATTAGTAGTTAATCTTTCTCATTCTCAGCATGAAATTATATTATAAAGAATGGTTGATGCATCTCCACACAAACTGGTCCTTCCACAGTTCCACTAGAATCTAGATAGAGAGTAATTACGTATAATCCAAGGCCAAGGGGCAAGGGGTCCATCGCAATTCGCATGTGGAAAAAGTAAACCAACGAGAACTAATATGAATTCAAACTACTTAATTCAAGTTGAACATTGAAAACTATGTTATATCCAACAATTTCAAGATTCTAATTATTAGCTACACTAGATATATTTATTTTCACCTCATTAATTCACTTAAACATAACTGCTGCATGCTGTAGTATAGTATAAAAATTGATGGAATAAAATTTTATTCAAGGAATTTTTACCACTTCACTTACTATTCCTCGTTTTTATATAATGTTTAAATAAATATAATCACATATGTATTTTAGTTGGATACTAAATCCAATCGATTAGTGAATTTGTAAGATTATTACAAATAATACAATAGCTAGTATTTTCTCTCTTTTCACAATTTTGGCTTATTTTAATAAAATATGCATTATTAAAATAGACCATAAATAATGAGACTACTAATATTTACTCACACCGATCGAAGTTATTTTAAATTAAATACTCCCTCCGTCCCACTAAATTAGACCCATTTGAAAAGTAGATGAGTGTATTATTTTAATACAAATGGGTCTAATTTAGTGGGACAGAGGGAGTATTAATTTCGAGCTACTTGGTTCTACAAAAGAGTAAAATATTCTGTGTAACTTAGGAATGGCTCAATTTTCATGGTAAGCTTTAAATTGTCAATTCCACGTTGAGGATGTTTACAAATATAATGATGGTGGCAGATAAACTCTTCCACAATTTTCGAATTGTCAAAAGTCTTGGTTAAAGCAATCAAACTTCGACACGTGTATATTACTTGATAAATAGTATTTCATCCTCCCACTAATCACTTTAATTATCTGTTCTGTCAAATTTTAAATCCAAACCCACCTGTTTTTATTGTTTTATAGTGTCTGTGTCCCAAAGTGGTTAGATTTAATTAAAGAATTATTATAGATTTAGTCAAACCTCATCACTTTAATCATCAAATTTGAACTACCAATTTACCAAACACCAAATCAAAATCTGTCTAACTGCTGGATAAATTGAATCATAACATGTCTAATCCTAACCCACAAACCAAATAGTAGTACAAGATAATAAGGGATAAGAAAAGGTTCTAAAATATTATTATTGCACAATCTCACAAGATTACCATGAATCAAAGTTAGAATAAGTGAAATTCATCTTCCAATCTGCATAATTACCCTACAGAAGGTGTGAAAAGGTTATAAATGTAGTGAAATTATGTGCTATTACATAATTTTCTACCAAAGACAGCAGCACAATCTTAGATAATGATAGGGAACATGTTAATTTTCTTAACAAGTGTATTTCTTTTATTGGTTGATTAAATAACTTTAAATGATTTTATTACGGTAAATTCAAATTCAAAATCTTTAACATATAATTAAGATTACCTATTTGCACCTAGACCAACATATACAAAAACAAGGTTTTTTTTTTCAGTACATGACATATCATTATTATTTCATAATCTAAATATATTAAAGTGGTAGCAAGTAGCAAGTAGCAAGTAGCAACAGTTGAATTAACTTCAAGAAAATGGGTATTATTGAACTACCAAATTTGTTAGGCCAAAATATTTATAGCCCAGCCCAGGAAGTCCAGCCCATTCTCCACTCCCACATAATGAACTGGAGACTGTGAATTTCCCTCCCACAAATTAAAACCCTAATTCAAATGATCATTCTTCGCAGATTCAATTCAAATTCCAAAGCTCTAGTACCGATTTACGATGCTACCGCCCGTTTCTTTAGCGCAAATTTAGCTCCATCGCCGGCCAAATACGACGATCTAATCAACGCCGCAGGACGCAGCGGAGATTTCGCCGCCGTGAGCGACATCCTCAAGGAGCGGTTGAGCGCGGGTATCTTTAACACCAACAACACTTTCAGGTTTATCGCGACCAGCACCGCCGCGCTCGACGATCTCCTCCGGAACCTCGCCGCCTTAGATGACTGGTTCACCAGGAAACACGCGCATGACACGCTGGTCTCCCAGTTGGCGCGGCTGCACCGCACCGAAGAGGCGCTGCGCGTGGCGGAGGCGATGGCGCAGAGGAGCTACGGCGCCACAGTGGTGACGTTCGAGCCGATCATCAACGCGCTCGCGAAGCGGAAGGAAATGGCCGCCGCGTGGCGAGTGGTGGAGGCGATGCGGGCGTGCGGCGTCCGGCCGAGAGCGGAGACGTATAATTACATCCTCACGGCGTACTGCTTCGTCGGAGACGTGGCGTCCGCGGCCGACGCGGTGGAGAAGATGGAAGCGGATGGGTTCAAGGCCGACGCGCTGACATACGACGCACTGGTGCTGGGCGCGTGTAGGGCGGGGAGGGTGGATGCAGCTCTGGCGTTAGTGCGAAGAGCGGTGGAGGATGGTGTGCAGGCATTGTTCTCGACGTATACTCACATCATAGGGGAGATGGTGAGGTGCGGGTATCATGAGCAGGCGATGGAGTTCGTGAGGATTTTTGCCGGGAAAAATGAGAAATTGGATGCGGAGATATATGGGTATCTGGCGCGGCGGTTTAAGTATAAGAGAAGAATAGCAGATGCTAAAGCGGTGGTGGAGGAGATGGATCAAAGGGGTTTGCCCATTGGTGACTTGTTGCAAACCTTGCAAGTAGAAGAGGTTTAAGGATTCATGAACTTGAGCTGTGGAGTAATGGGTGATACATTGATACTGTTTTGTTGAATGTTTTATGGATCATCAACCACTCTGAAGTGTGAAGCTCCTGTATAATTTTACTGGTAATATTTATGTTCCAATTCCATTTTTTAATCCCAAATTCGGATATATGTATATATACACAGTATACTCACTGATATTTTTGTTTTAAAAGATAAAATTGGTACAGGATGCTTATGAATTATCTTGTTCCACCATGTGATTCTTGATCGAACTTCGCACAATTTTTACAATTCTTTACTCAAATTTTTACAATTTTGGATTTTTTACTGTTAATTTTAAAAATTAATTTATTTCAGTTTTAATGTTATAATGTATTTAAAGAAATTTGAATAAATTTTTGGATTTAGATAACCATGTTCACTAACAGTCCTGAGTGAAGGCCAAGACAAGCGCCAAGTCCAAATATTTTTCTAATAATTGATTGCTTCATTTACAAATCACAATACTATATATTACCGGTTCTATTTTTTTTAATCTTAATTAGTTTGAAGCAGTTTGCTATCTTATTAACAAAGAAATTTGACCCATTCCATTCATTGACCATCAAATACATCAAATTTATTCTTGATTTTTTGTCTTAATCTTTTAGTCCACCAAAACTAGCTGAACTTGTGATTCCAATTCATATCCAAATTCAAGCTCAACAAGGACATCTCAGTTACGGGTATCTATTCGGATTGGTTATTCTACCGAAATTTTTGGATATCCGAATACGAAATTCCTAAATTTTTATTAATTGAATCCGAATTAGAATTTCGAGTAACCGACTATTTAGATACCTGTAATTATCGGAATTAATTAAAATTATTTGTATTTTTGGATATTTTTGAAAAATTCAAATATTTTCAATATTAAAATGTTTTAATTTATAAAATTAAAATATTATATTATATAATTAAATTTTTTTTTTGGATTTCGAGTAATGTCTAATGGGGTATTAACTCAGTTGCCATTTTTGGATTGAATTGTGAAAATGCAAATAAAATTAAAATTTGAGTATCATGTTGAAACTATTATGTTATCTAGGGTTGTGACTTGCCCTTGTTTTCACTAATCAAAAGAGAGGAATTAACAATTAAAAAGGGGAATTACACAATTAGCATGAATACGAAATGAGCATCGAGGAACATAAATTCATTTTTTAAGAAAAAACAAAACATATAAAATAAAACTTTACATCAATGTCACACCAACTGCATTTTGTTTATATGGAAAAAAAGAGAGGAGAGGGCCCTCACCAGATTTGGGTTCTGCAGTCCAATAACAAAAGTCCAAAGTGTGCAGTCATTGTTCAAACAATTCAGACTAATTCAATAAACTATGCAACAAATTTTATATGTATAGTATATACATATATGTTGAAATGTGGTGTGTTGATGTTTTCTCTGGAGATTTTCACATTAAATTGTAATCTTTCATATAATATAAACACATAAAAGGTATATAAGCATAGACAAGAATAATATTAAGGTTGCAGGCCGGTATGCCCTCCAAATGGCAGCAGTCCAAGATTTAGAATGTCCTTCTCCATCACCTATCTTTTGTCATCTACACAATACTACAAACAGATCATAATAAAGTTTAATATCATTAGTCTAACTCTAACATAGTGTTATTATATTCCATCCGGCTAAACAAAGATTTATCCAACTTACAATATTCCCCTAAACAGAAACTAACAAAGTCATGCAAAGACCAACGCCAAAAGGAGTTATCCATCAAACACTAGAGCCATGGAATCCTCAGGGTTTCTTCCAGCATCAACGCTGCTGGAGTCGTTGATCCTCGTCTCCGATGAAGCCGCGTCCCTCGAGAGGACCCCTTTCCTTCTGCAGAGGAAAAACATCTCAACGATGATGAGAAGGATAAGGCTTCTGTCCTCATTGTTCGAAGAGATTCAAGAGCAAGTGCAGAAGCCACTCCCACCTTCTTCAGTGCTGTGCCTCACCGAGCTCTACTCCGTTATTCGAAGAGTCAAGATTCTGATGGAGAGCTCCGTCGACGGCAGCCTCTTGTGGAATCTCATGCAGACGGAGAGCATCTCCAATCAGTTCTACACGTTAGTGAAGGAGATGGGGAGAGCCCTCGATATTCTGCCTCTCAGCTTGCTGCACCTGACTGTGGATACCAAAGAGCAGGTTGAGCTTCTTCACAAGCAGGCGAGGAGAGCTCAGCTGTATGTTGACTTCATGGAGGCTCAGATGAGGGATGAGATTATCCGAGCTGCGGTCGTAAACAACGACAAGAATCGGATGAGTAAAGGGTTGGTTGATCTCGGGAGAGTGAGAGAGATGCTGAGCAGCATTGGTCTGAATAGTGCAGCAGAAGTTGAAGAAGAGATCTTGAAACTGGAGAGGGAAGCAGAGAAGCAAGCAGGCACAGGTGGGCTTGTAGTGGTTTCCAATATCAACAGTCTCATATCATTGGTATCGATATCATCAGCAACGATTACGACTGCTGTTTTCAGCATGGAAGAGAATCTGAGGACAACTCAAGATGATCTGAGGAAGCGTAAGGTGCCAATGAACAATCAGTCGTTATCCACTTCGATGGCGATGAGTGTACCTGATGAGTTTCGTTGCCCGATCTCACTCGACTTGATGAACGAGCCTGTGATCATAGCGTCGGGGCATACTTATGATCGGGGTTCCATAGCACAGTGGATAAACTCCGGGCATCACACGTGCCCGAAGAGCGGGCAGAGGCTGATCCACATGGCACTTATACCGAACTATGCGTTGAGAAGCTTGATCCATCAATGGTGCCAAGAGAACAACATGATCACAACAATGGAGTCAGCGTCTTGTTCGGAGATGGAAAGAAGTAGTAGCAAGAGAAGGTCTTACGAGAGCAGTGGCGATCATATCTCTGCAACTAAGTCCGCTGTTGATGCTGTGAAGATGACGGCTGAGTTTCTAGTGGGGAAACTAGCCACAGGGTCACGAGATATCCAGATGCAGGCAGCGTACGAGCTTCGGCTACTTGCAAAAACCGGAATGGACAACCGTAGGTTGATTGCTGAGGCAGGAGCTATCCCGTTCCTGGTCACTCTTCTCAGTTCACCTGATCCCGGGATCCAAGAGAACGCAGTGACTGCGCTGCTCAACCTCTCGATACACGAGAACAACAAGATGCTCATCATGGCTGCTGGAGCAATACACAGTATAGTGGAAGTTCTGCAGTCAGGCAAAACGATGGAGGCCAAAGAGAATGCTGCAGCAACAATCTTTAGCCTGTCGATAATAGGTGAGAACAAGGCAATAATCGGTGCTCACCCGCGAGCAATTCCAGCGCTGGTGAGGCTCCTAGGTGAAGGAACTAGTGCAGGAAAGCGTGATGCTGCAACAGCACTCTTCAACCTTGCACTGCTCAATGCTAACAGAGGAAAGGTGATACATTCAGGAGCAGTTCCTTTGCTTATTGACTTGCTCACAGATGATAAGGCAGGTATCACTGATGATGCCTTAGCAGTGCTTGCACTTATTTTGGGATGTGCTCAAGGCCTTGAAGAGATAAGGAGGAGTCGCGATCTCGTACCTCTTCTTATTGATCTCTTGAGATTTGGGTCTTCTAAGGGGAAGGAGAATGCAATCACCCTCCTCCTTGGACTCTGTAAAGATGGAGGAGAGGAAGTTGCACCAAGACTGTTGATGAATCCCTTCAGCATCCCTTCTCTACAGAGATTAACAGCTGATGGCTCGTTGAAAGCTCGACGAAAAGCTGATGCTCTGCTCAGAATACTCAACAGATGCTGCTCTCAGATCCCAATTCATGTTGGTTGATAAGAACTTGAATATGTTTCTTTGCCTGATTATACCACATTCATCAATATCTTCTCTAAACATGTACACAGCATACAAATGATTTGTTTTAAATAAGAAGCGTTTCTTTATTTTGTTATTTTTGTCAAATACCTGTGCTAAAGATGATCGTAATTTCAATTCAAAAGAGGGGATGAATAGCATACTTAATTCTGTGCAATTTCATAACAGCTTGTTAGCTAAATTACAAATCATCCTTGCAGAAGAAAGGATGAAGTCAATGGAGTATTATCTAGTAACACCCAACAATGAAAACTGGCAAGTAGAATATGTAAACAAGGATGTAGAATTATACATTTGCTAAGGAAGATCTCAAAGAAGCAAAAGCAATTATATTAGTTAAGACTTGTTCTTTACAATAATTTACATACAAATTACATCAGGAGATGTACCCCAAACAATTGTACAAGTGCTCATTCAATATATTATTACAAAATGACATGATTCTCAAGCCGGTTCAACTTCTGTTTAACCGAGCAGCGAGGTGGACCAGCTACAGGAAACCGCTGCGTTAATCAGTGAACAATTATTCACACGAAGCAAGATGTGGAAGGTCCGTCTTATAACTCTATCAATTCTAATTCAATGCGTCTCCCCCTTGTTTTGTAGTTCCAATACCATGTACCACTATCCATCAATTCCGGATCAATAGGATTCAACTGAACCTCTATACCTGAATTGAGATTACAAAATGAAATACTAGAATTAGTGGTGAGTTTAAAATGACAAACAATGCATTAAATAGGATGAGTTAAGCATGTTCAGCATACACATACATCCACGTAATCCAAGCACTCTGTATTCTACAATATATGTGTCTGTGTGTGCATATATATATTTATAATCTTATAAGAGCTCTCTCAGAACATAGTACTGTAAATACTCTTCTAGTCTCTATGAGAGTCAGCATATAATGGGTTCGTTGTATCTATCACATGTACAAAAGCAAAAAAGCATCCCCCCTGTCCATCTACATCGCAACTGAGTTTTGCAAAGTAGTTTGAAATACAGTTTGGATGCTAAACCGTTGATTCGTGAAGGGCTGCAAAAAAGGAAACCATGTACAACAGATATATCTAACACTAACCTGTAGTTCCTGGGGTGATTTGCATTTTGTGGCCATCTGGGACATCAAAAGTATGATTTCCCTGCATTATATATATAAACAAAATATATGAAATTCCAAGGATACTACGTGCTCAGAGGAATGTAAAAAAAATTAGGCGTGGTGATGTCAGAAAAACCCTGCCTTAACCTGAGCTTGTTCAGAATTGAAACTGCAAAGCACTTCCAAGTTAAAAGATAAAATTATGTGATACCATTCATTCGGATAAAATAGCAACAAGTAGAGAATACGACCACTTCAATAAAATCTACAATTGGAAGGAACACAAGAAGCTGGTCATCCCTTGTTCTGTTGCTTCTTAACATAACAAATGCATCCAAGTTCTCATTCCCCACCTCACCCCACCACCACCACAAAAAGATAAATATAGATGACGTTCCAAAAAGAGAAAATGTGCTGCTCCATTTAACATTTACATCTTAGAGAAGATGTCAATTGCATTCAATGCAGTGTGTATAATTGCTTCTAAGACGAGGATAATGTACTGAAAGACTAGGAAGGGAACTGTCAAACTCACCTGAATTACAACATCCCTTGCTTCGAATTCAGCATTTCCATGCAGTATTACCTTTAAGGACTCAAACCGCTGCATATCATGCTTCCAGTACGAGTTATCTCCTGAATTCCAATTTACACCATCATTCAGAACTTTTACATTCTCTATCTTGCACCTTGCACACCTGTAATAATGAAATTTCAGTGAGTAAAGGATGAAATATTTATTGTAGTCCGTGATATTAATCTACATAGTTCGTTAAACAGGGCATAGCAATACCTCCTTCCATACTGTAATAGAGCTTCACCTATTTCGTTGGTTTTAGTTGAGCCCACAATGTTTTCAGCCAAAATGACCAAACTTCCGTCAAGCTGTATTAAGTGAGAGACATCAGGAGAAAAGCAAAATAATGAAGCAGCTAGTATAACAAGTATAGTACCTGAACGTTTCTCCACAAAAACTCAGCAACTTCGATTTGTAGCTCAGAACCCTGGGCTATGGAACCACCAGCAAACTGGGAAAAAAAGAAGGTAGACAGATCATATAGTCAATAGATATGCACAAACAATAGGTGAAAAGAAGAAAATAATACATGCATAAATATACAACAATCATCTTATAAAAGGAACATTAGAAAACAAAAACTGGCCTCTTCATCAAGAAAAACTTCTATTCAAGGGCATGGCATTCTGCAAGAAGCTAAAAAGTCCTGATAGCATCACAGAAGACGTGAATTGAGTACCTTTTGCCTGGTGACTTCCCAAAGGGGCCCAAGAGCTGGATGAAGAAGGATGAGATACGGCGGTTCAGAATTAACATACATTTCATTACCTTCAACCTGCAAAAATAGATGATATAACATTATTAAAACTAAGCTTCAAAAATATTTTTATTAAAATTCTCAAGCATACAAAATTATGTGTTATGAAATCGTGGTTTAATAAAACTGAACAAATACTTAATTAATGATGAAAGAATTCTTAAATTTACCTCTGGAATAGTTAATCCACTTTGAGAAAGTAAATCATAAGCATTGCGCATCATGTCCAACAGCGAACCATCTGGAGTCTGATATGATAAGTTAATGTAAGAGACTTATAAGCTTATTGTGAAAAAATTAACATATCACTAAGCAAAACTTTCTGAATATCGAGCTCATTGCCCATCTATATTTTCGCAATAACATATGCACAAATATGAGTCTTTTGTGCACAACACACGCACACGCGCACACAGATGCATGTCCTAGACTATATACTAAAGGAAAGTCTATCAGTAGAAATGATGTTCTATGCATTTCTAAAGGATAAGTATTAGACAGTTTCAAAATTTGGACCTGGTGCAGAGACTTGTCAGCATATCGCCTTCTCTTTTTAGCAGAAGATGTGACCTTTCTTCTCTCATTGTGCACAATGAAGGTATCCAAATTGGCTGAAAATAATAATTCCTCTGATCAGTACAAAAGTTAATACAAAAACTACTAAGGAATTTGTAAAGCTCAATATGACCAGACCTTCAACACCTTTATAACATCGAGAAGAATATGTGTTCATGAAATTATCAGCAATATTTTGCATTGTGAATTCCAGACGACCTCCCGGAACACTACCATGTATCAAAAGATGAAAAATCTTCAGAAAATTGTCCTAATAAACATCAGCAGCAGACATGGTAAAATCACACAAAACATATGTTACCCAGAAAATTGACAGCCATCTTGTAAAATTTTATCATAAGAATGTATGTATTGTGTATAAAAAAAGAACTGTGTGAGGGTATGTAGTTAAAAAGCATAGGTAGTGTTAACTTAAACAACACTTCAAAAGACATACGCTTTACCTGTGTTTAATTCCAAATTGATCCAAATATGTGATTGGTTTCTTAACATTAAGCACCATTCCTGGCAAACTGTTCTTGTTCGTACTTGATCCAATAAGCTCTGCAGAAGCTAAATCCACGTACATGATATTTGTATTGGCAGGGAACTCTGCTTGTAAACTTCATACAAGGAAGACAATGTAAGTTGGAAACATTTAATAAAAAATATTGTTCAAGAAAAACATTGAGGACATGATATTTAAACATAAGGAAGCATGAGAGATGCCATGAGGCCTATCACTAGTGAGTGAAAATATTTATATGGTTTATTACTGCAGAAATGCTCATGTGAGGTAATCAAATAATTAACTAGCAGCAAAGCTTTCCTTGAGGAAAATAAGGTACTTTTGCTACATATAATCTAATCAACGAGGCATTTTATTCAATATGCTATTGAAACTATCTAACTCATAAGTAACATCATGAGGACACTGCCAAAGTCCATGACAGAAGCATTGTAGGCTTATGGCATGTGCATGGCCTTTTGCTCTACTGGTGGTTCATAGAACAATGATTCCAAGATCAACTAACTGCATAAATAAATAGGCAATGTACATGCACACATCAATATATCTGTAACTCTGATAGAAAAAGAATATCTTCGCCCTTAGAATGAATCGTCAAACTCTAATGGCTATATCTATATGAAAAATTATTGCTTTAATTGGCATTCTCTCTAACAATGCAACAGTGCAAATACATAACAATAATACATCAATAACATCACTGTATATGTTGTCTATTCATGATATTGAATAAGAGATGGAACGATACTGCATTAAATGTTTATCATGAGAAAAGAGAAGGCGATTGAAATAAAAGTACATACAATAAATAGCATGGAGAAGAAAAAAAACCTGCTTGGAGAATGAGGATCAATACTGATTCCAAATTTTTCAAACTCGGTGTACTCAATACATGACAAACCATACGCCCATTTTCCATCTATATTCTTCTTCTCAAGTAGGACATTGATGCCTTCTGTTGCTCCAGGATTTCGTTTACACGAGGCAAATCCTAATTTCTGAAAAGATATAAATTCATCTTAGACCTTAACTGTAAGAGATTTCCAGTTTCTTCAGAGCATTGTTATCGATAAAATTGATCACAGAAGCACATAGAGAGAAAGCAAAGATCGATGCAGTATGTGTCAGTTGTACGATGCTCATTTAATGTTGGAACATCACAAAACATCTTTGAGACATGCTATATGAGTATGACGAATAAGCAGTAAACAAAGTCACTCGTCACATAGCCAGGGAGCATTAGTGATTTGCATCCAACCCCAAGTATGAAAGAAAAATAGAAATGCACAAATTGAGTTACATATTTTATGATATTGTTGCAAGTCTAAGTAGAAGTATATGACACTCTTATATGGTTTAATTACTAAGGAAACACATTGTACGGAGCACATCTTCACATATTTAGAAGCACATTTAAGAGACTCGAGCAGTAAACAGTTAGAAATCAAGCTCTTGCCTTTCCATGGTGCAACCCAATTCCAGCCAAAGATAATAGAGTTATATCCGTAGCAGCTACAACATTACTGTAGAGTATCAATATTAGTACATTATCTAAATTTGCATAAAAAAGAAATAATGAGAATGAAACCGACCTGATTTGTCTAACAGTAGCTCCTGTCCTTCCATGACTCCGGAACCATTTAAAAACCCCTTTATCGTGGGCTAGTTTCCATATCACACCATGACCTCCAGGTTTACATACGGGCTCGAGAGGTCTTTTGACAATCCAATGGCCATCTTCAGCAGCAATAGTTGGAACAAGTGGCTACAGTTGACAATAAATTACAAGACCCACCATTGATAGATGAGTATGAATATCAGAAATATGTTAACACCAAACAAAAACCTGTTCAAAGAGCTGAAAATTCAATCTTCCCCGTCCAAACCATCCAAGCCTTTCACAAAGATGAGTAATGTGTTTATGGTTGTTCTTCGCAGAGCTTGTCATGATTGCAACTGGAGTGATGCATTGTTTCTCATACAACTTGAAGTACAGGAACTCTCTAGCCTTGCAGAATAGAAAGCTCCATCAATTTAAATTACAACTGATGTGTTTTTGATCCCTTGGGACCATTGTATATTTCACAATCATCATTTTTCTTCAAGAACAGAAACAGAATTTCTCTGCTTGATATATGATCCTACATACCTGAAGATCTCTTATAAGGCCTTCCAACAAAGTTCTCCCACAGTAAGGAAGCATCGCAGCAGGAAGGCATTCACCTGTTTCAGGATCTACCAGGCCAAGCCTGTCTGCCGACCCTCCTAGAGGATAAATTTCTCCTAATTCAGGCAAACCCTGAAAATGGGTTAACACTGTAAGAGCAAACAAATAAATTCATAAATTTATATTCGGGAAGAAACATGACAATGAACTGACCTCAATCCCCCAAATAGCAGCTTGAGATGCATATTCAGTGTCTTCAGAAAGATCAAGAACAGAAGGGGGATGAATTTCCACAAACTGACATCTCAGTGACTTGGCTGTCTGGCCGTTCCAATGAGTGGTATGCCCTTCTTGAGTAGATTGAGCAAGTAGCTCTAACACTGAAATCTGATATCTAAAATGGAAACATGCGCTTAGGAGTAATATCTACATGACTAAATTTGATGTGGAATTTCTTTAAATCATCAATCATCAAAAGTTAAAACTTAAAAGTTGGAATTACAAACTGGGAACATATATTCCTTGTTGACCCTTGGGATGCAGTAGCCACTATAAGACAGTTGAGGAACAAAACCCTTAAAAATCTGAATAGCCTAAAATATTAATAAGAAGCATGGAATCCCGTTCAAGAATAATGGGCCACAAGCCAGGAAGTCCCCTTCCCCAATGTTAGTTCTCATTCTAAAATCCTATTTTGTAATTACAGCTCTCTTGTCGTGTTAAGGAGTTCCTATCATCAGTAAATAGAATTTGAAAGCCACAAATAGAAGACATTTTCTCGACATACACGGTACGCTTCTAGCTGAGCGGCCATGATCTTAATCCACCAAAGTTAATCTTCTTCTTTTTTTTAAAAAAAAAAAACATATTTATTCAGCTAATCTGAACGAGATAATGCACAGTTTCAAGAAACATAGATATCAGAGAATTACTAAGCAAAAAGCAAATAAAAGAGTTATTTTTTTCAAATTTGCAACGCAATCAAATAAAATGATCGCATGTACTAACCCGATTATTCCACCAATACAATCATAGAACTGCTCGACTTCTCCGAGCATCTTCAGCAAAGAGCTCAACGCCGCCCTCTCTTCTTCGTCAGCACGTTGACTTCCAGCCTTACCATTCCCATCCCAATTCTCAATCATTTCGGCCAACGCATAAAGCGCACTTTTGAGAGAACTCGTCCCCATTTCAAGCTCTCCCTTCTCCAACCTTCCTCCAAACTCACCCAAGACATGCTCTTGCCCCGCCGCCACCACACATTTTAGCAAAAAAAATTCATAATCACTCAAACTCACCCTCGCAAATTCATTCCTCCACGATTTAAGGAAAGATTTTACCCTAGAATCCGAGTCGATCGCACTCAACTTCTCCGCCAACGTCCGGCAACCAGCTAAGGTATCTCTGAGCACCTTCAGCCTGGAAATTTCCTTCTGAAAACCAAGGTCCGGCGGCGGCGCGTACTCCACCGTGGCGGTGGAAACCCGAGCGATAGGAGCACACAAATTCGGAGATTGCGAGACTAAATGCAACTTATTCGGCGAAGAAAAAAGTGAAGAAGATAAAGCATAGTTGGAGGTGTGAGAGAAGTAGCTGGAGAAGAAGAGCGAAGGAGACGGCCTTGAATTCAAGGCGAAAAGAAGATTATTATGGTGCAGAAGCGAATTATTGGTTGGCGCCATTAGGGAGAGAAGGAGAGAGAGTTTGTAGTGGGATGTGGGTAAAGTGGGAGTTTTTGTAGGAAGAAGGTTGCGGGAAATGTTGAGCGCGGATAAGCCGAAGATGCGGGGAGCATATACTGAGCTTCAGCCTCTCTTCAGTTCCATCAGGGTACTCTTCTATGCTGTTCGTGCAGTGTGCTTCGAGGACTTGTACAATTCAGACACATTTGGGGTTGCCAAAAAATAAATGGAGCGTACAATGCTCCAACTGCAGAGAAGGAAGCAGTGACATGGACGGTGGGTGCTCTTTGAAATCCTGATCGTATGTTATCGGTTTTGATTGGCTGGCTATATTTTTGCCGTCCTATATATTGTTTCTCAAGTTTACAACATTTGGTTAGCTAATTTCTAGAAAGATAAAAACGATAATCATGTTTTTTATTTATTTCTAGATTGTTCTATTTTTATCATATTATAAGATGTTTTTTATCCACTCACACAATACATTAGGACTGTTTGGTTGGAAATATTATCTATGATTTAGTATTAGATTAATTATCATGGATTGTTCGATTTGACGGATACGGCCCGTGATTTAATCTCGAGATTATGCCACATAGGATTAGTCATGGTTTGTGTGTCTTGACCTTCTCCTATGACTAAATTAATCTTAACTAATCTCAGGCCAAATCAATCTCGAATAATCACGGCTATTTTAGTCCTATGTAACCGAACACCCCCTGACTACTTTAATAAAATTTGTATAATCCGTCATGTGCATAGATTAAGAATGGAGGGAGAACTTATACATTTAAGCTTATTAGGTAGGGTTATAATCGAATCAAATGGTTTTGGTTCGATTCGCGATTCAATTCGAAATTTAGTAATTCGAATTTGAATATATAGATTCGATATTCGTAAATATTCAATTCACTTTTGTATATAGATTCGATATTCGATTCAAATTTGAATATATAGATTCGATACTCGATTCACTTTACATATAATTGTTTATATGCATATTAAAAATAAATTTCAACATAACTTTTAATTTTTGTTATAGTAAAATTTCGAATCAGATCGAATTTTAAATTTAATATTTTTAAATATTATTATTTAATATATTAAAAATAAAATCAAATAATTCGATTCAATTCGATATTCGAATATTTCATAACGAATCGATTCGTTCACAATCCTATTATTAAACATTGTTTTTAAGAAAAAAGAATTGCATTAAAATTAAATTACAAATTTTGTAACTTCCGGAATATTATTTAGAACTCACATTTTGTAATACTACTATCATATATGTACTCATCATATATTCATATAGTCGATTAAAAAGTACTCCCTCCGTCCACCAATGTTTGTTATGTTTTGCCATTTTGGACCGTCTACTAATGTTTGTTACATTTTAAACTTTTCATTTATATCTCACACACTTCAATTAAATAATAATAACAAGTGGGACCCAAACTCCATTGACTACACTTTTCCATCTAAAGTCAAAACACTACATTAAAACACGTGTCGAGTCAAAACGTAACAAACATTGGTGGACAGAGAAAGTATATAGTAGGGAATACAAATTTTGTAAAGAAAGCCTCTCTTTTCTATAAGTCCAGATTGCTTGAAAACAAACGCAGTACATTAATAGATACTCCATATGTATGTATTAACGTGAATAACGGAAATAAAGGCCAAACGAAGCCTTGTTGGAAACAACATTTTATTAATTGATAAAAGAATCTTATACAACTGAGATTGCAATAATCAGAATCATGAACAGAACACTGCACAAAATTTGCAATCTGTAGCAAATCTCTCAACTTCTAAACAAGACACAGACTGTCAAAATGATCGACCAAGGAATATTGAGGAAATCAGAAGAAAAAAAGGAAAAAGAAAGAGCATAATTTCGAAGGAAAATAATGAAGAACATATTAACATGGCAAAGAACTTGTTTTAACATGTATCCCACGGGGAATACAGAAAAGAGATACAACTGATCCTAAAATTATTCGGATGAATGAGATTTATGTCATCAAGTTAGCAAAGGCAACAGCAAATCCGTACCACGATTATGTTGAAGTATCAAAACCTCTCTCTCTTTCTCTCTCTCTATGTGAAATGGCAACGCGTTCAGATCCCACATTCCGTCTCTGATTAACTTCTTTGGAGGTCAAGAAATTGTTGCCAGATATTAAGAGAACAAACATTACCAGGGGAGTCATCGCAGACGTGAGAAGCTAAACTGCAATCCTGTCTTCGAACCCTCATGCTCACGTTGTTTCAAAATGTGGCAGTAGTTCACCTGATAACATGTGAAGCTGTCAGCAATATTCTGTAGAAAGTACCTCAAAACAACTTATTGTAAAGGAACATCGCAAGGGGAGCTGTAGTTCTTGAAGATTACAAAAGACAAATTCAGTGCATAGCAGGCATGCATGCATACAAGTAAAAAGGTGGAAATTCCACATTTCTTAGCATGCTTTACATTCCCCGGCCGGATTAGCATCTTGCAACGCGAATCTACAAAGAGTATTAGTACTTTTTATCATGGGGAAGTGTGTTACTATTATTGGCCTGTATTTCTTTTCGGGTGTCCCATTATTATTGGTTTGTTTAGAAACATGGCAAAAAACAACTCTTTCAAATTTGTTGACCGTGCCATTTTTTTCCTCTACATATTTTTCCTATTTTACGTGTCCAAAATAAAAAAGCCAGACATAATGGGACATGCGAGTATAATAATGTAGTTGAACTCCAAAAAGTACTACGTCTTAAAAAATTTGCCACCAAGACATCTCAAACAAGATTAGATATTCTATTACCTGCCTCCCACAACCAGGACCCTTTTTCTTGATACTTATACCTCAACTGAAGATTTTTATGAAACTGAGCCACATCCAGTATCAAGCAATTTTTCTCTTAAAAAGTATGATTGCGAGATGAATAGTTAATAAAAGCAAAATAGCTCACCTCCATGCGGAATAGCTTGGTAGGTATGATGATTCCAAATCCTGCCCAGCTCCGAAAAGATTCTCGGAATCTCTCAAAAGAGAACTCTCTGTATGCATTCTCAGATAACTTATTCAGGCTACCGGTGCAAGCAAATACGTGTCCATGAACACCGGCTTCCTGAAGAACTCTTAAAGGCAGATCGAAAGAAAAGTCAGCAAAAGCAGTCACAGCAAGGTCTCCACCTATATAATCTGTTTCAGAAGTTTTAGATTTTCCATCAATAGAATCATCTCTGGCAAGTCTGCTAGGCTCAATAGGGCCTAGCCCCCTAGACTTGAAGCCTAAAACAGATGTGGGGCCTCTCAAGGAGCAAACTGGAGAAGATTTATCGCCCCTGTAGAATCTCTCAGGCATATATGAGGGCGATTTCAAGGGTCCACTCCCCCATGGGAATATAATACCACCTGAAATTCCAAAATTCAATGCAGCCCGGTAGAATCCCAAGGGGAAAGCACAACGGAGGTCAAATTCCTGAAGAGAAGAAGAAGAGGGGAGAAATTCTCTCAAACAGATTCGGATAATATTATTAACAAACTGCAGATTAATGTTGATGTGAAAAATCATGATGATCAAGTATTCCCAGACAAGCTTTCCTAGCAATATAATTTGAAATTCAGATAAATCCCGTAGAGAGATCATAGCATGAATTGCTAGCTGATCGGGACATCTACTTGGCAATTGGTACATACGAGGTCCATATAAATTTGTCCTCAATGAAGCATAACATCTGATGTACATCTTGCAAAAATTGAACAGATATAAGGGATGATGCTATCACCTTTCAAGAAAAACAATAATGTACCAAAGTACAAGGCTCAAAGCATAATTATGGAAAAGAAAGAGGGGACATGATTCACAGCAAAACAGTAATATATGTGAAAACCTGACGAATAAGACGTAAGCTCTGAATATCAGGGAAAAGACCCCCAATTTGAGTAGTGGATAGAAAAGCATGCCCTCGAGTTGGCCTCACAGCTGAATCTCTTCGATCAATTTTAAAAGCATACTTCAAAGCTGAGAATAAACTCTGTCCAAGCTGCCTGCTCAAGGTCTCAGAAGACATTTGTGATGGATCTGTTAAACTTCGCCAAGAGAGATTATAAGTTACGTCGTGATTGCCAGTTGATAATAGACCGAGTGAGAGACCTAGCACTTGTTGTTTACGGGATGAGAGCTTGACCCCATCTGGGAAAAGCATAGATATTCTAGTAGACAGAGGTGTAGCCAACCCTGTAAATTTGGGTAGAGACAGCCCCATACTAATCTCTGGTGTTTGACCCCACCCATAAGCCACTGCACCATCCCATAGATCTCCAAAACCAAGCAAGTTTTTCAGTTTCACTGACCCTTCTGCAGAATTCGTTCTGGCCTACAAAAGAACCATATAGCATGATGTTAACAAAAAGGAGGTGTGATCATAAAGAAAAGAAAGAGGATAAAGTGATGTGCTTATTTCACAAAGAAAAACATAGACCATCCATAAAACATCAACCATGCAAATTTCCCAAGCATAGTTGAATAAGCAGTGCAGATGTCTTTTTACTAGATCTTTACTGCACTCACAACACAACCATGACCTTCTATTTTCCAATCTTAACTCGCATATAAATTTCTCTGTCAAGTTGAAACTTGAAAGGAGTTCCATATCTCTACAAATCGTAATGGGGATGAAGTTACTACGTGCATTTGAACTAAGGAATTCAATATCTACAATACAAATATCATGTTACTAAACCATTAACACCAAAACCATATAAAATTGCTAAACCTATCAACGCATCAACGCCAAAACAGCAATTCCAGATTCCTAACATCAGTAATTCATATCGCAAACTAAAAACAGCAGCATATATCACATAATTACCAGATTAAGGAATTAGCTACATGCCGAATATACATACACATATAAGCTAATCCGATGATGCTACCTCGGGTCTAAAATAAATCCCCAAATCTCCAATGAGCAAATTCTTCGCATCAGAAACCTCAACGACGACATTAACGGTCCCCGGTAGCCCCGGCGGGCCAGCGTCGAGAGTAATTGTAACTGAATCAAAAAGACCAAAGTGCTGCAGCCGAGCGTTGGCGGATGCGGCGGCGCGCAGCAGCTGCCGGAAGCTAGTGGCCTCCCTGAAGATCGGCTCCACCTCTGCCGCAATCAAGGAGTAAGAGGTCCTGGTATTGCCTTTGATGATAACGTCATTCACCCGGACCACCACCCTCTCCTCCGCCGACAGCCGCCGAACCAGAGACTCTATCTTAGCCCCTTCTCTTTCCATCGGAGTCATGGAATCGGAGTCTTCTGGCTCTTCATCTTCGAAGTCATCATCGTCTTCGTTGTCATCGAAATCGTCTTCAACCTCTTCGAGATCTTCAGGTTCGAAAGTTGATCTCTCCGGCTGAGCTTCCATCGGGTGGCGGCGATTACTGAATAGCCAACAACGACGTTAAACCTTAGGTGAGGACTGAGGAATTACAGTTACCGAGTTGCACCATTATAACTGTGGCTTGCAAGTTCAGATTTTTGGAATCACTTTAAAGAAAAAATGTTTCTTTTCCTTTACCAAAATTAAATGAGAATCAATCACCAATTAGGGGAATTTTTCCGCTGTATGACGTCACTTGCCGTCAACTTACAATCACCTATTTTGAGTTAATTAATTTTGAAAATCATTATGTATTTGTAATTTGTAATTGTTCAAATACCCTCGTTAATTTTGCAACAACAATACAAATCTAGATAGCTATCTTTCGTCAATGAAGGTCGTTAACTTTTGCCTAATTTTGTTGGGCTTCATTATATAGAGAAAGAGTGGAAGTATGAGTTTCGGTTTCTTCTTTTAATGTTGTTTATTTGTCTCTAATAGAATATGATTTGTTAAAAGGATTTGGAGGAAATAAAGAGTGACAGAGTGAGAGAGAAGATGAAGAAGAGAGAGAAGGCTTGAAATATTGTGCCGTTCACTTCTCTGTTTGTCTCTACGCCATTACCACAGCTTCACTTCAGCAATTGAGTATCCAATGGCGGAGTACGAACAGATCAACTCCGCCACCGGAAGCCACAACATGATCCCAAGGGAGACGGCATTTCAAGCCCTGAGCACCATAATCCAGCTCCACTTCGAGAAAACCCTCGAGAAGAAGCGAGCCGTAGACCTGCAGAAGAAGGAGCTGTGGAAGCTCTTCCACCTCTTCTTCCTCTTCCTGGCGGTGGTGTTCATGGCGCAGGCGCAGTCTTCGACGCTGCAGTGCCGCCACTGCTGGATCCCCATCGGTCTCCTCTCCCTCGCCCACCTCATCTTCTACGTCTCCGTCGCCCAGACCCTCCGCTGCATCAACGGCTTCAAGTACCAGCGCCGCTGCCACAAGCTCACCCTCGGCCTCGCCACCGACCGCCTGCGCCACCTCAAGCTCCGCCTCAGCAGCGGCGCCTCCGGCGACGAGATCGCCGATGACCTCGAGATCCACTACCAGGAGCCGCCTGAGACCTACTTCGGTAAGTTCAAAAGGAATTGGGCGCTGCATTTCGGCTTCTTAATCGTTATCTATGGCTTCATGGTTGCCTCCTCTGTTGTCATGCTTTGTTTTTAGATCTTTGGTGATTGGTGGTGAGGTGAGGGATTGTTTAATTTTTGAAGGAAGTAAGCTTAATTCTCTCTTATGTTTTCATGTAATCTCTGTTTAGATTTTGAGAAAATTTGAATTTATCTTATCTACAAATCAGCTTTCTTTATTAATTGTTCAAACTGCAAATTTAGAAATGCCACAAAATTCAATCTTTCGCTTGAGGATTGGGTTGGGGTTGTGTTTTTTCCTTAATGTGTATGGACTTTAAAACAATCTATTTACAGCAGAGTATACTGATAATGACAGTCAACCATAAAAAGAAGAAGAGACAACCTCCCATGATCTTACTGCATTGCTAGCAAACCAGCAGCAAAGATTTCTTTCACACTTAAGCAAAATCTACAATGAGAAAGAAAGAAAAGAATATCCTCAAATACTTACGTTTCAGCTTCACTAAATCAGCCAGCTTCAGTTGACTGAATCTCGAGTTCCGCCCACCACAGAGGCGACAGCTTTGGCACCGCCACCTGGGGTTCGATCCCCGTTATCTCCCTCAACTGCGCGCAAACTTCTTTCATATCCGGTCTCTGCCTCCTGTCCGGATTAGTACACGACCTTATCACACGACCAATTTGCTCAAGCTGATCTTGGCCATACGTCTCCAAAGTCGGGTCCACCATTTCTCGTAGGTTTTGCATCCCACTAAGATAATCCAATGCCCAGTCCTCTGAAGAATCGCTACCCGCTGTGTAGGGGAGTTTACCAGTTATCATCTCATACAGCACGACGCCAAAGCTGTACACGTTGCTCTGCATGTCCGGTCCCCTCTCAGTGGTAGACGACCTATCGTCCGCGAATCCGAAATCGGAAACTTTTGCAGCATAATCTTCGGTCAGATACACGGCTGAGGACTTGAAGTTTCTAAGGATAAAGGGCGGAAGCATTTGGTGCATGTAGTCGAGGCAGTACGCCATGCCCATCGCTATTCTCATTCGAATAGGCCATTCCAAGTGCTCGGCTTCTCTTACTGTGCAGTTCATAAGAAAAACATTCATCATCAAATGCCAATAAGATTCATCAAGAAAAATGATACTATATGTATAGATTTCATTGAAGGAGAAGTAGAAAATACTGACTGTGGAGATGCTCAAAAAGTGTTCCATTTGGAGCATACTCGAAGACCATCATTCTAGTGAAAGGCTGCTCTTCCACACAGAATCCGAGCAGGCTCGCAAAGTTCTTGTGATTTACTTTCGATAATGTGTCGATCTGAAACCATGATCATCGAACATTGCAGATTATTGAAAAATAAACTACATAAAACTGTATGATCAAGGGTACCTTCTTCCTGAACTGGGATTCCATACTGTTGGACCACTGCTTCGACGAAGCCACTGCAATACATGCGACCGCTATCTCAACTCCACTCGACAAAGTACCCTTATACAAAGTACACAAAGATGCTGAGCCGATCACATTGCTGAAATCTTCGCATGCGGCCTCGAGTTCAGATCTCTTAAGCCTTGGGACCCCTGAGATGTCAATTTGGAAGAATGTGATTGGAAACAGATCAAGGAGTGTGATACTGATCAGTAAGAGAATGAGAAACTTCAACACACACAGATGGATAAGAATTACCAGTTATAAATGCCCTTTGCAGCTGTCCACTTAATCCTGTAGCCCAGGGCTTGACAGTAGAGACCTTACCACTTCTCCAAACGTAGATACCGATTATCAAGAGCAGTAACAAAGGACCTCCAGCAGCAGCAGACACTATCAGAAGCCGATATCGATGCCTACTTGAAGATCCAGCTGGTGTGTTAGGTGCTGAACCTGGTGCAGGCTGAAAAGATGGAGAGGTAGATGTAACTGGAGTAGGTGAAGACGAAGATGACGGTGAAGGTGAAGGTGAAGATGGAGGTGATGGTGAAGGATCCGGTGCTGGTGGCGAAGGTGACGGAGCCACATCGGCGTCTGGAGCTGGTACTGGATTAGGTGGTAGAAATGGTAAGGCTTCTGGACTTGGAGTAAAAAGCCAAAACAAGTGTTCACTTTGCACAAAAGGAGAATCTTGCGACAATTTTCGGTGAGTTTTATGTGACTTCCTGCTAGGATAAAGGAAGTCATGACTCATGAACATCAAAAGTGGAGAAACAAATGCTTACTTAGTTTCTGTTTACCAAAAGGTTTATTTGAATTACAATAATAGGGATGTAGATAAGGCAAACTCATAATTCGATTACATATACTCGGCTTGGAAAGAAGAACGGGCTCGAGAAAACTTTACCCCGATGTTCTTGTGGTGCTGGACAGTAGGTCCTCACCCTCTTCAACTTCAGATAGCTTTTTCAGTTCAAAACTTTCATCAAGTCTGCTGCTAAGCAGCTCATTATTGTCAAGTAAACTGCATTACAGAGATATTACACATGATATCAAGATCCGAAAAAGGCATTTATCATAAAGCAAGTTTCATTTTCATACTTACATGATCGATGCTGAGATATATTCGTCGAGCTGAACCGGAATGTGGCCACTGAAGTTGTTATACCCAAGGTCTAATACTTGCATTTGTTTCAAATCTGCCAACTCTTTGGGGATTCCTCCAGAGAAAGAATTGTTGCGCAGAGTTCTGTCAATAGGAGTTTGAAAACAAAAGTTGGAACAACAGAAAGAGGGCTTTCTTACTTAGCAGTAACACATAACAGAAGTTGATACAATAGCTATTACTTAGCAAGTCTTACATATATTTCGCATGGACCAAGTTCCCGATCTCGGGAACCAGAGTACCTCCGAGGCGCAGATCTTTCAGGTTCCTGCAGATTATAGCTATGAAAATCGACTATACGCATCCCGTTCCAAATTTATTGAGATTGCTATATCACATAATAGACAAAATGGAAGATCAACATTAACTACACTAATTTACTAGTGAGCACAAACATTTAAAAGAAGTATATGTTCTCCATTATGAATCTACTTAAGTAACAGAAGCTTTCATCTCTGATTGGTAACTTGCATTTCAAGTTCAAATTGTAGCCAGAAACACAATTAGTCAGAAATAAGCATTTGCACATCCCTGCCTCTAACTATCACAGACTGAGTTTACTATTGATCACAAGCAATGGATAACATCAAAACCTTTGACTTCAATTATAATCTCAACTCGCACATCTACTCTCTCCGAATAACAATCAAGAAAGAGTTCATTTAGTGTAAGAATAAAAAAGGTTGGATTTTGGCATAACTGTTAAAACTTACAAGGCTACAACATGTCCTTGTGAAGAACACTCAACTCCAAACCAAGAACAAGGTGTTTCAACTCCTTTTTCATCAATCCAATTCCACAGAGCCCCATTTGGATCGCTTCTCACTCTCTCCTTCAACCTCAGCAAAGCCACACCTGCATCTCAAGCTCATTCAAATAAAATAATCCTCTAATACTGATAAGAGAGAAAGAGAGGAAAAGGGAGAGGAGAATTATCTGCAAATTTGGTCTATAAGACTATAAATATAACAAAACAGTACCTTCATCATTGAGAGAGAAGCAAGAATTCATAGTGAGAAAATGAAGGCAGCATATCATGAGTGATGCCTCCAACAAACGAATTTTAGTTCTGAACAACTGTTCCATTCTCAGCAGAAGCTTTAATTCTTCAATGGAAGTTGATCACATAAGAGAACAGAAGTGGAGCCAGAAACATCCCATCAAGAACCGAGTTGACTCAATCGATCCAAGCCCACAAAGGAAACAAAAATCCCCAGAAATTTAAAATTCGAAAGAAAACAGCTGAACGCCTCTCTAAAGGGCCTTCTCTTGACTTCAAGAACCTCCAAAATTGAATCTTTACGAAAAATATAAAAACTCAGAAAATGAATATTATAAGAAGGTAAAGGCAGTGATTAATTTGCATGGATGATTTGCTCAGCTGCTTTGCAGGCTGGTGACTTTTTCATTATTAGCACCAACAAGTGTAAAAGAAGTGATATTTGGACAAAATAGTAAGCCATTTAAATTATTAAATATTGGTAGCCTGTGCAGTTTGTACGATACAATTGAATTTGGGGATTGCATGAGTAAGTAGTTTGCAGAATAATAATTAATGACAAAAATTGATGGTGATTGTATGTATATAGAAATACATGGAAAGTAATAAACTAATAATAATTTGCCAAGTTGAAATATGTAGAAGTTGACTAAGTTTTGTAATTGCAAAAATCCAAGCGGAGCGTGGTCCAACCTTTGAGGTTAATTTTCAAACTTAGGTACTTAATTAATGTAAAAACAGTCATTCTTTTTACTATGTATATAATTTGTCCTTTTCCATTTAGTACGTAGTACTCGTATGTTATTACTGGCCATAAATGGTGCAATTTGTCGTGCTTAGGTTTGAGTAAATAACAAATATTGGGTCGTCGATTATTTGCACTTTTAGTTTAGAATTAAAAATGGGTACTATCTAATGGGTCTTGACACGTGGGACAATCTAATTAAAATATATATATGCTCATAGTTAGATAGTATTTAGTTGGAATGATACGTACATCAATTTTAACTATACTGACATATTTGATTAAATATTAGAAAGAAATAAAGTGCAAGTACAAGTACAAGTAGTGGACTAGTGATAATTTTGATGAAAATGTGGACCAACAATTAATATCTTTGAGGTGAGGTGAGGTGGGTAAAATATAAAAATCAAGTGAAGAAAAGAAAAGGAGTGGGTAAAGAGGAAGCGAAAGGAGACACCAAACTACAAACGTAGCGCCTTTGTTAAGCGATCACAAAGATTGATCACAAAGCATTCACATAAGAGAGAAAGAGATATTCACTCCCTCCAAGAAAGTGATTAACAAATTTTCTTTTTAAGCCGTCTGCGAAAGTGTTTAACACTAAAACTTTTCATTTATAGTAACTATTTTATACACATAATTCAATTAAAAATTATAAATTATGTGAGATCCAAACTGAAGTGTTAAACACTTTGCAGAATGTAGGGAGTATATAAGAAAGTGGTTTCCTCTTTTAAGGGAAAGAAAGAGAGAAGAAAGTATTTCATTCTTTCTCTTAACCTATAAGTGTAGAGGCAAAATCTAATCTACCGTAATATGCACTCCCCCTAAACAAGTAAATTGGTTGTAACTGTATGACTGTATGTAGTGGGGTAGGTTTTCTAGTTTTAGTGGTTGGTATTGTTTGGTTTCTCAAAAAATAATAAACTATTGAATTCGAGTAGACCATATGAAACTTCATGTATGTATAATTTTCTTTAATGTCTGCTTGTCAAAAGTACATACGTTTAAATAAATGAAATAGAGAGAGTAACGTTGTTTGCTATTTTTTATTATTTTTGAAGGATTATTTTTGTTTCATATTTTGTACTATTAAATATTCATACATTTAACTAAAATTGACATGTTTTGATTAAGTATATAAATTTTTTAATTAAATCAAACTAATTTTAATAGTAAGGAAGGACTGCATATTGCATAAGGGTTTGTTAAGCATTTATTTGATTCATTCTTTCTTGAAGTTAAATTAAGCTCAACATTAGGTAATACCTAAAATCTCAAATAAACGACTCAAATTAAATATTGTACCCAAACAAATATTCAAAAATCTCTAGCAGTTCAATATCTCATTTATTTACATATTAAAAGTAATAGTAAATATAATTTAAATTTGCTTATATTTGAAGCCCAGATCAAATTATGCTGAATGATTAATGAAAATTATGTATTTAGAATATTCATGAATTTTAGTTGGACCTAAACTTTCAAATGTCCCAACTCTTAGGTACTAGTTCAAATGCCAAATTAAAAGAGTCAAGAATGATTATGAAGCCTACAAAGAACTTATATGATCATATTAATGCAACCATTTAAGTTGAGCTAATCTCATAAAGCTTTTCCTACAATAGTACAATGATTGCTCACTTCTATATGGTTTGCACATGATCCTAATTTACCTAATTACTTTGACTACACTATAAATATTAGTTGGAGACTCGAAACATCGGGAATAATGTTTATCAAGAACTCACACTTTTAGAAAAAGAAAAAAAAAATACACAATCTATGTGTCGATTCCATATTTAATTTAGGTAAAGTAGTTGGAGTATATAACTAGAAAGCAAAGTACTTTACAAATAAAGGAAAAAAACATTTATCAAAATTCTACAACCCAATCTATGTGTGGATTTCATCTTTAATTTATGTCATCCAGTGTACTTTTTACACGTGTATAATACGATACGATACCTATATTAAACCAAAGTGTAAACTCAAATAAGAACCAACACGTTTCACATTTGTAATAAACGAATATAGCATGTGGTTTCTTTTATGATTTGTTTAAATCAAATTGTATGAGTGGCTTTATCTGATTATATGGACAAATTAAAATATTAGAATATAACTAGTCCTATAAGTAGTTTGTTCATAATGACATATGCCAATGCAAGAATAGTCAAAGACCATATTTTGAGTTGTATAATTTATTGAATTTCTTTAATCAAAATTTTGTCTTAAACGAAAATATTCAGATATTTGTAAGGATATTAGAAAATAATGAGTTACACATGACTAAACCAAATTTAGGATGATATTTAGAATAATAAATCCCATCCAATACTATAATTTCAACTATAGAAAGAAAAGCATTAAATGCAATCTATCAATCTAGATCAGCACTAGTTTTTGTTTGGGGGGCCTATTGTTCTGAACTAATTAATGAAACGAGATAAATTAGCCTTAGAACATAAATTTTACTGTCTCAACTGAATTTGATCACATTTAATGCTAATAAATTTCTAACCTGATTTTGATGATGATGCAGTCATGCAGATGTCTAAACACTAATTTTTTTAATTTTTAATTAATGCTAAATTAGGATTTAACAGGAAAAAAAAGGAACCTTAATTAAGCTGCGAATGGAGATAAAATGATCTCTGTCTCTCTGAGAGCTTAGCTTATCCAATGTTGATATTTCATCACTCGTGTTTGAGTTTTAAATAAACAACTCATCCTTAGTTGAGCTTTCAAAGTCAACTTTATCAATTTTCTATTTTATCTTTAAATTTATTTTGAACAAATCGACATTTGTTTGCTTATTCAACGTCTTTTTAGGTACCAATTTTGTATATATTATATAGGTAGAGTTTATGTTCCTTTTAATTTATTATTTGTAATTAAATTATATATATTAAATAAATTATTCACTTATTATAAGTGGATAATAAATTAGCGAACAAACCAAAATTACAAAGCATATAACAATTTTATATGTAACAATTTGGTGGATAAGAATATTATATTGTGGCTTAAGTTAAGTAAATGAATTAGGAATTAGGAGAATTGGTTGCTTGCAGAGAATAGATAGATGCATATCATTGTCAAGTGTCAACCCAAGTAGGTTCCACTTCCACCTTGATACCTAGTCTAGAAACCTTGAACTTACTTCTCTAGCAATGCAAATGCACAGAAATTTCTTTATCAACATCTGTGGTATTTATGAATATTCCCAGAAACAAAGGGTAATCCAAGTGGAAATTATTAAAAATATTATGGCAAGAAAATATCAAATATGCTTAGACTTATCTCCCCGTGTGTTCAAAGACTTGGTTTCCACTTTCCACTCTAGCATAAAAGAAAAAAAGAAAAGCATGAACAAAATGAACTTATTTCTTTCAAGATTCTCTTACTATAAAACATACATGACATTGTATGTATATCCAACGATACAATATTATACTCCAAAAGGAAAAGTATTTATTTTGTAAACAATTTGAATAAGAACCTTTTTCTTTTCTCCTTGAGGCAACTATTATACATAGTCAAAATGCTAAGGTGTAGCTTACTAGCTTATACGCCTGGCCTCCAAAAACCTTTCTTACCAACAAGAAACTGATCTTGATGTAAACTTACTGTCCAATGAAGAGATTTTAGAATGGGGCTAATCTTGTTAAGCATTTCCACCTTGTCTTGAACCAACAGGTACCCGTTGGGTCTCAGTATACGATCCATCTCTGCAGCTACTTTGATTATATCACACCTGAAATATACCGATGCACAAGCACCAAGCAGCTCAAGTTCAATATTTACTTGGAGATTGAGAATGCTAGTGCAAAACTCTTTCTTCTATGCAGTATTTAAGGGAAAGAGATTATGATATGAACAGCAGTGAAGCATAAACAATAGTGCAGCTCTCGATGTTACCTCTTACTTAGATTTCCAAAGAGGAAACTGGAATGCAGAAGATCAAATGTTCGAGGGTATGTATTAAATGATTCACACCAGTCATGGTAAACTCCAAGCAGCCCCCGATCATAAATGATCAGTAAAGTATCTGCTTCATGGACGGGCACAACATTCATTACCCATATAGGCAGATTAATGAGTGCAGCAGCAAACCTAAAAACATCATGAGAAACAAGCTGAAGTTTTCAACTAAAAACATACCAACACAAAATGAGGAGATTTCTTGACAAAGGTAATAATATCTCACCCTCCATGGCGTGCATGCATATCCATAACATTCCTCAAACTTAACCAGTTTATACCAAGACCTCCAAGATATACCTCAGAGACAAGTGCAGACCAATGAGTGTTGTCCCCCCTATAACTTTCTTCAGCATCTGGCCCAGAGAGGCTTTGTGGTTTATCTTTGAGTCTCTCTGGCCAGGGTGAAGGCCACGTGTAGGACTCAGCTGGAACTGCCACAAGGCAATTGTCTAGAGGCGCATACCTATTACAGGAATAGATAATACAGGTGAAAATAAAAAAGCTATTGTAGTAAAGACGAAAACCACCAAGTTTCCGGAACAAATACCATGAATTGTTGGTCCTACTCTTATCACAAAGAGGTGGATTAGTCTGTGTGCGGTTCTTGTAGCAGGAAGATGTAATGGGCTTTTGGTATATAACTATTCCAACTTCATCATTATGACCAGAAACCTTTGCCACTTCACTCCAGCAAATTGAATTTGTCAGGGCTACCATAGCTGTAAGAAATGTGTGGCAATTAACAAAATCAGTCTTGTTGGTTATTTCACACCGTGAGTGCAGCAAACTTATTCATCTAATATTCAATAACCATATTAAATCTAGCTTGACTTTCTACTTGGAGTGTCCATAAATAATTTCTAAGAAGAATTGAGGGAGTACGAGTATGACTAACATCTCCAGATATTCTTGTGTCTATCATCCTTTCTATAGACTGGCGTCGCTGACCATATAAAATACCCTCCAGGTCTAAGAATTCTGTTGAGTTCCAACAAAGGTTGTCCACCTGCACATTCAAAATACTGCCCTTTATAATTAACATGCAGCAAAATATGCAACTAAATATGTCAAAAGAGAGAGTGCTACCGTCGCCATCCCAGTGAACCCGGCACCTTGCACAGTGGACTACATCATAAGAATTATCAGGAAATATCAGCTTCTGTGTTCCAATGACTGAGAGCGTAGCTGGAATACCCCGTTCAAGAGCAAACTGAATTTGGGCCTCGTGTTCATCCTTTGGGGCAAATGACATAGTCATGACATCTCTGTCCAGCAAAGCACCACCAAAGCTTGCGACACCACATCCAACATCCAAAGCTATCCTTGTCTTCTTCCCAAATGCAATTTCCGGTAACATCTGTAACAATTAAAGCAATCAATCACTGCTTGTTGATTTGATAACATAGAATAAATGAAAATGTTTAGATAGCACTTGTATGTCAAAAACACCAAGAGCATACTAACTAAAAGTAGTTCAGAAAGCAATAAGAAAACTCCCCGTGCCCCCTCGCAGCCTAAGTGAAGCATTAATATAAGAAGCAATAAAGAAGCGGGAAACACCAAAAAAGAACGTTTCCAACACTGTCAGCAGGCATAGTCTATATCTACAAGCTATTATTCTCACCTCACCTCTCCGTAGATGATGCACTAACAAAGTAAGAAAGTTCATTACCTTTTCTATTTTTTGAATGTATTTCTCAACCCCGTTCTTGAATTGTGTACCGCCACCAGGAAAAACGAAATAGTTCCCTGATTTCAACACCCAACGCTGGTCCTTCTTGTATTCTACAAGTTTGGGGTGGGGAACATTGTTGTACCATACCTAGGAACAAATTAATCAGGCATCAAATTGTTACATATCTACTTGCCACATTTACTACGTACCTAGCACATATATGATGAAACTTCTTGTCCCACAATTTATTGAGAAAGGGAGAGAGTGGGTGAGATAAAGTGTATGTCCCACAAATCCAAATATACAAGAAAGTAAAGCTTACCACCAAAGAGTGAATGATCTCACCATATCCCTGCTCTTGGGCCAAGGAACCGGAACTCTGTAACCTTCGGGAAGAGGAACCAAGCACCTCGGCGCCGGGTCGGGGCAATGTCGCTCGCGGTGCTCTTTGTGCCGCCGCGACTGCAACGCCTTGATCGCCTTCCAGTTATCCAAGCAAGGTATGAAATCCACTGTTTCACCCTTGCAAAGGCTCCACTCCACAGCATCCACAACCTGCTCATTAGCACGGTCCCCCGCCGCAACAGGAGGCGGGCTAACGGTGGCGTCGGCGGTTGACGAAGAGTTGTTTGCGGGAGACGATGCGGCGGTGACGTCAGGAGACACGGCAGGTGAGGGCACGGTAGCGTTGAGTGGAGTGTCGGCGGAGAGATTGGTGGAGGTGGGGATGGGGATGGCGGACTGGGAATTGGAAATAAGGAAAAAAGTGACGAGTATGAGAAGCAGGAAGAAGGCGAATACGAAGGGGAATTTCTTCTCTTTCAAGATGCTGGGCACTGATAAGGCCGCCATTTCCAATCGGGTATGGTATGGAGATCTATCAAGATTCGTTCGGATATGGATCTTGATTGCCCAAATAGAGAGAGAGAGAGGGGGGGAGATCTCGAATCTCAAATGAAAATGTCGGCGGTAATTATGGAAATGGGAAGTGGAGACATTGATCGGGTATGAAGAGAGGATAAGTGTTTTTTCAAGAAATAAAGAAGGTGAAGGAATGAGGTGTTGCACCAGCAGCAGCAGGTTTTGTTGCTGAGGATTCCAAGCTCAAAACAAAAGTAGTAGTAATTCAAGTGAAGTGAAGTGAAGTGAGCATTCTCAATCTATTCTCAGGTGAGACTGAGAGATTAAGATTATATTTTTAATATTGGTTAATTATTTATTGTTAGTAAAATTAAATAGCAGTACTGTACAAGGACAAATATTTTTATGAATGAATGAAATCGACAAGAAAATATTCAACCAATGAGTTGAGGAGCCGCCATAGGCCCATAGCACTATTACTTAAGAATTATATAATGTGAAAGGTGGAATAATAACAAAAAAGGCATGCTCTTAAGTCTTATGTTTTTACATAGACATACTATTACTAGTATGGTAGTAATAGTATGGTTTTAAGTTTTACTTTCATACCAAAATTGGAAATGATAAATTGAAATGAAATTGTACGCTCCGATATAGGACTGACCAAAATCTAAACAAGTGTATTTCGATTTTTCTCACTTACCTTTTAAGTTTGTGAAATTTTGTTTTTATGTTATTTTATTTATTTATGATTTTTTATATGGAATAAATACGATTATTCGCTTTGATTATCTATTCAAAGAGCTGAGATAAAATCCTAATGAGTAGTACACTAATTACTATTGAAACCTATCATAATTGAACATATATTGTCATGTTACCATTTTATATTATGTTATGGGTGGCTAAAATTTAAGTAAGAGCCGTACAGTTTTTACATTCTTCATCAAGTACTCCACAAAGAGAGTACTACTTTGAGCCCCCCAAATGAACAAATTATTTTAAAGATCAAACTTAACATAGATAACTTTTAAAAGCCATCATTTTCTCAAACATTGTTGCTAACTCTGCTCTACAGACTACAGTATAAGTAGTAAACAGTATAAAGAAGCATAGCTTTCTCTGTATATAAATCTTATTATTCATTTCAAAAACCAAAACACAACTGTCTGATTGTAGAGGAATAAAGAACATCCAACATAAATTCTGCTTTTCCCTAATAAGAAGAATGCTTAAGATATTTACTCAGTTATCATGGTACCAGAGTTCTCCAGATCAGACTTCTCCCATCCCTGTATCTTCCTCCTCTTCACTGTCCTCATCACCACTAATCTCCTCATTTTCACCTGCCACCTTCACCATATGCTCTGCAAGCAATTTGTCCTCCCGTTCGCTCTCCTAGATTAAGTAAATACATAGTCAATAAACTGGGCTTTACTTAATATGTCACCCAGCCAAGCATAAAGCATACAGATTTGAAACATAGATAACATAAAATACACACCGCTCTCGGTGCCTCCTTAATAGTAAGTTTTCCCTTGTTATGTTCAATTTCCTCCCTGCAAGCTGCAATTGCCTTTGTTAAAATTGCAATGTCTTGTTCCTGCATTACATAAAAAGAAGCCACCTCAGAAATGAACGTCCAATGATTCAGAGATGTACAGCAAGCAAAAATACTTACCTTATCAAGCGTCTGAGTGCTAAGGACATTTATTCATCTTAAGTCTTAACAGGGCAATCCTTGTTTCCAGCAGCTTCAGCTTTTAGCATTGCTTCCTGAAAAAAAAAATCAGTTTATCAAAGGTCATCATTAGGAATAAGATCAAATATATTTTCTGAGATTGATGAAGCTATATTATCAATGAAACATCTAGGATCTTTATATGCAGAACACCATCAATCTGGAAGCACTTCACTTCAATATCTGCTCGAATCTTTAAAGCTTGCGGTGTCATTCTTCTTTTAATATTTTTAACTAACTCGTCTTTTACTTCCTCTGATATCGCAGGAACAACTTTTGTCACCTATATGGGACAATCCAAGTAATGTAAGTATTACGGAGACAGATACAAGTTTAAAAGCAGAAAAGGAACTACCTCTTCTCCATTAGGATCAACTTCTTTCACTTCACGCGTTAGGGTATCAAGCACGGAATCAGGATCGTTGATAATTAATTTGAACGCCTGCAACATACTATGTAAATCAAGAGTGGAAAACCATAAAACTAAACACACAGCAGCACTATTTAAATGTAAATTGAAGTAGGCAACTCGTACGTTCTCACCTCAAATGCATGGCCATATTTCCTGTATAAAGGCCAGCCAACATGCATATAGAGATCCTGCAAACAGAAATTTATTATTGGTAAAGCCAATAGCAGAAAAATGACTAAACAAAGTTCAGTATATTCATTAACAACAATAGTCAGCAAGAATACATAAAATATATGTATATAAGGTATAATTACACATGACAATGATGATAGGAGAATGCTAAGGAATATTATTGAACAATATTGACCAGTTAGTATGAGAAATCAAAGTACTTAACCAGGTTCAGAGATGACGATGCCCAACCAGCTCAGGTTTGTAAAATGATGTTCTTGAAGGATAGGTTTTAACGACTACCAATCATTAGTAGGAGTCCGTAACATTTTTCAGGTGACACGGAGTGAACATTAAAAGAAGGATAGATTTAAATCGTGACATTACTTTTTGAAGGTGGAAAATTTCCTAAAACAAATTCTTAATCATGAATCTATAACTGACAAAATCCTTCTTGAACATTGACTAGCTAGCACAGCAAAGCACATATTCCACAATATCAATAATATATTGTTGACTACGTTGATAAGAGGGTGATTATGGAATCACAACTCTAAAGTTGACAAATTGCTTGATTCAGCAGTTCTGTACAAAGACCTCAAGAGCAGGCATCCTTTTTTACTGTAGACGAAAGGAGGTCACACCTAGAAGGCAGGTTGATATTTATTTCTTGACTTACAGTGGGATGTTGATTTACTCCACTCAGCATAATGTCCAAATTAGGCTTATTGTGTTAAAATAGATGCTTTGATGGTGATTGAGCTGCAAAATAATGGAGTTCTTCTTGCCTATTTGGAAAGATTAAAAAATCAGATATAAGCAAAGTGATTCTGTTTCGGAAAAGTCTTAATTTTAAGCTTTTCATTAAGTGCCAACAAAAATTTGGTTACTATGCTCCTGCAAAAAAAAAACATCTTGCATACTCTCGAAGATAGAGGATTATTGTATTTATATCCTATATCACGGTCCAGAACTAAGGATATCGCTACTCCGTTACTGAATAATGAAGATAAGATCAACAAAACCTCACGGGTGACTATATACAAATAGCCTCATTTCTCCATAAACAATATCCGTCTTTATCCTACCCAGGAAACAAACATTAACATAAAGGGAGAAGTTAAATACCTCTAGATCGACATTCATCGTCTCAGCTACGTGATGCATGATAGAATGCACGAGCTTACTCTTATTGAACCTCTCCCTGCATCCCTGAATATCCTCGTCGGAAATACGCCTCTTGCTGAGATCGATGTAGCCCACCTCCTTATCGACACGGAGAACCATGACGGGCTCGACGATGCCAACGTTGATGTGGCTGCTGATACTACGGATACGGCGCCGCGATAGCTCAGAGAAGAGGATCATGCCCTCGATGTTGTTGTACTCAAGAAGTGAGACGCAAGCGCCGTAGTCCGCCAATCTCGTCACCTCTATCATCACCGCATGATCCACCTCCGGGTACTTCGCCTCATACATTCGGCATTCCAAATTCGGGTCGGTGCTCGTCATCGGGTTGATAATTCGATTTGGGATTATGATTTCTGGGTGGAATTGGGATTTAGGGCTTCTGGGGTTCGGGGTTTTTTCTTTATTAATTTAATATTAAAATATATTAGATACTGAAATCTTAAGTATAAACCCATAACTAGTAATTATTTTGTCATATAATTAACATTTATAATATATTATATAGTAAGAGAATTAATATAAAATATATAGAGGTGAATACTGTCTTAATATCCGAAATATATTCTATACCAACTGCATGCATGCATGATGATGCCTTCATCCAAAACTCGATAGTGAAACATAAATGGTAGTATATGGATAATTTTTCAAAATGCCTATTACCACCTTAGAATCAAATAATTCATATAAATTTGGTTTGATTTTGTATTTAATTTGAAATTTAATAATTCAAATTCGAAAATAAATAAATTTTCGATTCATTTAGTATTCAAATATAAATTAAATATTATGATATTAGATTCGTTATTTATAAATTTGGACTAAATATATAAATAATATATTTATATATAATTGTTTAGATGTAAAATTTATAATTTAATATTTAAAAAATTAAATCCAAATATTTTATTTGAACCAAACACTATTATATTCGGATCAATTTGAAAAAAAAAATCCATTATCACCCACCGTGGGAGAGCCTTGCGCTCTACCATACCAACTGAGCTAGACGGGCTGTGTGATTTTTGTTTTAAACTATATATAAACCGAAGCAACTTACTACTCGGAAGATGGAGAAATTTGATTGGAACCGCCCCTATTTCTTCGAGTCTCCTCTTCACCCTGTAATATGTCAATAAATGGATGAATTGCAGGCGACATTGTTCGAATTCTTGTTGAATTCTTGGAGGTTGCCATTACTTCAATCGTTTTACTAAAAGAAGTCTACCCAAATGATAAAGCAAGAAATGACTATTCTGTGGTGAAAGCTCCATTTTTTTTTAATTCTCCCCACTCCTTCAACTTCCCAGGTTTTGAGGTCATGTAGAAATGACAAAAGTTGAAAATTTATGGACGTTTGAGTAGCTATAGTTTTCCTCGATGATGATGGCCACGACCTTAGGGAGCCAACTCAAGTGCAATCAAGATGGCCAACCTAGCCTAGGCCATGGACCTTATTAATCGCCCATAAAACCCGAGATTTATTGTCTTAAATATTAACATCACTACTACTAGGCCCACAGATTGGGTCAATAACATCACTACCTCTGGTGCAACCACTTTAATTGTAATATCAAAAGTCCAATAACATAATGAGATTGAAAGGAAGGAAAAAACTAAAGTTGAACCACTTGTATATTGGACTAGGGGGACCCACATCGAACTAATGTTTGTAATTAGTCTAACCCACAGATTGGGTCAATAAAAATAGATTGTTTTGTTTTGTAGAATTAAAAAGATAATTAATTACACGTGTAGGCCCAAATTAATGGGTTTGGAATGCATTGCAATATTAATATTTATTGGGTCTAAACGAAATGGAATTGAATTTAGCGTAGGAATTAAATAGTGAGTCAGTCTCCCACGAAACCAAAACAACTGCTCCCCTCTTCTATTCCTATTCCAACAACAACAACAAAGTGAATGCAGAGGAGAGGAGAGAAGAGAAGAGAAGAGAAGGTTTCAATCTACAAACCCCTCTCACACGCGCGCACAAGGAGAGGGAGAGAGATGACTGTGTAGTTTGAACAGGCAGTGCACTTGGGATACAAGTCGCCTATTTCGGTTGGAAATCAAAAACCCTTTTCAGATTTCGGATCTGCAGCGTTGAGCCAAAATCATTGCGACTCAACTCTCAACCTCTTTTTGATCTGATGGTCAGTTATAGCCTTTGCTTTTGTGGATGATGTCCTTGTTTTTTCTGTCGCTATACGTCTCACTGTGTTTTGCGTGGCTTTCGAGGATCTGTGATTGTAATATCTATGTGTTCTGTCATTTGGACATCTTCGATGTCTTTTTATTGCTGGTCGCTATCGGATTAGAGTCGCTGAATTGACGGAGATGATAATTTTGTGTAACTGAGATTGCAGGAGGGAAGTCTGAGAGAAACTTGCAATGTATTTGGGATTCGAGCTTGTGCGTGATGTCTCGGTTAGGATAATCTTTACGGTAGACTAAACAAGGAACATAAGTAATTTTTATTTTTATATTTGGAATTTTTGAACTTGCGGTGCATCAGTAGTTGCCAGTTCAAGGTTCATGCTCGAGGATGTCCTGGCATTGCCAATGAATGGCCTCTTAACTCGAACGAAATAGATTTGAATCGCCAATTAGTATGGGTGATGTTTTGTTGAATTATCCTTGGAGCAAAATGGGCGAGCTTTTTTCGATCGGGAACACTGAAAGTTTGTTATAACTCGTGACATAGAATGCTAGGATTGTGGAGAGTTTATTTTTCATAGCTTTTTGATGCACTTTTCAGTTTACCAATGATATATATGTAAAGCATGGGTACATCTAGAAAAAAGAAAAACATTTTTTTTTCACATCTTCACTGAAACTTTGTTTAGTTCTCCAAATGCCATGATACTACTAAGATATGGTTTTGGTTGTGCATTCAGATGAAATAATTTTTTCTATCATCCATGGGCAATATAGGTCTTATTATTCTATGACCACGTATTAGTTTCATGAAGAACAACTTCTTAATTTATTCGTCATATAATGAGTACAATCAGATAGCATCATTTTAAAATCTTCTCTGTTCCAGTCGGTTGCATTTCAAATGTCTAAATTAGATATAAAATCTCCTTCTACGTCAGTCATGTCTGGGTATTAAATCTGTCTTTCTTCTTTTCCTGAAAGAGTATAATGATGATTTAGACTCACGCAGGATTCAAACTTAGTCTTTGATATATGTAGCTGCAGTTGGTTATTTTCATAACAAATGAGGTTACTTTTTTTCTGCCTTTGTCTCCATGCTACATCACTAATTTGTCATTTCCATCCAATTACTTGTAATGATATGATATGTTAAACCTTATTTGTCTCTGTTTTTTTACCCTCTATCTAATAGTGTTTGTTCTCTCCTTATGAGATCCTGCAGATGCAATGTATTGATTCAATTAGTTGACTGCTTGGAAAAACAGTAGAATGTACTGAGTCTACTACCTCTAGTTATTATTGTGATAACAACAACCGTACACGTTTGGAGATAACTACTTGTCGTGCTGCTTCTATGCTAAAATGGTCTTCAGCAAACTTGCGGAGTTTGTATACACTGCCACAACTCGTTTGTCAGCGCCAACGACTTCTGCTCTTCCATATAAGTCCGGATTGCCACCTGTTTCTGGTTCTCTTCATGGTTATACTGATTCCAGCCCAAAGAAGAAGGTTAATTTGAGATTCTCTTCATCCCTTCAAGATTTGTCTACTTATCAACAACTTGATGTGGAAGATGATATTAGCTCGGAATCAGAAAGAAGTTCCAGTGCATTACCACAAAGTTACATGCAGCAAGAAAATGGTGTGTCAAGTTTCTCAAAGGAGAAGATACCATTAGGTCTATCTGGAAGGAAGAAATGGGGGAGAATTTTATGTGCTGTCCTTTCTTTATTGTTGCTTACTTGTCTTTGTTTTGGTTTGCTATTCCTTTACCCGAACTGGTCTGGAGGACGCTCTAAGTTCTACGTCGTGCTTGACTGCGGTAGCACTGGGACCCGTGTGTATGTATATGAAGCATCAGTTAATCACAAAAAGGATGATAATCTTCCTATTTTATTAAAATCATTGCCTGAAAGTTTCAAGAGAAAATCTGGTTCCCAGTCTGGGCGTGCTTACAATAGAATGGAGACTGAGCCTGGATTTGACAAATTAGTACATAATGTTTCTGGTTTGAAGAAAGCAATAAAACCACTTATCAGATGGGCAGAGAAACAGATTCCTGAAAAATCACATAAGACTACTTCTCTCTTTCTATATGCTACAGCTGGGGTTCGAAGGCTACCAAGTTCAGATTCTGAATGGCTTCTTAATAGTGCTTGGTCAATTCTTAGGAGTTCACCTTTTTTGTGCAAAAAGGAGTGGATAAAAACTATAACTGGCATGGAGGAAGCTTATTATGGATGGATAGCCCTAAACTATCACACTGAGGTCTTAGGCTCCATTCCTAAAAAGGAAACATATGGTGCGCTTGACTTAGGTGGCTCGTCTCTACAGGTCACGTTTGAAGGTAGCCCTAGTAACAATGAGGAAACAAGCTTGAAGCTGAGTATTGGCCCTGTTAACCATCATCTAAGTGCATATTCTTTAACTGGATATGGACTCAATGATGCCTTTGACAAATCTGTTGCTCATCTTTTAAAAAATCTTCCTGAAATTAGCAACACAGATCTGGTTAAAGGAAATGTGGAGATTAAACATCCTTGTTTGCAGTCTGGTTACAAAGAGCAATACCTATGTTCACTGTGTTCATCTGCTAGGCTAAAAGATGGAATGCCTCCTGTGGAAAGGAAAGAATTAAGTAAAGCAGCAAAAGCTGGAGTTCCTGTGCAGCTTGTTGGTAATCCAAAATGGGATGAATGTAGTGCTCTGGCCAGAGCAGCTGTCAACCTGTCTGAATGGTCGGAGCATACACCAGGACTTGATTGTGATTTGCAGCCTTGTGCACTTGCTGAAAAATTTCCCCGTCCTGTCGGCCAGTTTTATGCGATGTCCGGCTTCTATGTGGTGTACCGTTTTTTTAACTTGACTCCTGATGCTACACTGGATGATGTGCTAGAGAAGGGTCGTGAGTTTTGTGACAAAGATTGGGATGTTGCAAGAAAAAGTGTTGTTCCTCAGCCTTTTATAGAACAATACTGCTTCCGGGCACCATATATTGTTCTCCTCTTGAGAGAAGGACTCCACATTACTGATAAGCATGTAAGTGTTGGTTCTGGAAGCATCACTTGGACCCTTGGGGTTGCTTTATTTGAAGCTGGAAAGGCATTTCCAAATGTGGGAAAATTTTACAGTTACCAGACATTGAGGGTCAAGATAAATCCATTTGTGCTTTTTGCCCTTTTGTTTGCTTCATTATTTGTCTTGCTCTGTGCATTGTCATGCATTGGCCAAGGGCGTTTTCCAAAACTTTTGCGACGGTCATATCTCCCCCTTTTCAGCACTAACAGTGGAACATCGACATCTGTGCTCAATATTCCAGCTCCTTTCCGGTTCCAGCGCTGGAGTCCCATGAATACAGGTACTCATATTGTTTGTAAATTGGAGAAGGATGTGCTGCAGTCTTTACTTTATCAACTATCAAAGTTTGATTGTGTTAACATCAATGAATGACCTATAAATATATCATGTGGCTTTTTTAATAATTGTGTTTCAGGAGACGGAAGGGTTAAGATGCCGTTAAGCCCTACAGTTGCAAGTACTCAGCAAAGACCATTTGATGCTGGACTTGGTTTTAGTGGTGCGGGCATTCAGTTCAGTGATTCATCGATGTACTCTTCATCTAGCAGCGTGGCACACAGTTATTCTTCAGGCAGCTTAGGAAACATGCAGTTTGACTACAACCTTGGTTCCTTCTGGGCACCAAACAGAGGTCAAATGCGCCTTCAGAGTAGGAGATCACAGTCTCGAGAAGACCTCAATAATTCAATTGCTGATGCACACTTGGCAAAGGTCTAATGCTGCTGCTACAAACTAATTATTTAGAAGATCAACAAAGTGATGAACTATTAATGAGGAATATATAATCTGACTCTTGCTTCTTCTGGGCACAGATTGTGCTGCCTTAACATGCGATATGACAACGGACTATGTGGAAAGGATGCATACAAAAGTTGAAGCTGAGCAATGGTGCTTGACAAGAATGCCGTGACAATATAAGCCAGGCGGAAGCCCTGTTGTCGGATACATGATTGAAGCTTTCAGGCTTTGGGGGAGGGGGGTGTTGGTTATGTACAGTTGAGAGGTAATTCATGATGACTCTGCTACCAGATTCTTTAGCCAGACGATCCTCACTGAAGAATTTTGGAAACTCAATCTTTAGGAGGTTGAATATTTAACTTGTCATGCATAAATCGTTGGTTTCATTTGTATAAAAGTTTTAAGAGTTCAGATCGATTAATTTGGATAGAGGCATTGGTTTAGTTTGAGTTTTGTAATGATAAAGTTGAGGTAGTGTAGTTGAGTTTATATGATTCTATCACGGAATGTCATGTAACTTAACCTGATAAAATGAATGAGTAGATGATGATGATATATGCCTTATTGCCCTGATTCTTTCCCATATTCTGTCTTCTTTTACAATATTTTTTGCCCATAAATTTCTACAACGTAATATGATCCATTTCCGAGGAATTGTGTACTTTTTACAGAGAGCATTTTCCATTGCATTAGATAACCTTTTTCATTGCATTGATAAAATCATGATACCATAATTAATGATTTAAGACATAAAATAAATATTTTTTTTATATATATTTTAATTATATCACGTCGCAATCTTATTAATTTAATAAAAAATGTAGCATCTTTAAGCAATAGAGGATCTCATTTGTAATTTAATTGAATTTAAAGAGATTGAAATGTAGTGTATCTTGGTGTATTTCGATATCATTATCCTTACCAATAAAAGCAAAAAAGAAAGTTGGAATGACAACCTTTCTCGATACAATTAAACCGGGTTCAGATACAAATTAAGACATCCAAAATCCAACTTTTTCTACACCTTCCCACAATCTAAGGATCAAATCATCCAAAATCCAACTTTTACTACAAAAATATCAGGACAAATTGCATAAACATCAATGATAATGGTTTTGGATCCAAGCCATCACCATATAAAGTTGATCCCACTTGCAATAAGATTTGCATATACTCTTAATCCTCTCACCTCAAACGGGACAGGAATCCACTTTGTCAGGTCTTATGTTTCTCTCGATACAAGTATCTGAGCATCTATGTTTCAGCTGCTCAATCGACGTCACTTCCTAAGTATCATAGCAGATCCTCTGTTCCAGTTAATTTTGCAAACTCATTTTCATCGATCCTGCCCTTTTTCAACTTCTTCAGTAGGCGATAGTCCCGGTTGAGCTCATCTGCATCTTCTGTTGATTGAACTGCACGTCTCTGTTTCGCTGTTTTCTTACTCGCGGCCATGGAGCTCGAAGCATTTTTAATTGCCATAGACTGCTGTTTTCGTTCTTTTGCAGCCTGTTTTTTCGCTTCCAGGTTTTTCTTTCTTTGTTTCTCACGTGACTTGTCTCTGGTAAAATATAGAGTTAGCAACAACTACAAATGCAATACTTTTCTAGTAAAAACGTTTGGAAAGGAAATGTATGAACTTGTTGTTCTCTCATTAATGCCTTCGGAAAAAAAATTACTTCCAGGTATGAGAAAATCCGATCAAGTAAAGAAACTTGTTTCCAAACAACCCTTACTTGAACTTAATATCCTCCAGGTTTACATCTTCAACCGGAACAAAGCCTTGAGTGGATATGGAGTTGTGTTTTACTTCAGGCATTGATGGTAGCTGCAATAGACCATATCCCATCCCCAACTTCCCAATTTCAAGTTCTTTCCACCTGTGCATCAGAGAAAATTAGGACAACTGAATAATTTAATGACTTAGACTTTGGATGATGGCCACGATTTTACATACCTGAAAATAAAAGAACAATGGTGCTCTTTATAAGCACGAACATAAGATACAAAGGCCTTCAATCCTTTCTCCATAATATCACGGTCCTTTTTGGCTGCTGAACGTATCTGGAAAGTTATTGCTTCACTAATTAGATAAACAGACTAATTATGATGTCAGAGTCACCTCCCTAATTTTGGGATAGTTTTGATAGAGTTAAGGTAATTTGAACATAATTCAATCATGTTTTTACAGCTCTCCTCAAAACGAGGCACTACAAAGAAGCTGCTCCAATCACAAATACTATAACATGTACAAGCCAACTCACATATTATATGAGAAGCCCACACTGCATTTGAAAAGTGAACAGTGCAGAGTATAATGGATAATGTTAAACATAAAGTTTTTACCTGAGGTATGATATCAGGAACCTCATCAGAGCATTTTCTCTCTAAGAGTGGAACTCTCCTTATCCTAAGGAATTCTATATAAGCTTCCTCCTGTTACATAGAGATGAATTCCGTGAACACCAAAAAACGGTGCAACAGTTTGCCAATAAAGAACTAGCTATTAGCTATCTACATTATCAAACCTTTGGCAACAGGAAGACAATAGCAGTGCCTTGTCGTCCCATCCGGGCAGTTCGACCAACTCTGTGTATGAAAACATTTGGGTCCTGTGGGGGATCATACTGTTGAAGGAAAAACAAATAATTCAAAGTGTCAGTACCAGATTTCAAATAATATTAGTCTTAGATTTGTTGGAGCTAATCAAGATACTTGATTTGGTAAAATAAAAGATAATGATATCTTTGCTTTTGATTTTAATCTTGTGTTGATGCATGTTAAATCATGAACTTGGCCCAAGCTTCAATTTTCCCATGAACTTTAGGAGAGTACGCCAACTAAATGAAATTTAAGTCTGTTGCAAGTTCCCACCAAAACTGGATATCAGCAAAAAATCTATGCGGTCGCTAAAAATACAAGCTGCTCCATTATTTAGAATGCCGTTGTTTTAAGTATAAAATCACACCGTTTCAACTATTTATAAGGGATGAATCTCTTCAACAAGAACTTCCAAAAAAACTGCCAGATCTGCATGACATGAATTTATATTTGCCTGATAAGAAACAAAAACTCATCCATATTAAGGTAATTGCTAAAATTGATGTTACCAACCACCATTTCCATCTTGTTTCTTGCATGATTCCTATAGAGATCCTAAAAATCAGATGCCTCCCTTGAATAGTCAAAACAATTTTATAATTGAAAAAAAAATTGCCACACAAAACATCTATTTGATCATAAAATAATATAACCAATTTGGAAGCCATATATTATATTGTTTCAAATAGTTGAAGTGCTGAACATGGGATAAGAAGTCAGTAGTTTAGTGCTAAGTGGCTACCTGTATGATGCAGTCAACACCAGGAATGTCAAGCCCACGAGCTGCTACATCAGTGCAAAGAAGAATGCCGCTTGAAAGTGAGGTAAATGATGCTAATGCCTTCTCCCTTGCTGTCTACATACATAATTTAAATGTCAGAGAATTCCTAGTAGATGTACTAGCTTCCTGTATTTACTATTTTTTCAAAACCTGCCTGCTTCATCTTTCCATGAAGAGAGATCAGAGAGAATCCTTTCAACAAGGAAAGACGTGGAAGTATGGCTCCCCAGTAGTCAACACATGCACAAGTCATGAAATAACTACAGAAGAAAGGAAATAATATACATGTATGAGAACTTCTTGCACGTGGAATAACTTGTATAAAAATACCACAATTTAAAAATACAAAATGGTATGGCAACTCACATAATTATTTTCTGGGTTTTGTTTTTTATGAGGAGATCAACCAACTGTAGAGGTTTCTGGTCTGCTTCACATTGAAGATACTGTAGTGTCAGGAAACCATGAAAGCAAGTACAAATATCAGTTCATTTGATTGAGCATCGTTTAGGCTTGCAACGACGAGGTGGCATGGATGATAAATACCTCAATTTGTAACCCTGAAGGAGTTCTAGAAGAGGCCATTTGTTGGGAAGAAGTTCTATCCTTTTGTCCTTTTATTTCGGATCGCACTTCTACCCTCACAGGATTCCTTAATCCTGCTCTGGACAGCTCCTCAACTGCTTCAGTTTGAGTAGCTGAAAAAAGGCCAGTCCTACGAAGCTTTGGTAAGCGAGATATGATTGAACTTACCTGCTTCTGGAATCCCATATCTAACAACCGATCAGCTTCATCCAAAATCAGAATCTGTTTCACCATAACAGTTAAACAAGTAACCTTAAGACGCATGAATTTATTTCCACAGTTGACGGTAAGACTTAAAACAAACCTCCAGGTTTCGAAAGTCCATGGTATCCATATGCTCCATGATATCAATCAGTCTTCCAGGCGTTCCAATCAATAAATTGCCACCTTCCTCTTCAATTTTCCTCATATCAGCTTTCACCTCACCTCCCCCAACTAATAGTACCGGATTAACATTTGATAATGTCGCGATAAACGGTAATGCAACTTTAAATATCTGTGACGACAGCTCCCTAGTTGGAGAAATTACTACACCCACCACCTGAGAGCATAAATTCTTAAATTAGGCACTCAAATATAACAACATTTTGCCGTCATGGCTCTTATTCCTACTTTTTCTATAGATAAATGTAGCATTTGTTTCAAAAATACTCAATCAACAAAAGACAGTTTATATTCAGTAAGTCTGAGCAAATTTAGGTGGAGAAAGATTGAAGCTTGATGCGTTTTAAGTAAATTGGGAGACCTGGTGGGGTTTGGGAGGGCCGGCGCGGCGGAGAATTTCGACGAGGGGGACGACAAAGGCTAGGGTCTTCCCGGAGCCTGTGGCTGCGTCTACCGCAACGTCTTTGTAGGTGCAGAGCAAGGGTATGGTGGCGGCCTGAACAGGAGTACAGAACTCGAAGCCGGCAGCGGAGAGCGCCTCTAGCACTGGTTCGGAGAGCGGCGGGTCAAGTTCGGAGAACCTGGTGGTGGTGAGGGCTTTGTTTGGGTTTTTGTCGTCGACGGCAACCATTGTTACGCCGCCAATAGCTGTGTGTTTGCTGTGGAATGTCAATTCCGTACACAAAACAAAATATTAAGCCAACACCTTTAAAGATTTAAATAATTATTTATTAGGTCGATTTAGTTAATATGCCTACGAGAAAATAAAGATTTAAATATTGTTTTTAATTTTAAATCAGATTTAATAATTATTTATTAGGTCGATTAAATCCTTAAGTTAGTTGCCCAAATATAAATTTATAATATAACGTTTGGGCCATAAACTGATTAGGCCGGCCCAATTGAATGAAAATATTAATAAATTTTTTTAACAAAACACGGTACTGTTTATATTTTAAACAACCAAATATTTTATAATTTATATTATCATTATCCGTACTGCTAAGAACTGTCATATTTATTTATTGAGATATTTTATTAAAAATAATTATTTTTATATAAACTATAAATTTTCGTCCCGTGCGATGCATGGGTTACAAAATTTCATATAGTAAATTGAGTCACGCACTTATTATAAACAATTTAATTTTGAAATAATATATTAAATAGACGTATTTGCAAACTCTACTAACTATGTTCAATCAATTTAAAATAATATATCAATTGGGACTCAAACTCGAACTTACTATACATCTCCATTAAAGTCAAAAGACATAATTAAAATGCATGACAAATCAAAACGTAAATTATTTTTGTGAACGGATGAAATATATTATATTATAAATCTAATTTAATACTTACTTTTGTTTATTTTTTTAAAACATATTAGTTCTATTACGTTGTAAAAATAAATTTATTTAATCTAATTTTTGTGAACAAATGAAATATTCATGTTGCTGTTAATGGGCTCCTTTCTTTCCTCCCAAGGTGTGTATTTAAATTTTAAATTACAATTTCCTGCTTAAGATGCTACCTTCAATCAATTGTGAATAATTTTGGAACTAGTATTTTTTTGGTTATATATAAAAGAACTATAACTCTGTTTCTGAACTAGGATTTAATCAATAGAGTAGTTGTGGTTTTCCTCGATGACGACGATGGCCGCGATCTTAAGGATCTTAGGGAGCCAACTCAAGATCGCCAACCTAACCCAGCCCATGGACCTTATTAATCGCCCATAGAAACTGTTCATGTAATTTTTTTCAAGTTTCAAACAAGAGTAACACGTTCAACCACTTTTATTTTAATATCAAAAGTCCAATAACATAATGAGATCGAAAAAACTAAAGTTGAACCACTTGTATATTGGAATAGGCATCGAACTAATGTTTGTTATTAGTCTAATCCACAGATTGGGTCGATAAAAATAGATCGTTTTGTTTTGTTTTGTAAAATTAGAGAAGAGAAGAGAAGAGAAGGTTTCAATCTACAAACCCCTCTCACACGCGCGCACAAGGAGAGGGAGAGAGATGGCTGTGTAGTTTGAACAGGCAGTGCACTTGGGATACAAGTCGCCTATTTCGGTTGGAAATCAAAAACCCTTTTCAGATTTCGGATCTGCAGCGTTGAGCCAAAATCATTGCGACTCAACTCTCAACCTCTTTTTGATCTGATGGTCAGTTATAGCCTTTGCTTTTGTGGATGATGTCCTTGTTTTTTCTGTCGCTATACGTCTCACTGTGTTTTGCGTGGCTTTCGAGGATCTGTGATTGTAATATCTATGTGTTCTGTCATTTGGACATCTTCGATGTCTTTTTATTGCTGGTCGCTATCGGATTAGAGTCGCTGAATTGACGGAGATGATAATTGTAATATCTCAAAAACGATTAATTCCGCCTCCTAACATGTGATTTTGAAGTGAAGCAATTTGTTTTATAACAGTGATGGCGGTGTCTCACACAAGACACACTGCGCTGCCGCTTATCAATATTCTCCGCCTGAAACAAGTGCCTATTCTGCAGCAATTGCATTTGGAAGAGATGCTTCTAAGGACCTCCTCTGATAACTGGTGCATCATCAACGACGGAACAACCCGCCCCACCATTGTCATGGGTGTTTCAGGGTCTGCAATTTTAACTTCTTCTCTTTTTCTTATATTTCCCCTCACTTTATTATTCACTATGCTTTTTTGATGTGCATTTGGATTTTTCTTGCTAGATTGGAACAAAGCACTACAAATAGTTGTTATGTAGGCTTTAGATGAAACTGATTGGTCTTTTCTATTAAAATCTTGTTTGTGTATTACTGTATCACTTTCTTACTTCCGTCTATTTCCTAATTTTTCACATCTCCATTCATTCAATATATTAAGGCATTAACATTCCAATCCCTAATTTGATACGAGGTGTTTGATCGTCATGTTTTGGATTGTTATGTTTCATCGAGTGACCTTGAGCTGTAATTTATGCAACAAATTGATGTGCATGGCAAACATATTTTGATAGGAAACCTAGGGAACTTCTTGAAACTGATGCTGTTCTAAGAGACGAAATTCCAGTCATCCGAAGGTTTAGTGGAGGTGGTACCGTTATTGTTGACCAGGGCACAATTTTTGTGACATTTATATGCAACAAGGATGCTATTCCAGGTTTACAACCATATCCTCAACCTATCATGTCATGGAGCAGCCTAATATATAAGAATATCTTCCAAGGAATTGAGCGTTTTGGCCTTCAAGAGAACGGTATGCATCTAGTATCACTTCTAGTATCTTATGTTGTAATTTGCAGAGGGCTAAGTAGTAATGTACCCAAGCTTTCTTAGGCGCATGTATCTTCTGCAAGATGGTGAATAAAGTGGTGTCAGTTGCTAGTAAAAATTCCAACCTTACTCTTGGGAGACTTATGTGCTATCCATGGTATGCCTTTCAGCAGTATATTTTAACATTAATCTAGGTCTAGTTGTTGGGTTTGCTAAATGAACTAACGTGATGAAGTTCATAAATAATTCTTAATTCCAAATTAGCTGAACTCTCTGAGTAGAACGCTAACTCATTAGTTGCTGCACATGCGCATGTGAGCTGCCAAAAGTTGCATCATTAATGGTCGAATCAGCCAACATGGTTGAAGCATTCTTGTATGACTTTTGAGCCACATCAGTGCACTATCATGAGATATATGGATTCAATTCCATCCCATACATCAATTTATTAAATTTCACTACATAGCTTAACCTTTGTAGAATATCTGAATATAGGTAGTTGGATACATTTTTAAACAGCATTAACTTAAATACGACTTTAATTGTGCTCCTTGTATTTCTCTTTTATCAGATTATGTGCTTGGCAACCGCAAGTTTGGTGGAAATGCTCAGTCTATCACCAAAAATAGGTGGGTCCACCATACTTCATTCCTATGGGATTATGAGGTCGGTAACATGGGTTATCTTAAAATGCCGAAACGAACTCCTGCATATCGTCAGGTGAGGTTATAATTTCAAATATTTCCTGTTCATCCTAGCAAAGCTGTTTCCTCTCTAGCCATTCGTATTCAACACTATCCAGCCTAGCTCTCCCTAACATTAATGATTTATCCTTGCCATAATTCACTTGCTATTTATGCACGTAAGTGGCATGCATGCTTAATTGGTAAGACGTTTTCCCTCTAACCATTAGGTCAGGGGTTTGAGTCACCACGGAGTGGAAATGGGGAACCATTATCGATCATCCTTTAAAGAAAGAAAAAAAAAAGTGGCATGCATGGTTTATGTTTTCATTACTCTGTAGAAAATGATTTGTGGTGTTTGCTCGTATTAGATTTTGTGAAAATACTGAACTTTTATCTATTTTCCCTAATGAAGTTTGGTGAGGTGAACTTATTGGGGGAGAAGACTTTATTTAGTGGATAGGCGTAAGAGTAAAGTAGGTTACATAGACCCGCCACTAGCTATGCATTCATATATTTGTGTCCTTTGCTAAGAGATTTCAGTTCAGATTAATATACAATCTTATTAGGGGTACTTGGGCTGATAAATCATGTCACATTTTCCTTGTGATATTTTAAGCCATACCCAATCTATTAAGTTAAGGCATTTTGCCAGTAACATGCTGTAGATTGTTTTATGAATAAGCAATAGGGATGTTGCATGGAAGATCACCATATGAATTATGAAGAACAAATGAAAATCATGCTAACTTTAGTATATGAAGAATCTACTCCAGGGGGAAAGTTCAATTAATACCACATCTGCGGATTTCTTGGTTGTGTTTATGTTGCTAGATCATTTCTAAGTGAACTCAAGTACAATACTGTAGCCCATGTTTACGCCTGCTGCATGACTTGTACAACTTGTCTGCAAAAAGAGTTAAGTTGATGTTATAACTCTTTATCTCGGTTGACTGTTAAACTGTTCTACTAACTTTGCCTAGTTCGTTGTGTTAAGGCGAGGAATCATCTGGAGTTTATTTGCCGCCTGAAGGATTATATATCAAGGTCAAATTTCATCGATGGAACTATGAATGGAGTTGGCACATATTTTGAATTGGGATCAAAAGAGATGGAAGACATTGAAAATCCCTCCACTCCTCCTCAGTTTGTGCCGTCGAGTAAGCTATTGACTAGACAGGAACTAGGAGAAGCCTCTGATGAGTCCCTGAGGGATAATACGTGATGGAATTTACAAGATGAAGTTCAATCTTTTCAATGACTTGAAAGGAATGTTATGTGTCTTTTCCAAATAATTAATCGCACAACTTTTTTTGGGTCAAGAACTGAATCCATTTGATGGTATTTTTTCAATAAGCACTGTGTCGAATGCAAAATTCTTCATTTTGTTGTGATTGCTGCATTTTGGGATTTTCTTTTGTGTTTAGATAAAATAAGAAGACCAAAGAGATTTCAATGTCCCAAAAACTTGAGTAAGTAGATTTCAAGAAATCTCGAGCAATATATTGGGTCAACAGTAAGTTGGAGTGTAATTTAATGAATAATAGCTTATTTATCATTTTTTTTCTATTTTAACATATATTTAATTAAATGAATAAATAATGGTAAAATTTAATAAAGGAGCTTTAATTGTTGCGGGAGAACAGATAATTAGCTTTAAATAATTATAATGGCTGGAGAAAATAGAATGAATCATTTTCCAGTCCATGTTTATATGATTGAGTAGCCGAATCGCTAATTATGATTTGGGTTTTATGTTTTCAAAATTAGAAAGGAGAAAATAAAATATGGTGAAATTCCAATCTTTAAATATAGAAATAAAATATATTGGTAATAATTGAACACCTCTACACTACCACGAAATTGCGCATAATTTTTGCCTTTTCAAGTAGAGAGAGAGAGGCTGAAATAAATAAAAGTAAGATTGTAATGTGGGATGATATGAATTGATAAAGACATTTTATTCACAACCAGACATGTTATTAGGTTGATTCTGCAAGCACATTGTGGGGTGTTTTATTTAGTTCATTAACATTAGGTGTGATTGTTAAAATAATTAAATATTATCAAGTGTTTGATTTGTTTGATTTGATCTGGAATGAATTATTCGGCCTGCATATAATCAATAAATTTCTTAATTATATTAATCAACCCAAACTTTACTTGATTAAACTTGATTATTAATCAAGCATCATTTCAAAATGCGAATTTACAAAATTATCTTCATTAATTTTGTTATTTACAAAAATTCAAGTAAACACACACCCAACATATCTCTATAAATGTCAATTTATGTATTTTTCTATATTTTAATTATAATCACATAATTTATCAAATATTATAATCAATCAAACAAAACACATGATTATATAATCCAATTAATATCAGCATCCCTTATCCTATCAATCTAATCTATCTCATCCACCAAACCAAACACTCCATGTGTATAAAGTGCATTTATAATATTAAATACTCATTTCATCCACCGTTTACATCTTCCTATTTTGAGAAAATAGTTTACATTTAAAACTTTTTTTTATAGCAAATAGATTCACCACATTCACTACACACAACTCCATTAAAACAATATTTTAAACGAGACCCAAACTCCATTAAAAAGAATATTTTAAATGAGACTCAAACTACGCTAACTACTCACAACCAATTTAAAACAATTTATAAAGTGCATCCTAACTCCACTCACTACACATTTTCTTAAAGTCAAAACACAATATTAAAACTCGCAACGGATCAAACTGTAAGCCATTTTCATGAACATGGGAAGTAATATTAGTACCTTATCTTCTTATTTTCATATATACGAAATCATTTAGTTATCAGTACAAAATGTAGGTGGTCGTTTTTTATAAACACAAAATCACACCATTTCAATTTCAAACATTCATTGTTAAACACAAATATTTCAAACTTGAATCGGTGGAAGATTCACGTGTTATTTTATAATTACAAACAAACAAACGATTTTCACAAACTCAAGTTTGTGAGGTCATTTATTTGTCGAAAATAAAAATAAAAATGTATATTTATTCGAAATAAATAAAAAACTACATTATATTTTTTTATGCAAATATCTATTATATATCTCTATTTTTAGAAAATGCATTTAACCATATTAACCCATCTATTCATACATAGAAAAAATAGAATATATAAAACTCAATTAAATATAATAAATGAAGTGATAGTCAAACACATTATAAATTAAAGTAATTAAAAAATTCGTACTTCAAACTATCAAAAAATAGAAAAATTCGTAAACCTTCCAAGTTTCAAACGCACACTTTTATTTTTCTAATTTTAATTTTATATATTAGAGTTGAATTATATATATACATATGTATATATTAGAATTCATCACCTTTAATTATTAGTTACTCCCTCCGTCCACAAAAGTTATTTACATTTTGCCATTTTAGTCCGTCCACAAAATTTCTTTACATTTCAAACTTTCCATTTATAGTCAGTGGACCCACCCAACTCATACACACAACTCAATTAAAAATAATAAATCATGTGGGACCCAAACTCCACTCAATACACACAATCACTTAAAAATAATAAAATAGGTGGGTCCCAAACTCCACTCACTATATACTCTTACACAAAGTCAAACTATTACATTAAAACCCGCACCGTGTCAAAATGACAAGAACTTTTGTGGACGGAGGGAGTATAATTTAGTATACTATAAGAAATTTGTTATTTTTTAAAAATCTTAATTAAAACAATAAATTTATTCATAGAAAATAAATCGTAAACATAAAAAATAGAACACTTAATTAATTTATTTGTATCTGCATTTTCCTACAGAAACACGCTTTTTATCTCTTTCTCAAAAAATGGAAACAAAAAAGAAAGAAAAGAAAACAGACTTGCGCATTTTCCCGCCACCCCGATAGCTCAAACATTCTTCTGGAATCCTATTACCCTCTCTCACTAACTATCGCTCTCTCTACGTTGCAGCATTGACGTGAAAGTGAACGGAAAATGGGTACTAGGAAGCAGAAACCTTTGTCAGAAATCACCCATAATTTCAACCTCACGCCACTTTCCGTTTTGCGCGAGCTCGTCGCTTCCAATGGAGTCGGCAAACCCCCAGTTTCCATGTTGAAGTCTAATTCCAATTCCGCAAGCCACAAATTCTGCCCCGAATCGTCCGATCGATCCATCACAAGCATCGGCTCGTCCAGTGTCGGCGCCACCTTCAATTCCAAAACCGTTCGATTTCGACAACCTCCGACCGAAGTCACTCCAACTACTTCTCCAGGTAATATCTTTTATTTTCTTTTCTTTTATGAGCGATGTGTACATTTTGATGTTTTTTTTTTTCTTTTTTTTTTGTGTCCCGATTTGTTGTTAAATTTTTAATGTGGTTATGTGGAACATCGACGGGAAGTGCTAGGGTTTCGGAGCTGCACGCTTGAGTTTTATTGGGCTATTGAATACTTCAACTGGGCATTCTCGATATCTGGGGATTGAGTCGCAACCGTATTACATTTTCTATTTTCTGTTTAACGTATTAATTCTTAGGTACAGTTCTGTATTCTTAATGACGCTCTTTTGGCGACTGGGCTAAATTGTGCTGTTTTATTCTGTATTTGCACAACCTTCATCCCTCTCCTTCTCCAACCGGTATTGCTTGTCAAGGTGAAGGGAGATGGATTCCGATTTCCGGTTCTTTTAGGGGCACATGTACCGTTTTGTCTGTTCCCAAAATTCTAGCACTTGTTTGACAGTTTAGATCTACTTAGGAGCTCCTGGTTGTTGGTCAGTTGGTTGTATTACAAATTGATTCTCTCATTTATATTCTCCTTACTCCAGGTGTTCTGTTTCAATCTGAAGTGTTATATTTAAAACAAATTTTTGTGTCTATTCTTTAAGCATTTGTATAATGCATTTTGTGCAAATATCCTTTAAATAAGTCATTTGAAAATAGTGGCTCTTATTGAAGGTGATATTGCAGCTAAGGAAGCTTACAGTCGAAGACAAAATAATGAAAACTTCAATAAAGAAAGAAAGGCTTGTGAGATTGATAATCACACACATATTGAGAAGAAGAAGGACAAGGGGAAGGCCACTGTCTTACCGTTAAGTTCATCAGCTTCTGAGAAAGGGAGAGATAATCAGAATAAAAATAGTAACATGTCACTTACTGATAGTTACAAGGGATTCCAAAATGCAGCATATGATCACAGGCAGACTATTGAAAAATCCAGGAAAGAGAGAAAGTCTGATACAATTTTTTATCACACATCTGTTTTGGAAAGGAAGGACAAAGGGAAGGCCATTGCCATGCCATATAATTCATTACCTATTGGGGAGCTGAAGGGAACTCAGAATAAAGTTAGTAGTTCCAGCACTCTGGTTGAAGGACCATGCATGAAAGGCCTAGGGAAGCTCAGCTTCTCTAATGGTTCTAATGAGAATGCTAAAGAGGCTGACAAAGATAATCTTGTTTCTTATAGCCACTTTGGAAAAACAGAGAAAGCGAAAGCAAGCCGCAGTTCTTCTGATTGTGCATTTGAAAAAAAATCAGAAATAAGAAAGCATATCACAGATACTTCTTGCTTCTCAACCGAGAAAGTAAATTATAAAAAGCAAGGGATTTCGGATCACTCTAGATCTTCCAATCTGCATATAGAAGAGAAAGGGGAGGAATATCTTAGTCCTACTTCCTTAGTTGGGGGAGCCAAGGACAAATCCAAGTCTGTGAACGCTACCAACTCTGTACCTGAAAAAACAAAGGGAAAAGGGAAGGTGATTCTTGAAACATCTGGCATTAGAGGACCATCAGCTACTGTGGCAGTCAATTCCCGACCGTCAAGGAAGACAAATGACAAGAATAAGAATGCTGTTGGCATTTTTAGTTGCCCTCCAGTGACTAGGATTAAAAAGAAATGGTAAATTCCCCTTTTCTCTCTTACATTCAGCAAAAATGAATAAATTATGAACACATGCACACACTAAAGCGAGCTGCCTAACTCACAGTCTCGGAGGCAATTTCTGTTCAAAAAGTTGGTTAACATTTGAGATATGTTCCTGATTCTGTATCATTCTCTCTTTTGGACAAGATGATCTCGATCTAATATACACTAAATTACTTCAATGTTTAATGGACTTCCATATGCAGTCACCGATTTATAGGCAGTAAGTAGCCATATGTTACTGGGGACATTCACATCAATGTGTTCTCTGAGTTTTCTTCCTTTGCTTCTATAGATTCATTTTTGTTGGTCAAGAGAAGTTCTATTTTTCGAGATCAACAATTGTGGTAGATCAGTAGATAGCAACTTAATTAATTTTTCTTTTAAGGTGTGGTAACAACCTGCGAGCACTCTTCGAATTTCCATTGCTATATTAAATGTCAAGTTATTTTTGCTTATAAATTATAATAATGATAAGCTGCTCTGATGATATATTACTCTTTATTGAACCAATATCTCCCCCTTTTACTGATGCTCCATGATTCGCTTCTCAGGAATGATTTTGATGAAGCTGATGATGTTAAATATCTAAATTCATGGACTGATCTACAAGCAAAAGCTAAAAAGGTATATACTCTTTCTGATTATAATACCTTTGTTTTATGGGAATTATCCCAACACCAATTTTTACGAGTAATTGCACAACAGTGAAGGAGGTATTTGTTAGTGCAAACATTAGTGGATGTACTTATTAGTAGAGTTTTTAAAGATACATGATTTTTCTCTCTTTTGTTTGGTGAATATTTCATAGGGAGACTTTTGTAATCATTCTGCATAATGACTTGTGATTTCCACTTACACTAACTCCAGGTTTCCTTGACATTCCCAATGTGGTTGATGTTATTGAGACATTATAGGATGTGCACATATAAGCAGTGGCGGATCCAGAAAATATTATGAGGGACTGAATATAAATGTATCAAATTAAAAAATAAATTTTGTTTAATTTCATATTAATAGAAGGGGCTTTTACATAATTATTTGTTAAAATATGGATAATTTTATAAGTATAAAAATTATATAAAATTTTTTTTGGAGGGGCTGGAGCCCCTCCCACCTTACACGTAGATCCGCCACTGCATATAAGTTTGAAAAGTCAAGCCTCATAAAATTGAATAAGCACCTGGTTGTTACTACTTGGATATTTCACTTTAAAATTTGTGGTATGCTATGAAACTTGTCTGTTCTAACTGTCTACATGATCCCATCAAAATCGAACTCTGGTTGGTCACTTCTGAAATTACCAACCCAAGTTGTCAGGATATATTTTTAAGTGTGATAGTCTCCCCTTTCCTTCTGCCTAGTAAAATGATCCATATTTTATCTTTGTGTTGATTAAAGTTGTCATTTATTATTGAAGAAATAGTTCACCTTTGGATATCTAATGCTTAATGTGGGGTTTTTGCAGAAGTGTTGGAGAAGTGAGACAACAAGTGAATTGCCAAAAGAATTCGTTAGAGAGCAGAAAGCATATTTTGATGACATTGACAAATATGAACTGGAAGTAGAGGAAGTATCGGAAGATGAGTTAGATTAGGAAAAGATGGTGGGTGTAGGTAGTAGATATGCAGAGGGAAGTTCCATGTACAGTCGTCACTCAGTCACAATAAGAATGCATCAAATTGTCTCATCTGTCTTCACTGAGATCTTACTCTTATGCAGCTCAGCTCAGCTCAGCTGTAAAACAGAATACGCATAATATGCATGTGTATATATATATATATATATTAAACTCTATGGAATATGTTACACGGACTCGTACATTTTCTAATCTACCTAAAGCAAGCTTCAGGTATCTATTGCTCTATTTTTGTAAGAGTTCCTCGAAACAAGCAAAAAATATATTCACTCACTTCATATAACACAAAATCTAAGTATACGCTGACTTTATTCAAACTTTAGTTTTATCTCAAAATTGATATTGAAGGACACCCTTAAAATGAGTGGAGTGAAAAATCCATATTTATTACTATCATTTGAGTTGAGGTTGATTGAAATTCCCTATTAATATTACTCCATGATTTTAAGAATCCAAATTCCAAGGCATCAATCATTCCAGAAAGATAAACTATATTAAAAGAAACTTAAAAGGTTTTGAGTGTGCGCGGGAAGTGTAGGTCTTCAATAATCGCGCTTCCCGCCCATATATAGAAGAGCAATTTTATGATTAACCAACGGACTCGCGCACGTTAGCCAGCCTATTTCAGTAGTGCTGATTCCTGAGAAGTGAATACTGTAACACAAAGCAATTTACCATGGCTATAATCAAGTGCAGGAGCTTTCAACTTTGATGGCCATGGCTTATCAATCAAGAACTAGAAAAAGAGTCCACGCGAATCCTATCCGCCGCGCTCCAAACGGCAGCGCCTTCCAACAATGGTTTTTTAATAATTTTTATTACTACTCTCACTCTCGTTTCTTTCAAATTCGTGTTTCTTATTTTAATGAGTCATTTTTCGTCCAGTTTATTGATTATTATTAAGGTTTGTATGAAAATAACATCATATTTTATGTGGTGCATTTTGAAGCGAATGCTGTGGTATCTCTGTGGCCATTGCTTTGGTTGATATGCACGAGTGTGGATTCAGCCAAAATACGAGAAAGAAGCCTAAAACTCAATGGGAGGATGAAAGCGTTAAGAGGCACCAGCCCAGATCGCCTTTTCATTTTTTTATGTATGTTGTGTTCTTCATTATTGTCACTGATTTGAGTCTGATTGTATAACTTGCTACTAGTCTATAAGAAGCTCTTGAGTTTTTGGGTTTCCTGAAATCTGTTCAAAATTATACATATTTTTGTGTGTTCTTAAAAATGTATGGGTGGTATTGGGAGGGAGGGAGGGGGGGGTGGGGGGGGGGGGGGTAGTGTTTGTCGTTTCGAGTTGCAGAGTTGATAATTTCTCACTTTTTCTTGAAAAATGAATGTGGTATATGAGCATTTTGGTTTGTTGTGCTGAAATTTAATAGCAGGTTCAGGACAAATATTGGTTTTATATGGTAGAAATAAAGCCCTTTGTATGTCGGTGGTTATTTAGGGAGGAGTTTTCGAAGACATGTATAGAGGGCGATTTGATCGAGAAAGATAGGAAAGGATGTGAAATGTGGAAGAATATGTCGAAAGAGGTAACTCAAAATAGGATTTTCAACTGTTTAACTACTCAGATTATTGATTATTTGGTTATAGAGAGTCTAATTCATTGATGCTTGTTCCTTATTTTGCAGGATAGACAGCCTTATGTTGACCAGGCATTTGAAGTAGACTCAGCGTGTTTGAGGATTCTGCGGAAGGAGGAAAATGAGATTCAATGGGTAATTTAATTAAAATTGCTTTCTTGTCTCTATACATGTTGATGCATTATGGATATTAGAAAATGCAGAATAAGGAATGTTTTGCCTAGCTAATAAAATGGCAAAACAGGATAGCAATCTATAAACTCTATCACTATGATTATCATATCTTACCCTCGGTCATTTTTTTCCAAATTGGATTTGGAACCAACTCAAACAAGTTTAGAAGTCAGAAGAGTTAATTGAATTGTTTTAAATGTCCATAGCAACATCATATCAATGTCATTGATTTGTTTTATCCTCCTCCAAATTGTTGGTTGAAATCAGCTGGAGTTTTTATTGGTGAAAGATAACTATTTGTGCTGGTTTTTAATTGCATGAGATGTTTCCTTTCCATCCCCGGTTTACTGTTTATCTAGTTTCCATATGTGGAGAATGGACATATTTCTTTGTAACGTAATTTTGGCTTATCAAATTTATTCAAATACGAAAGGCACTAAATGGATTCAATTTTAGGTGGATGAGGAAGCAGATTCAGCTGAGGTTGGAAAATATGACAAGGTATAATCACTTGTACTTACACAGCCATATTTGACATTTTCAAGGGACTATTCTTCTGATGTTTTATGGGCCTATGGCAGAGGTATGAAGACTCAAAGATGAATTACTATGACTCTGAAAGTTGTCTCTTCTTGTCCGAAACATATGACACCTTCTACCCTAAAGCTTCGTATGCTCTCACCACCTTCTTCTCTCATTTCACTTTCCATCTACATGCCATTAGGGTGATCAGTGAGACAGTCTCACTATTCTATTTTAGTGTTCTCAATTATATTGGCCTAAGATATGTGAAATACTGCAAAATCACAATTTACTTAAAGAAATGTACCGAAATAAGAAAGAGTTGACCTGTGGGATCTGCCTTTGTGAAACAGGTGACAAATGTGCCTCACGTATTTAGTAGGAAGATCAAACGTCAGTTGGCAACGGGTCTTAATGATTTTGGCTAAGGCAGATGTCCATGATCATGGCTGCAGAAGTTTGGTGTTATTCGAGCTTGGGAACGAATCATTTTTTGCCATGTAACTAGTTTCACTTGTGTGAATATTGAGAAGAGAGTGAAACCATAAAAGACCATATCTTTTGATGGGATTCCAGTTAGAAAAAGTTGGTTTTACTTTTGGCAAGCTTTCTTTAAGAACGTATTAGCATGGATCGAAATTTGTCAAAAAGGCTACATATGAGATCACCTATTGCCTTTAAATTTCCGATTGCAAGAGTAGCGCGTCAATTTCAATCATCTTTTATCTTGGTTTGGTAATATGGTTCAGGCGTGAATGTGATAAATACTTATATTGCGCTTAATGAATGAATATTTTATACTATTAACCTTTCATTGAATCGCATACAATCTACCGGATTAAAACAAAATTTGAGAAAGAAACAAAAATTAGTATAAAGTTACTTTAATTATTTAGAAGTAAATTATGTGATAAACTCCTTTAGAAATTTGAATATTTAGAAAATAATTTTGGTTTCACAAATATTATTACTATTAGTTACGTCCAGCATTCTGTACAGAACTTGAAAATTAAATTTAATCGCTTTAAACCTCAAAAATAAATACTGTGCAGTTAATTTGAATTTAATTTACCCACCCAATTGTGATGGATTAGGTAACAGAGATAATTAAAGATTATAATGTTGTGACAGGAACATTTCTTTCATTCGGATTATGTCAAGTTAAAGAATTTACAACGACCACTTGTTGATTGTATGCTGCTTGCTTCTTGTTATTCAGAGATTCCCTTGAAGTCTCTCCTTCCTTAGCCTCTCAAGTTCTTTCACCATTTGCCAGTGCTCCATCGACAAACAAGTTTCCCCAAAACTTACTGACATCAGGCGCCCCATTGTAAGCCAGCTGCAACAAAACATCCATCAACTCAATAAACATTTATTTGTTGAAGAATCAGGAGAGAAAATAAGTTTAAAGTGAGGCTACTTCTTTTACCTGCTAAAATCTTCGCTGCCTAAGCTTCTATCTGCTTGTCTGCCAGCAACCAGATCATCTTCGATCGCCTGTAATTCATCAGGTAATTTTATTTTTAACGAAACCACCATTTAAATTTACCCAGCTAGGTAAATATCAAATCAAATGAAAACATTAGCATTTAGATGTAGTAAATGGATTTTAAGATGTGGAAAACCTTACTAGCATGTACTTTTACCTTAAAAACAGAGCTGAAAATCTCAGTTCTTACTATTTAAAATTTGCCAGCGGTCATTCAAGCAGACATATGCTCCAAAAGTACATAAAAAACCAGTGACTCGACAGCCTACATTAGTCAAAACCAACCTTCTGCACGTGTGGTTCAATTGAATGAGTTAGCGATTTCATGGTAGCCACATACCATCTCCAAGCTTTCAACATTTCTCCATCCACCACTAATGCGGAGTCAACTGAAGATGGGTGAAAAGGGAGAACTACATCAGAGGGTAGGACATTTGATTTGCCTTCAGAAAGGATCAGAAATTGAACATCTGCATCCATCTCCATCTTATAATATGTGAAATCATAATGAACCTGTGGTATGCAAAGTAAATTAGTAACTGTTTACACAAAAGGGGGCAAAGCATGACATTATTCTCCACTATCAAACGGTGTTATCAAAATCGGTAAACGAACCTTTTGTGACTCCATCATGCTTTGTAATGCTTGTGCATTTTCAATGCCTATCGAGGTAAGAGTTCCAGTTTGCAATGGAGTCTCATCAATAATTAAATGTGATCCTTCAGCTAACTGCAGAAGCCCAGACACCAGCCTGTAGAGACACGAGTATACATTAAAATATATTCTGTCATGTCAAATATAAATCAAGATAAGATATATTCAGTAGCTATCAAAGTTGGAAGTTATTCTTTACCTATTTGTGTTGTAGTCCTTCTTTGGAGTGAGGGAAACAGAATTAAGATATTCAACTGTGAGAGGCAAGCATTCTGTGAAAGGCAGGAGGTTCCTCAGTGCAAGTTTAAGATTATTTCCAAAAACAGACATGCTCTGTTTGTTGAAGCCAGTAAGATTTAGTGACAGTTTTCCAACAGGAACTGAATCTACTCTGGCATGAACCTGCAAATTGTAATCATAATTCTGGTTAACTACCCAATATTCCTTAAATAGATCCAGGATATTGGAATGTGATTTCCATAATCCTGTATAAGCATTGTGGAATTCTACTTTAGCAGAAGGCAGAGAAGCGAGATATATACTTTGGATAGCAGGTGCAATAACATGTAATCAGCTGCTATGCCATCATGTCCAAGAACAGACTTGAGATGCCCAATAAGAGCTTTCCTTATTTCTTTAATTGCATGGGTTGTTAACTGCAATTATTATGAAAATTGATATAAGAACAGATAAGACAAATAGTGCTGCAGAATACTATATAATGCAAAAGAATTAAGAGGAATCCATCTATCATTCTTTAAACTTACCTCCAACCTAGGACTAGAAACAAGATCACTGGCTCCAAGCTTCCGGTGCACAACACAATGAAGTCGAGGAACCTGTACAGTTACAAGATCAGCACAGCATTTTTCACTATTTGTAACAGAGATGCTGGAACTTCCTGAACAGTGTTTTCCAAGACAAATATCAGATCTAACTGAAGCAAATTCACTAGGCATCTTAGAGCATTAAAGAAAGTAACCAACTTGAGGAGTTGGGAAATTCAACAAGACCACTTAAAACTATGATGTCAAAATCGAACAAATTCACAGATATAACTTATGAAGCAGGAAAAGATCTGGACATGAAAATTAGGTATGAGCTAACTTCAGATCAAATGATGATATTATATAGTAAAATTTGCGAATCAAATAGGTTAACCTTGGAGGGAGGCAGAGAAACTAATGCCTCTTCACAAAAGTCATCTGCAAATTCATTATCATCTGTGGATGTGTTGAGGTCTGGGTCAAAAGTGAAGATGCCAACAAACTCAAAAACATCATTTAGCTTCAAGTCTGACTCAGGAGTATCATAAATCTGCAAAATGTAACACTATTAACAATGGTCATGGATCATGTAATAAGATCAGTGTAGCTGAGAAACCACATTTACCTTCACTAGACACGAAGATGAGTCTTTCTCAAAAACAGGAGCTATACTTGAGTTAGGTGTGTTTCCTTCACACACCCCCTTCTGTGAATCTAATGGCTCAGGGGCCACTCCATCACCCCGCTGTGAATAAGTAATGAAAGGCAGATAATCAGCAATGTGGTTTAAGCTCACAGTAATCACAACTTGAAACATACTAAGACGTAACATATGTTTGATGCACATGTCAAGAGAAAGGTATCGTCAATATACCACTACAAGAGCAACTTTTAGTCTTTTTACATACCATCTTTTTAGAATTTGGAGAATCCTCAATGGCATGGCCTGATTCCTGTCGCCAGATGCGACTCCCCAGTTAGAAATTTTTACAAGTGAAGTTTAAAATAATCATAACTAGATCAGAGTAGATATTTACCACCATATGAATGTCACTGATGGTTGCTTCGTCCTCCCTATGCCGCTTCTCCCTAAGTGGAGAAATAACAGGAATATTGTTCGGATTTCTTATGGCATCAGGCGAGCAATCTACCCATGAGTTCTGCCCAGGAACCTAAAACAAGAATGCCAAACGATTGTTAACTAAATGACGTTCACAGGGACTAGCTAAAGTAACAATAGCCAAACAAAAAGAACATCAAAGCAACCAAAGAGAGAGCTCACAAGGGTACAGTAAATTAGCCGACGCTCCCAAATTCGCATATCTGATGACGGGTCCAAAGGACCCTGGCAAGCATCAGCAAACTTGTTGGTTCTCCACTTATCACCATCCTGCCCAAGAAAGACAGAAGCATGACATCAAGCCTAGCCCTACTAATCAACTAGAGTTATCTTACATAAGATTAACACCAAAAATACCTTATAAGCACCAACATATAATTCATTGCCAAGCATATCTTGTATCATACCCCGGAACCGAACAAGAGTGTTGGGTTGAACCCATTTCATTGTTGACGAATTAAGCAACGGCACCTGACAACAATGGCGTAATGCAAACATATTAGCAGAAAATGTCAAGACCCCTGCTCAGGCAAGCGATAATCCTCAAATCATTCAAGTACACACAGATGAGATTCTGCTTCTTTAAGAAGCAATTGCAGTTCTGAGCTACGTTTTTCGCGCAGGAATAAAACAGATGATCACCAAATAAAGGAGATGCATAGTGTCAAATATGAACCTGAGACAGCGCACCATCATCGAATAGAAACTGGCGGAAGAGTTCGTCGGTACCCCAGTCCTTCCCGTCGAGCGCCGCCGTGACGGAGGCGGACGACACCGCCGTCTCGAATGTCAATCGCACCGCTCCAAGTGGGTTTGCAAGGCAATCATAGGGTAGCCCCACCATCGTCACCGATTTACCGTTTCTCCTGTGTTTCAAATTTCAACAACTAGGTTTTATTGCTCCAATTGCGAACGAGGGTTCTACGTACCCAGCAACCGAATCAGGACTGCAATAAATATGTCAATTTTCCCGCGCCAAATATCACTTTCACGTGGGGGAGATTTCCCGCCCATTTTGATTCCATTAATAATAATAATAATATTATTATTATTATTGTCATATATTTCCTATTTGGATTATAAAAAATTGGATCCATGCTTTAGATTTTGGTCAATTTTGTCGGTCCAATCAAAATATTTGGCTCCATGGAAATTGGACGAAAGAAATCTAAACGAATGTGGTATGTTATCATGGTACCTATTTAGTAGTGCATGCCAATAATTATTGATTCATCTTAAAGTTTTGATTATTCATGCTAATCTGAGATAGGAATTATTAAAGAAAATTACAACGTCTAAACGTTAAGTATGAAAATAATTTAAAGCGTTGGGATATTTATGAGAAAATTGATATAGCAAAATGTATGAGAGATGATTTACACTGGGAACTAAAAAGCTCTTGTAATGAGAAATTCAACTTTTACATTGCTATGGATATATAGTGAGTGTGTGTGTATACAGATATATATATATATATATATAAAAAGAGAGAAATAAGTAGAGACAAAATGTGATGTTAATTGTTACATACATAAACTAGAGAACTAGAGAACATAAAGCATGCCAACCTCAAGAAGAGATGCTGGAGGTACCTTAAGAGACACGTCAGCTCCTCTACAATTTCTTGCAAGAAAATTATACCCAAAATTTATTGCCAACCTCTTCCACACGGACGAACCTTGCTTTGCCCGCACGTGCGAATGCCCTAATATGAATGCTATCCCTGCCTTTTGTGCCTCATATAAATCATCCATCTCTTCCTGCAACTTCACCTCCATATCCGACCTCATCTCCGCCTCATCATCCACACCAAACCATACCCTTCTTCTCTCCGATGCCTCCATTTCGACGATATCAGTTATGCTCTCCACTGTCTGAAAGCCCACCGACACGCTTGCCGGCTCGATACAGTCCTCCACTTCAAAAGACGGTAACCCGGAGAATGTGACTGTCCCTATCACTGCCAGCCTACACTCATTCGACGAGGCGCCGGATCTCGATCCATCATCCTCATTACATGCATTTATGATGCCGTGTGCCTTGTACCAGTCATACCGAATGAAGTCCGCCAGCCGAGAAACCAGCTCCGACTCGAACGAGTCCACATCCTGGTGAACATCCCGGTATCCGTAACGGACAATGCATCTAAACGAGCGATGAGACGGGGGCCCTACTCGGCCCACGAGGTACCTCTCGGCTGGGGGAACATATGGCACTGGTACTGATTTAATGCAGACGAAGACGAGAACACGGTGGAAGGCCGGGAGATTCGTAACGAAACGTGAGAAATTGGCGGGAATGCCGGAGGTGAGGTCGGTGAAAACGAGACCGATGCCTGGAACTCGAGCAATGCCTAAGCTGGGACCTAGGGCGAGAAGCCATTCCAATGAAACCTTGTTGTGGAGGTCGAACTCGTATTTCTTTACTGTCGTGTAGTGCCAGACAAACATGACGGTGACGAGGAAGAGGGCGAGGAGGATTGGAAGCCATGCACCTTCGAGGAATTTGATGAGCGAAGCAGAAAAGTAAAGCAATTCGATGGATCCAAAGAAAAGCAGAAAGCATAGGGCCACGAGTGGTGGTTTGTGCCAGCAAAGGATGATTACTAACGACGTGAGGCAAGTCGTTACCAGCATCACCGCCATTACTGCCAATCCTGCAATTAACAGCATTTTGAGATTGAAAAAGAAAAAAGGATATCTGCAATTACTCAAAGTTGAAGCCTTTAAGCATCAAGGGGAGATAGTTACAAGCAGTAAACCTGATGCATTTCCCATGTGTTTGATGTCTCTAAATCCAATGGTTACTGCAATGCAGAGGATCATGAGCATCCAGTTGATCTCCGGTATGTATATCTGACCGTGCATTTTATCGGAGGTGTGAATAACCTTCACCCTTGGAAAACAACCCAGTGACTGAGACTGGTTGATGATGGAGAAAGTTCCGCTGATGATTGCCTGACTCCCCACAACCGAAGCTAGTATTGCCACTACGAGGACTGGCCACCGTACACATTCTGTTCAACAATTTTATGGCACTTGCAAGTTGCATCAGTGCTATAACACTTTCTTGTGTCTTGAGTAACACTATTCCATATACCTTGTTATTTTTTTTTATCACCAACTACCAAAAAACAGTTTTTCTTTCCTATTCAATTATCATTTTGAAGAGGCATGAAATCGTTGGGATTTTTCTTGCATAAATTAGAGTAATGATTTCAATAAACAGTTCCTAGTCAGAGTCTTGGCTTTGTAAGTACCTGGAACCGAGACATAAAACCCAATCTTATGAATTGTATTATGGTGCTTAGATAGGTAAGCTGCTTGTCCCATGTACGCCAATATTAATGCTGGATAAACCAGAAATGTGAATGCTATCTGCAACAGCATAAATGCCATGAATGTTAATCTTTCACCGAGGAGAATTAGTCATCTATAACAAGTACTATATGGTTTTCCTAATTAGGTTGGGTTGACTAATTTTATCCAACCCAATAAGGTGCCATATCCTATAATTTGCATATCTTTTAACACAAACTTCACCTGAATTGCTCTATATGAGAAATGGCCAAGATCAGCAAACATTGCTTCAGAACCTGCATGACATGTAAATTCACATAATTTTAGAGTGGAAGTTGTGGAACTTCCACGATTAGCAAATAACCTGTTCAACAGAAGATAAACGACTAACAAAACATACATAGTTGGCAATCACCAGACAAAGAAGTGGCCTATATCTAGTAATCAGATAATTTACTTGTTAGTTCACAGTAGTCACTTCTTAGAGATTACATCTTCCAACATTAGTGAGACATATATTCATTTCCCAGAGTAATGCAAAATCATGATAGGCTAAGTCAGGAAATTTTCCTTACTGTTGAAAAGAATTATACCTGTTATGCACAAAAGAATTCCACCCAGAGACATCCACCCTCCTTTTCTAGTCTTCTTCAAAAACGCTATCATATAAGTTGGGGAAAGAGCTTGATAGACATGTCGATTCCAGTGAAAAATATTATACAGGCCGAGAGCACTTATACATAACAGCCAAGTGAGAACTATTGGTGCAAAGCAGAAACCAATGTGATGGGTGCCGTAATGTTGTAAAGCAAATAGGCACACCAATATGAAGCAAGTTATCGGAACCATTGCATCTGCAGAAGAGGAATTTGTACAACTGTAAAGATGACTTAAATTAAACATCGATATCAAGTAAAAAAGTATTTTGTATGTTCAACTTTCCCAGGAGACTATATATAATCTTCAAGATGACCAATGATAAACCCCTTTTGTAAAATCCATAAAACAAAATGTGTATTTACGATTAATATTAATATACCCCAGCAACCATAAGTCCATTTCGGCCAAAATCTTTAGTTTCTACACAGATTCCATATAATTCACTGTAACATTACATGTTTGTTTATAATTTGTTTCTCCATAATAATAGAAGAAAATATGTCCAAGCTATTGATGCTTCTGCATTTATATAGGGCATAATGATGTATATCTAATCATTAGAATAATGCACCATGAGTCGAACATTATTAATATGTGGCTATACTTTAAACATAGAGATTCTTGTCTTTTCTCTTGTGGATGTGTAAAGCAGGAACTTCTCAATTCAGATTTAGCAGACAAGGCATAAGACAAAACCAGACAGGTTGACTAGTATGGTTCACTGATTTTCAGATCACATGGTCCCTAGTCACTATCAAGTACAGGATAAGAACAACAGCATCTACAGCAGGGGACTTTTCATGGAACCGAGATCCCTAGCCTTCTTCTCCCCCTCCATAAAATGCTATTGTCACCCAAAACAGATAAAATTAACATGAACTATACCATTCTCGCTTGTAACATCTAAAGGCACGCCCACATGAGACAAATTTTAAAAAAGTTTATAGCTAAAAGAGCAAAAAGTTAAAAAAATAAAAAAGAAATTGCCCAGAACTATAAACAGAGCACATATAGTGGCACTGCTTCTTGATAATCTTTCCCTGTACTACAACAAATACAGGATAGCATTCTTCATCTATAATGTGAAACTCTTAACTCTCGTATAGAGATGCAGAAATAGAGAGATAAGTATCATGAGAAAAAGCTTACACTGGTGGTGATCCTTAGACATCGATAATTCAAGACCAGAAACAGCAGAAAAAACTGCAGTATGCAGAAGCATATTATTATTATTATTTTCCTGCGCACTTAGAACTCGGAAGAAGAACATGAAGTAGCTAATCAAGATAGCTTGCCTGATATTGCAGGAGTTAGTAGGCCATCTCCAATGACCATACAAGTGCCTAGTAGAACCAAAATTAGTAAAGCAACGTGCAAGGACTTGTGCTTCTCGAGAACCATCTTCACCCTCGAACTGTTCTTTGTTGGAGGTGGCTCGTGTATATATGTAGAGAGAGCTTCATCGGCAACTTGTTGGTTGGGGAGAAGGCTAACTTTAGCATGCCTGCATATCAAGGAATACAGAGCAAAAGTACCACCTGCAACAACCAAGTTAAAAACTCATCATCGATACATTTAAATCTGTGTAAACAAATCTTTACCAAGATCATAAATACCTTCTCCATTGTCATCAGCTCGAAGCACTATGAAAACATATTTGAACAAAGGGACCAGGGTTAATGTCCAAAACACGAATGAAAGAACTCCAAATATCTCCTCATTTGTTTCCGAGTGATGAATGTCTTCCGCAAATGTGCTCTTGTATACATAGAGAGGAGAAATACTAAGATCCCCGTACACTACACCAAGACTCTGGTAAGCTAGTAGCAGAGTGGCCTTCCAAGAATCCTTCTAAAAATTCCACAAAGAAAGAAAGGACATAAACAATAACCTCAATCTAAGCATACTATCAAATTTCAAGAACGTAAAACTGAAAACGAAACTGTTCCCACAATTTCAGTCACTGAAACTAATAATGGGCGAAATAAATTCTCTCAAATAACTGATGCAGATGCAAACAAAATGGAATTTAACTAACCTTTGGATCGCTCCAACAATTTCCATAGCTAAGATCCATAGACATGGAAGGAAACTATTACTGAAACCGAGCGAAGGTTAAGTGCAGATCTTAACTAAACAAATATCAAAGAGATGTATGCTAGAGGAAAACGAAATACCAAACTATCCATGAGCTAATATTACATGAAAACATCTAAAGTATACTGACTCAGCAATCTAAAAAACACCAAACGAATCAAATGCACCTAACTATTGCACGATTCCCAGTAACCCCATGTGGAGCACTAATCCTTCTAGCATTTTTATCATACCAACATTTCGTCACTCACTGCTTGCCCCCACAGAATAAGCAGATAACCAGGGGAAATGGAAACATAAATTATCAAATAAAGAAGAGCGAAATTGCACACAGTAGAAGCTCCATCATTTTCGCCGCTCTCTCACATTACAATTATAGATAAGAGTGAAACATACGAAGTCCGTAAAAAAAGAAAAGCTGAAAAGGTAAAAGCAAAAAACACATAATTGTACAGTACATTACATGGGATTGTAGAAAGAGTGTGTATGGTGGGGCAGAGAGAGAGAGGCAAGGCTAATATCACATGATTTAACCATCATCAGTTCATCATATCAGTCACACCTAATTCAACCCCACTATAATCAAGGCGCCTTTGAGCAGCATCAGAACTCACTCTAATCTACACTAAAAAACAAATAAAAAAGAAGCAGATACACACAGCACGCATTTGCATATTATTCACACAACTTGTAGTTTCTTTAAAGAGCTTTATCTGATGAACGACAGGAGAAAATTCCCACCAACATTCACGAATCAGAGCAATATAATATTATAAGTATTGAAGAAAATCCGGAATGCTTTAGTTCAAGAAAATGAAAAAATATGACAGCATTTGGCAGATAAATACAATAGTATATTTATTATTTAAACACATTGTGGAAGATGACGAATGAGCTGAAAAGAAAAAGTGTCCTTTGTTTGTTCCGACAACAAACACCATTTTTCAGCTTATTTTCCCACACTTTCAACTGCCAACAAACTGAATATAATTCAAACCAAACGCTCAAAACACAGAAGTTGATAAGGGCCTTCAGCCTTGCAAGAAAGTTCGAAATGGCACTACTATTACCTCTTTTCTGAAGTAAAATAAAAGAAGGGACCAAGATCGGATAAAATCGCAAGAAAAAGGGTGTGATGATTTTTGCACGACAGAGTTTTAAAGTATAGTACTCCGACTATATATTAAAATGTTTATCTTGTTCATGGGCAGTAGAAGCACGTGATGACAACATGGACAACCCCCTCCCATCTTTCTCTCTCTAAGTCTCTATATCTATGTTCCATCTAATAAAAAACACAGTCCTCGCTTGAGAAGCACCATCTTTTTTTTTCTGTTATTGCTTTCACGTTAATTTCTATGTTGTCACGGACTCAACGCTTACGAGCTGTACATTCTTCGTTTAGTGCGCAACTTGCATGCAGAGAGATAGAGAGAACCACGTTTATTATGTTTGTGTTGTGGTACTAACTTTTCTTGTTTCGTGACCATGTTTGCTTTTAATTAAAAAAATGAAACTTATTATTATGCCTTAAATTTTAGCTGGCCTGTTATCAATGAGAAATGGCAAAATAGATTAATGTATAAAAAATTACGAATGAAATAGTAAAAAAATATGTGGTAATGATAACCTAGTAGGTGGGAATTCGAAATTGAATGTATGGGTGTTCTTAAATGTAATTATTTTGCAAACTTTTAGGTCATTCGGTTATGGTAATTTTTTATAGATGAAATAGTAATTTATAAGAATATTATATAATTCGGTTATGTACGTTTAGGGTATTTTTGGAATTTAGGCTGTGTTTGGTGTTTCCAGAAAATTATAGTAGTAATTTATAAGAATATTATAGTGAACAGGCAGGCATCAATATATCACATCACACGCGTCAAACTGAAAAGAGACAAACTCCAAAGTTATATCCTCAGATATATTCTCAACCACCGTTGCAATTTATAAATAGATTGCATGAATGAATTGAGAGTATGGAATCACAATTCCGGCGTCTATTCTTCATGCTTCCACAGTTCCCTTATTATTCGGTTGTTTTTTATATTCGTAAATTAAAAAATCGTGTAAAAAAAATGATAATCTTCACAACTTTTACTACTTTTAAACACAAGCCAACAAAAAATAATAAAAAAACATATCAATATTAGTAATAGTAAAATAATTAACAAATTAATATTAGTAAAAGAATTACTAACATTCTCACATTTTAAATCCCTTGTTTTCATTTATTTTATATCATTTCCTTATTTCTAAATTATAATTTCCTTAGAATGAGATGAAAGATGATGAAATGTTGGATTTTTAATTTGTAGAGAATGAGAAAATAAAAAAAAGATTTAAAAAGTGAAAATAATATTAACTCTATGAAAACAGAAAATTTTCCTAAAAAAGAACAAATTTTAGAAGAAATGAGTATTTGGCATTCCCCCAACCATAGTAGTATTACTATTTACCCATTCCCCATCATACATAAATATTCAATAGCACTACTAGTACTAGTCTTCAAATAGATGGAGTATGTATTAAGGACAAAATTCTCAAAACCAAACTTAAATCCTCTTTAATAATTGTAATAGATTTAAGATCATGCCATTTCTAAAACTCGTTTAGACTCCTTTCTAGTCAAACAGTGTAGGCTGTTTTAGATAGAGCTAGCAAATACAGCCCGAACCCATAGGCCCGCTCAAAAGTTCAGAGTTTGGACTTAAAAATAGAAGGCTCAAAAAAACAGGCCTAAAAAGTCCAATCCAAAATAACCTTAAGCCCGATGAGCTAAAAAGTCCGGAATTTTCGGGCTAAGAAGCCCATCCGATAATATATGATAAAATACTATTTTTTGCAATTTTTATTTAATTTAAATATCATTGTAATATTTATATTTTTTATAAATTTGATAAAAAATGAATAAATGACTTTTAAAGTTTTAATTGTTTATTTTAGGATTGTTATATAATTTAAATTATGATATTGTGATTTTATCTTTTATATTTTTTAATTATTTATTCATAATTTTATAATATTTAAAGATATTAATTGTATAGTTTAATTTTACATTGTAATATAAAAAAAAGAAATTTAAAAAAAAATCTTTTTGTTTTAAATAAATTGACTTTGGCCCCTCTCAGGAAAAAGCCCACCCCTCTGGGGTTGGGTTGGGCCTTACATTTTGAAGTCCGAAAATATTTGGGCGGTCCTCATAATTATTGAAAGCCCGATGGGACGGGCTGGGCAGGCCCGGCCTGCTACTTTTGCCCCCTCTAGTTTTAGATAACGAATTCCATATTAACTCTGCAAGTGGGCAAAATATTGAATAAGTGAAAACAGAAGACCTACCAACACAGATGTATGAAATAAAGATACACAACCAGCCACTCATTCAAGTTATTCGTAGACAAAGTGATCCTGCAAACAAAACCTATATACGGTTTACAAGCCACGACCCTTCAATACATAAACTTTCCTTAAATAGTAGGAGTACGCCTTCTCTGCTGTAGCTGGTTAAGATGATCAAACAAGAAAACCACAATGAGGCATGAATGCAGACGTTGTAGTCGAAATGAGTTGCATATTTGAATAGTCATTCACGGGGAGCAGCCATTTGTTGCTTCTTTATTCTTTCATCATGTTTAACCATACTGAATCACACGCAGAAAACAAGAAATTTGAGCATGGTCTATAATAAGATACACCAAACTAGTTATTTTATACTAAAATGCCAGTAGTCCGTCAAACCACATGATTGTAGTATCTATTATTTGATGATAAAAAACAATTTTGTGCTTGATGCCGTTCAATAGAAGCTGAGATGACTTTGAGCAGTAACTAAAAGTCCAGAAGCGAATATGAGAATGAGCTCGTTTAGTTTATAATTTGTTACCTGATGTCGTGTGGAGTTATAAATATCCATTGAGAACCTTGGGCCAATGCAAAGTCCACTATGGCATCCAGGCTGATTTTTCTGCTAACAGCATCCTGTAATCCAAACCAGAATCAAATACTGTGGATCCTGAATTTCATTTTCACAGCAGTAAATATCCCAAAAGTACAAGCTATTTCTCAGGTTGGTAAAGTGTGTAAAATACTACTTGTTCCCGTCCTTTTCAAGAAGATTTAAGTATCTAAATAAGGATAAGATCGCATGTCTCCAGATGTTGCTAAGTCACTAAGCAGTTTTCATCATCTTCCAACATTTTGCATGACATCCAAATATCATATGGATAAATGTATTTGATATCTACTTATTAAAGAGCCCAATATATATTCAACGATAGTAAAATTAATAAGTCTTACTATGACTTCCAGCCATTTTGGACATGAAAAATGTTAAACGTAATGTCAGATAAACACTAAACATGTTATTTTTTTGTTGTGCTATCATCTCCTTTTCAAGATTTGTCACCCCTACATTTCAAGATCACATGTATTTAGGGTTCGTAATATATGTGTATGTACTGAAGAAATCACAAAATTAAAAACATATTTCTTAAGTTCTAAAATTATGACAAACCCTAAAACATGTCAGCACTTAACACAAGTGATTCACATCAATTCAGATAACAATTAACTGATTAACGACAATAGCATCTATATCATCTTGATTCAAGTCGTTTTTAGGAAGTAAAAAGTAACTGTGAAATGGCATACCATAAATACATCAAACTCATCCATTGCACGGAATGGTGCTTCTGTCATCTCATGAAGTGCAAGGGCAAAACACAATGTTGAGAAGGATCGCTCGCCACCTGTTGAAACATCCAAGTAATCACAATATTATACTGGCCAATTCTATTTTGTTTCCGTTAATTTTTTAAACCTTTTTCTGGTTAATATAGAAGTGAAAGCCAATTACTAAACTCCACGTATATCAAGCCCTATGTAAATGTTAATTTATATGCACTTATTCAGTCACCGATAAGCAACATTCTCTTACTGTTCAAATCAGTTTAGAAAAAAAACAAAAAAAATTCTAAATAAGAGCAAAGATAGATATAGAAAGAGAGAGAGTCCATTCATCACAATATTACCATACATTTTGTGATGACGAATTAAGAAGAAACTGTTCTTAATTAATACTTAATCTAAAATCCTGAAAAGAGACATTGTTTGATTTCACGTACTTCATAATTAGCACAAGCATTTACAGGAACTGGTTCTCTGTACTTTTCACTAGCAGCCGATTATAGAATAAAAACATATAATGAAGCAGCCCTGCAAACCCTTCTATTGAAGTTTACAAAACAGAAAGGATAAAACCTGAAAGTCCACTAGTGTCACGAACGGTGCTGTTTGAGGCATCTTGCGGCATTTTTACCTGGTGAGAAAGGAAAAAAAAAAGTGAAATGAGGGAAGAATATCCAGCCAATAGCCAATTGGCCCAATTGTTTTTAGGCTGTGCATAGGGAATCTTAGAATGTAACCTTTCTTGATGAAGGTAAACATTTTAAATCATTCAGGCAACTTACCTCTACAGAAAGAGTCTGCTCTTCATAACTAACTTTGATCTGACCACTGATCCCTTTCTTTTTCAAATGGCCATTAAATCTATTAAAAATCGTTATTGATCAGCTCTACGTAATGAAATCAATAGCCCTCCATTTAATAGATAAAAAAGACACTTCAAATGAGAGAAAAAAATATATATAGAAGACAAGAGTCCCTACTGCCATGTCAACTGGCGCTTCAGAAGAGTAGCATTCCGCTGGAATTTGCTCCATCTCAAGCTTAAGGCATTTTCACATGCCTGAAACAAATGTAGGTCATTAATTCTACCAAGCTTCAAGCTCGATGCAATGGCTCCATGAATACAAACCCATAGGATAAAAGTACCAATATCAGAAAAAAACAATCAATAAATCATACTGAATTTAGAACTCAACAATATAAAAGACAACATAGTTACAATATGGATTTAAAACAGATTAAACATGTATAAAAGAGAACATACAGAAATTACCAGTAAATTTTCCAAAGGAGCTATAACCTAAAGATCATTTTGGGTACGTTCTCTTTGAGGGGTAAATTTATCCCTCTAAAAGGAGTGATAAAAATATTCTCACCCTTTAAATCCTTTCTTTTTATCCCTCCTTTTGTTCATATTAGAATTTTGAACATTTCTTCTTCCTCTTCACTCTATTGCGGGATTCACTCCAAATTTAGAATGGTAATATTATCCCTCATTGAGTGAGGATAAAGAAATGACTTAAATATTAATCTGTAGAAACAAGGGACTTAAATGAACTATAAAGTGATCCCTCAAAGAGAACGCATCAATGATGAAATAGAAAAAAGCTCAAAAACTCCCAAGACAGCAAGCAACCATGGTGACCACCTTTATAACAGAAGCAAACATGAGAATTAAGGATGCTGTAACTCACTTCCAGTTTCTCCTGAAAGGCTTTGTAAGTCTGCAATTTTCTTGAAATTTTACGCTCTTTTTTCTCAAACAACATTCGGAGAACTTCAATAGATTCCGGGAATCTGCATAAGAAATTAGCCAATCAAACAAAAGAAGGATAGAACAACCCAATTTCTTATAAGATAAACCTTTTCAGATTATCTTACCTTTGGCTCTCACGCTCATGTCTGTCAGCCAACCTAGTAAGTTCTGCACTGACTTTCTCAGGATTGCTCTCCTTACAGCCTAATCCCTCAATCTCATTCTCAGGAATGATACGTGTCGCTTTCCGACGACTCTCCTGCAGTTTCACCAAGAACTGAGTCCAGGTTTTATTTGGGAACAAACTTACAACAAAATGTTACAGCTCAGTACTCTGAAATACGAGTGACAAGTAATGTGGGTTTAAGCGAGTACCAGGACCATGAGAAAAAGGAATACCATAAGGGAAATAAGATAAATCCATGCAAAAATGAAATGCATCTAAATGATGTGGCATGCAAAGGTATTAAAAGAAGTAATATATTTTAGGGCGGACCGAAAGAAATTTAAAATCTTTGCCAAAGAAACTGAAACACATTTTATCATTAAGATATCTTTCTATAGCACCTGACAGCTGTGCTCAAGCTCTTGATAATCTGCCTCTGCACTTTTTAGGGGAGCAATGACTTTATTTTGCATAATTGTTTCGTAATGTTTTTTCTCCTGAACAAGAAGAATCATATAAGTATAACTTAAGGAGCTTATAGCAAAAAAAGAAATACAGAGTAAATAAGAAGATAAAATAAATGTACCATTTCTGCTTCATTTAGATCTCTCTCTATCATCATCAATTTGTTCTCTGCTTCCGCTAATGCATCAATTTCTGACTTCGCTGAATCTACATCATAAACACTGAAAATAAGGCATAAAGTAACTACTAAGACCCAACTTAACAATTAAAGACATAAAGGGGATACCACATAAATTCTCAAATGACATTTTAAGTTGATCAGCTTTGGCTCCTGCATCGGTCACTCTATTCTGAAGCTCTGCTAGAATGGCTTCTTTTTCTCGTATTTCATCATGCAGTTTCTGTACATAACTTCCAAGTCAGAGAACATGAAACGGTAACTATCCAAGATACCATAGACAGACAGATATCTAGCTAAAATTAAGGTGGAATTATTCGCACAGATATATCTTGATGAAGATCATCCAAAGAAGAAGCAGGTGCCCTATTAGCTTCTGAAGAGAGTGATTTCTGCACATCGGCCAGATTAAAATCTTTTAACCTGATATGCCGCTCCAGGCCCATGCACCTTCTCTGCGAAAATTTAAAGTAGGAATGGATCAGAATAGCCAAGCAACATTCCAGGAAAAAAAAACCATAAAATGGAGCCTCAACTTTGACAGATTTCATAAATTAGAAATATATGCAGTCCATACCATGACTAGCAAATCAAGGTCAATGATACCTCATAAATATTTGCGAGAGATAAAGCTAATTGAGAACAGCCAATCATGGATAGGCGAGTCTTACGTCCCATATCTTACAATTGGTATGAATTTGCATGTCATGGATAAGGATTCAATGATAAACCAAGGATAGTCCACATGATTACAAAGTTACAATTCAAACCAGCTACTAAGATATTACAATCAATGAATATGAAGTTGAAGTGCAAGTGCGATACTTTTACACTGTTCAACTTGTCATTGAGATCATTCAATTCTTCCTCCTTAGCTCGTTTTAGTCCACGGCCTTGCTGAATTTCAATTTTTTTCTCGTATGCTTCTCTCTCCAGATGTTTAATTTGATTATCAAATGAACCAGAAAGACGTCCACCTCTGATGTTTCTGTTTGGGGGAAGAATAGTTTGGGCTGAACTGCGGTAAAACCTGCGAAGTTCCATTGTTTGATTAATAACAGGAGCTTTACCTAAAAACTGGGTTTGAATCTACATTTAAACTGGCAAATAAATAAAGGAAGATTTATTATCAATTTTTATTAAACAAATTAACAGAAGAGTTTAAAAAACAAAAGTAGATGCAATTTGAAATATACTTGGCTCATTGATTTATATAAGCAGTCAGCTAAATTTGTTGTGTTATTAGGGACAAGACTATATTTGACTACAAACTCAATTATTGCGCATTAATCTGTCATTATTGATAGTGTAAGGCACCCTTGAAAAACTGTGCATGCTTAGGGCTAGAAAGTAATATTTGTATCCTATGATGCATATACTGCACAACCATTAATAATCTATTGAAAGAAGAATTATTAAATTTCCATTATAAGATGAATTAAAGACTTAAAGTGATGCAATTTCTAGCTAAAATTCCTAAAGGAAAAGAATAAATGCATGATATGACTCATGTTGTATGCAGCTTCTAAGGGGACCAGATCAGCTTACATTTTGTACCCATCAGATGTGTAAACCTCCTTAAGGTTTTGAATCCTCTGATCAAAGGCAACTGTTTTACCAACATCATAATTTTCAACAAGCACTTGCCTCTCAGCATTACCCTACAAGAGTTGCAAGCGCTGTCAAACAAGGAAGTATTGTCAACACCCTGCTGAAGACAGAGATCATAAACTGGGACAGTCTTGCACAGAAATGGAGTTGGAATCAAAGTAAACAGACAACACTGCACAATAACAAAAGAGCAAAAACCATTTCTCCACTATAATGTCTGCAGCAACTTTCTAGATGTGAAATTTGAATGAGAATACGATTAGGGATGGTGAAAGAAATATGAAATTTTATGATGAGAACAAAAATTAATGTCTCTAAACAAGAGGGGAAGTATGCGATATTCTTTAATTAATCATGGTCTAATAAAAAATTTAACAAGAAAAGAAAAACATTACAAGGAATCAACCATCCATATGGTGATATCAATCTTAAGATAATATGACAGTTTTAAGTCAAAACAAGTGATTTAGCAAGAAAATGCAGAAAGCTTACCATATCAACCAAAACATTTAGTACCGTAGGATTGTCTGAATGCAGAACAGAGAATGCAGTGGGGTGATTAGTCTGAGGAAGCATGTGCCTTGGAATGTCGATTCTACCAACAGGGAAAGCTGAAATGTTAGAAGAAATTCAATGCAAATTATTATCAGGAACTGATGCTACAACAAACACATGCAAAGCACCTTGGTCTTCTAAAATTATATATGATAATCTGTAACTGGTTATAGTTGGCTTCCCTTGCACATGTTCTTAAAATACGAGAATCTTTATGATCTGTGACAATGAATGCATTGAGCAACCTGCCGACTGCATTTTCAATAGCTATACCCCACATGTCTTCATGTTCCAATTTCTGCAATAAATTTTTCTGATAAATATTAAATTAAATAACAGAAGCCTCTCATGTCTGGAAAAGAAAAAACAAATGATCTTTCTAGTCAAAAACAAAAGTGTCCTATCCGTGACTTGAAATTGAGATCTAGGAGGGTTTAGGCAGGCTGCAGGTCAAATTTCCTAAACAAACAAATTGATGAGTACAAAAAACTGTTAGTGCCTGGAAGAGGAGGAACCAAGGGGAACTAGGCAGCAATCTTTACAGAACTGATCCCCATAGTAGAAAATACATTTACCTTAAAATGAGTTAATTGTTCAACAACAATAATAATAACAATAACAATAATAACAATAATAACAATAACAATAACAATAATAATAATAATAATAATAATAATAATAATAAGAAGAAGAAGAAGAAGAAGAAGAAGAAGAAGAAAGCAACATAGTGATGCCTAGAAGTTTCACGATAGAAAAAAATAGAGAAAGATCCTGCTATATGTCTTCTAAATGGATAAACAATTAAGTTGATTGGTCAAGAGAAACTCCAGAGTAGTTTAGATTTTATGGTCGTTTTTAATGGCTGAAGTGGTCTAATTTTCCCTTTTCTCAGAGTTCTACGACATATCGCCTCAAACAGCATATCTGCTATCATTATCTAGGGAGATACAGAGAAACATAAGAGAATTATGCAGCAAAAATCAACAAAAAATCATGAAGATCTATCAATATTCAATAAGCATAAGCAGGTCAACTCATGCATGATGAAGATGCCATAAGCAACAATAAATTATACCACATGGGCGCCTATGGGACCAATGGGTGGAATAGTAAAACTATGCTGATGCCGCTCAATTGCCTGTAAGAGATTGGTTACCCGATATCCTCCAAAGGCAGTAACCTTCAAGCACAAAGAAACTGAATTCACACGAGTATCAAAACAGGATATACAAATGTCAACAAATTGGTTCCGGACCTTATTTCTTTGATTCATCTGGAGTTCATGGATCCGAGAAGAAATATCACGATGGTTTTTCTCAACGTCTTCAATCTGGAGAAAGATTAGTTACTGACCAAATTATTCATACTGAAACTTTTAAGAGAATTAGTATATTTGAGAAAAGGAAAGAGTGATAAAGAACATTTAGTAAAATGAAAAGTTGCAAATATGTCAAATTAAGCCATGGGGAGAGCAACAAGGATAGGGGGAAACTTCAGGTCTGTTGGCACTCCTCACATCGAAGAATTTACATCCAGTTCTTGTCATGTAATTATTAATGCTTAAGGTGCTGAAGAATGGCGCAAAAGATGCACAAGGAGTTGAAATCTTAAGGGCTTGCTGAGTAAACGTATCAATTTAGAATAAGATTCCAATTCAGTCAAACTCCAGAAGTTCCTAGATTCTACTTAAAAAGAAGGAATTAACAACCTACAACTAACTGAGTGTATAACCAGTAAGATGCTTAGAAAAAAGATAAACAGGCCAGGTGTCTTCACGCTGTGTACTAAAGCATGGTATAAGAGATGCGCAAGAAGTCCATGCATTCAAGCATCACAAAGTATCCATTACCTGATTGGAAAATGTTTCTATTTCATTAACTACCATAACTATCCTCTTCCTCACATCATCTTCCTCTTCCTTCGACCTGAATTGACCATTTCATTCAGATGAAAAGACCGTTGAATTCTGAAAGCATAAAAAACAAGCACATAGAATATTACATAATTTGGGAATGCTACCTCTGAAGGTCAATATTAGCTTCATGAACTTCAACTTGAAGTTCTTTAATCTTTTCCTCCATCTTATTTTCTTCTTCCTATTCAATCAAATGAATTGCAACTTTTAGCAAATAGAATCGTACTACAATGAAAGATTTAGATTTTCAGAACAGATTTCATATGATCTAGTATTAACATGTGAAGTAAAATCCATCAAGTCACTCTAGAAACAGGTCTGAGTTCAATGATCTAGTATTCATTAAATAAAATTACCTGAAGAAGTTCAATGGGTTTGTTAATAGCCTAATACAGATTCATAAGCACAGGTTGAATCCATAAAACTTCAAATATGAAATGCTATAATCTCATGCATAGCTTCCAATGTGGTAAACATGAAAAAGAGGAAATGCATCATTTATAATTTTGCATGCTCTAGCCTTGAGCACAATAAGTGCATCGTATTCCACTAAAATCTACTTTACCACTAGACATCAGAATCCATTAGGCTTCCTTTTACTTTGTGTCAAACCATATTAGCATATGTCTATCCACATTTACCACTCTGAATCTGACAATTTACAAGACTACTTTAGAAATAAATATCACTGGAAAAGGTCCAAGTTATTAAATATGAATTTATGAGACGAGAACATTGAATAGTAATTGTGGTGTTAGTTAATGTCTGGATCATTAGAAGTGAAGATGGAACAAATAATGCCAAGGTATAATGTGATAATGTGTGACGCCCATAAGGACATAGGTATGATAATCAAAATAGACCATATGTTACCTTTAGGATTCAGTGTTAAAGACTTAAAGAAACTGACATGTTTCTATGTTATTTGAATCATCACTATCATGTGTATAGCAGAAGAAAGAAGAATCAATCCATAGGCTAGGGTATTGGAGATCTTGTTATTTGAGAGAGAACAGGACTTTACTGACATCATTGTTATGTAAATACTAAATAGATTGAGATACCTTCCACTTAAGCTACTTTTGTCATGTAAATTAAAGCTAATTTCATAGGGTTTTCCATGATGACCCAATTATGAAGTTTCTAAAAAATCGCACAGGAAATGCCAAACATATGGTAAAGGCATAATGGACGATAATTTTAAACTAGTAATGTAGCTTCAGCACAATTTATTGGGAAGTAACAGGGAAGATTTTCTTAGTACATAGTGTTATAGTATTAGAATATTTTAAAATTATTATAATGTTTTTATTTTCCTTATATTCTGTAACCCTAGTTTCCTTATATTCAGTAACACTAGTTTTCCCTATAAATAGATGTAGGCTCTCTTGTACATGTACACTGAATAATATTCTACTATTCCCTTCTCAAATATATCTCTACATTTTACTATTCTACACATAGCAAAGTGACTACAAAACAGGGAGAAAGTGCAAGGATGAAACAATCTATATTAGATTAATAGGATATATAAAGTTATGACACGTCTATATGTAACACAAATAACCCTATATTGATTTCTTGCAAAGAAGGCCGCTCATAATTTAGATATTGTGCTTCAGCAAGTGTATTACCTGTGTATGATTGACAAACTGCTGATGCAAATCCTTAATCTGCAACTCAAGTGATTTGATCTGTTCAACCTTCTTTGCAATTTGCCTATTTATACGGTCTTGTTCCGCTTCTAGCTCAAGCTTCTCTTTCAAAGCCTAAAATATAATCTTTACATGTGAGGATCTTACTCTCAAGAAACATAGAAGAAAACAAACACATCCAGATTGATTAGAAACTAAAATTTTAAATTAAATTTGAGAAAGAGGAGGAAGAGGCCTTGAAAGTGAAGGCAAAGTCGAACAACAGTTATATTGGCACAAATGGAAGACAGGGGAAATGAAGAGAGAAGAAAATGACAAAACTAGAACCTAAGGAAAGTGGGTGATATGAGCAAGAACAGCCTTTTAAACCATTGATCATTACTTAGTAAAACAGAACACAAAACGTTGAATAATTGTCATACCATGGAATAAGTTTGCTTCAAATCCTCCTTCATTCTTCTGACTTCAGATGTCCGTTCCATCATATTTGATATTTCATTTTTCTTCTTTGTCAATTGATCATTCAATTCGGTCATCTTGAGCTGCAATAAGTAATGCGGAGATTTTCAGTTAGCCTAGTCTTTCAAACATATCTCACGAAATGGAGCCGATAGGAAGAATGCACTAATAAGTAATAACCCCCAATCTTATCTTTGTAGACAGCCCAATTAGAATCCTCCTGCTAACAGTAACAATAAGGTGCTAATTTCCCAAGTTGATCTTGGTAATCCATTTTTCCATCACCATACTCACCTGCCTATGCCCTCCATTAACACCGCAATGTCTTAAAGTCAAGAGATTGAATTTCTTGACATGACCCAGCTAATTTTCATACTCTGGTAGTAAATCAAACATAAACATCGAATATCTTCCAAGAAAATGCTTTTAGACCACATCACAGAAAAAAAAAAGACCATAAAGAATTAAAATAATTTCTCCAGGAGTCATAAAAACCTACTTACATGATTCAGGTCAATCCGTTCTTGGCAGCTGGGTATCCTTCCTTTTAGCTTTTCAATAAACTTAAATTGAGCCTCAAGCTTTCTATCCGCATCATATACCCATGACCAAGCTAGTTTCTTTTTTAATAACTGCACCTTCTGCGATATCTCCTCCATATGTTCCATGCTTTTTATATTTTCTTGTAATTCATCAAGTTCCTTCAATGTAGGCTTCAATGAATCTTGCAAATCACTAACCAGGCCCTTTGCACCATTTAGTTGCTTTGCAATGCCTTTTAGTAGGTCATCCACTTGTTGAAGAAGTGTTGCCTTGAAAAAGAACTGAAAAGATGGTGTTACTCACTTTGTTAACCATGAAATTTGTTATCGCAACTATCCAAAAAACCTGACGTTCGGTTGGCTATGAAACAACATGCTCCAGGTTTGCAATAATCTCACTCAATACCATGTAAGCAGAAGGAATTTAGAATTTAGAACTTCTGAAGTAATTAAATAGATGTTAATTATTACCTTGAACTTGTCTTTTGCATTCCCTGAATGTAGAAATTCTCTGCTCTTGTCTTGGCTCATGATCGTACATGGATTTTCTACATCAATCTATATAACAAAAGCACATCATGAGACAACTACAGCAACTAAGGCCAACTTTGAAGCCAATTTTCATAACAAATAAAAGTAATGGAAGCACATGCTTTCAAAGTCCAAGGCACATAACATAAAAGAGAGAAAGTGCGAAAATTAACTTTAGTAAAACAATGGTGATAGTTGTACACTAGTCATCTTATTTATCAACAAGTACAGTCGATCATACAAATCTGACATTAGTCATAATATTTATCAAGGATATAACAATGATAATATTAGTCAAGGATTTTAGCATCCACTTAAGAAATCTCCAGTATCATCCTTTCTCCTCAGTTTTCTTTCACTCTTTAATCAGATCATTTTACAGTTGACAGGGGCTGTAAATAAACTTCACAATACAGATGCAAATCTCATGTAAACTGTCACATGCATATGGCAAAGCATGATGACACTATTAAAAAACAGTTGATACATCAAAAGAATAAGTTTCCATAATGTCACATCACCAATAAAAAGCTAAGCGGGGTTGCACAATGATTTTTAAGAACATGTACATGGAAAATCTAGTTAATATGATAGTGCCACTGGTAAAGTTAGTAAATAATTTTTTTTAAAGAAAAACAAAATGGATCCGAAATATTAAGTTTGTTTCTCTAATTAAATATAACATAGGCAAGGTGCAACCACAACATCTATACCTATTATGTCCATTAATAAGAGAAAAAAGTTTTCATGCGCTTATGACTTACCTCTACTAACACCATAATACAAAAGAAAAGGATTTTCATTACACGGTCCTTCTTTAGTACTCTTACTGATATTTTCCACCCCCAACTTCCTTAATCAGGCTTTAAGAACATACAAAGTTAAAAGAAGGCATGTGCCGATTCTTTCCCACCACCAACCACTTCTAGTTACAATGTATTTTCCTCTCCTAAACAGATTTCATGACAATAAGAAGGGTCTTTGTATTAAAATCAAAACATAGAGGTAGTTCAATCATCAGTAAAGTCGAGCACATCTTTTAGATAAAGGAATCCTGATTTGACGCTCTTCCCTCTTCTCTGCTAAAGAGAGAAAGGAAGGTCCCCTGTATCAGCTGGTAGACATAACTGAGTACACTAAAGCATCAAAACATTACATAAAAAGCTGCATCATATAAAGGCTTCACAAAATAAAAGTTTTCAGGTAAATTGCATTGGTAAACTATTTCTAGAACCTAGAAGGAAATAACCCGCAAATAATAGCACACTTTTAGCTCAGGACAAACTGGGTCAAGATAATGCAATATCACAAGCATCATGGAAAGGCGGAGTGAAAAACTACAGCAAGGCGTGTCTACACTCATACTCCTTCCCTTCCATCCCCCATTTATCTAGCAATTGCTTTTTGGCAGGGGTTTCAATAAATGTTAGCTAGGTGTGTAGGTGAGTGGAAAAAGGGTGCCCATTTATCATAAAATATAAGGAGCTAGTGGTGGGGTAGTGTACAAAAATATAAATGAATAGATAAATAAGGGATGGAGGGAGTATATTCTTTCAGTTGAGGTACAGTAAGAGATATTATATACGACCAGGTCTCCAAAATGCTAAGTGCTCCAAAAAAACTATGATCTTTAAACATCAAGTGAAAGCCTCCTATTTTTACAACAAGATATTAGTCGATAAATATTAATTCAAATAAGGGGAAAAGAACCAAGTCAACAAGATGAAGCAATCATTGACAAAGCATAAGATGACCCCCCTCAGTTATAATTGAAGCAATATCAGATAAAATTGTAGAAGATATGTTATATATACACACACACACACATAAATAAATTAATAAAAAGGGTTTGTAGCACTAACATTGAAGTATTCTACTAGCTCACGAATATCCTCTTTCTTGGTGCCTATCCTTTTACCTGGACAGTGAGCAATCAGGATTGCATACAACTTGAATATGTAATCATTAACTAAGAATGATAAAAAAATTAAACTGTTAATAAATCTCATAAAACTAATCAGGGCATCATAATAAGAGAACACGAACATCATGGTGGTTTTCGCATAATCAACTATATTTTCTATATTAAAATAAACAATTCTGCAAGACAAAACATCATCATATGACAGTTTAAACACAACGTATTCAGAAAACTAGTTCACAAATTCTCTAGCAATATTACTCTTATATATCTTTCTTAAATATAAGCTTAATGCCAGGTAACTTTAGAGACATTGAACCTTTTTCTGGCAATAGTACCGACTATGTTACTTAGAAACTTCATTTTCGGCAATGTATCCGTGTCGACACGACATGACACGGAAGTGGATACTTAATACGCACAGGATACTTGCTTTCGGATTTGACATAATACATGACATAAATATTAATCTCTTTTAATGTTTTTAAGAAAGAGCGAAGCTTTATTTAAGTGTTATGTGTAGAACCATTCAATATTAACCTTTTAATTTCCACATTCCACTTATTATTTCATAGCCGACTAAGCATCCACTTGTTATTTTGATGTTTTTGGACTTCAAAATCATCAATGAACTTTATAACTTATATATGTTTACATTTAATTAGCGTATCCCCATACCCGTGTCCAAATCTAGGACGGTGTCCCAATATCTAAAATATTCATAAATTAAGTATCAGATACTTGGATCCGCACCCGTATCTGATACTCATACCTGTTTCCAAGTAACTTAAGAGTACTGAAAGCAAATGAGAGCTTAGACCAAGTAAACAAAACCTTGACTGTTTTTCAATGTTATGGTGCCAGCAGATTCTGAAATTCTACGCTCCACAATAATGATGTCTCCATACAATTCATGCTTAAAAGCATCTTCACCTTGATTTTTTATCTCAACTTGAACAAGTGCATAACTGTATATGAACAAAGGAAGGTTAATAAAAAGATATATGTATAAGTAAAGGAAACAGTTCACGCAATATTTTTAAGAATATTAATAATCACTGGTTATTTCAATAATTACTTTCGATGTACTGTATAACCGAATTCTCTAATTTCAGAACAAGGTAAACTTCAAACCTGCAGCCAGTCTTTATAAAATCCTTCAGACTATTTGCTCTCTGCGTACCACGAGCTCGGCACCCAAATGCCACAACAAGAGCCGTCAATATCGCGCTCTTCCCACCTAAAATAAAGAATACATTAAAATATGAACACAAAAAAAAAATCAGTGTACGAGTAAGTAAGAGAGTGAATTCAGAGACAGAGAGAGAGGCGTACTCCCATTTTGACCCGTGATGAAATTAATCATGTTCCCAAACTCGATTTCAAGATTACTGTGGCACATGAAGTTCTCCACACGGATTTTGGAGATTATACCGGCTTGCAGACGGGTCGGCCGGCGATTCAGATCGGGATCCATTTGAAGTGGTGCAGAGAGAGAGGGAGAGGGTGTTCAGCGGTACTGTGAGTTTGTAGTTGTGGTTGGGGGAGGATTTTGCGCGGGCAATGAGGAGAAGAGCGAAAGGGCTTTTCCTTTTTCAATTTCTGATTAACCCGCACTATATATATATTTGTTATGAAGCTAATAATAAATTAATAAATATAGCCCAAAACATTTATCTTGGCCCGTTTTATTTGATTACAGGCCCAAGATGAATCTTTCAAGCTTCCATCAACCTAATTGAAAATGTTGTTTCTGCTATGTAACTACAATAAGAAGACCTTATCCGCATATAATTAAAAAAAACATATTTATATATAGTAATTATGACAAAATAATAATAAAATAATTAGGAATATAATTAGGATTTCTTTCACCCAAATATGATGTATGATTATTTGTTAATATTTGATGACACTCTTAATTGATTTTTAAGGTTTAAATTTCAAAAATAAATTGTATAATTAAAAAAATTATTTTTTTCAAATAACTATTAATTATACTTCATTATATTATAATAAGTTTTTTATTAGTATTAAAAATGTTAATTAAAATGCTAAATACAAAAACCCATGGGGTTATAAGTCAATAATTTATGGGATGCGATCTTATGTCCCATAATTGTGTGTCAGCATCTCATGTTCCATAATTAAATTTATCATTTTAATTAATAATTTTTAAAATTAAAAAATTTATTATGATCTAATGAATCATAATTAACATTTATTTAAAAAATCAAAAATTTTAAAAATCATATACCCTATTTTTGAATTTATGAACCCTAAAAATTAATTAAAAATAATATTAAATATTAAAAAATAATTATTAACTCTATTTGAGCCTTTGAGGTGGAATGAACTCTAATATTATGTATAAAATTAAACTAAAATATATAAAATTGAAATCAAAAAACAAAATTAAAAACTAAATTAAAATTTAATTATGGTACATGGAATGTGGAACACAAATACGGGACATATGATCTCATCCCATAATTTATATAGAATGCTCACTTAGCTAGAGAATTAATTACTCGTTGCAGAAAATATATAATTAATAGTGCAATCCATTAATTACTCGTTGTAACAAGTAACAACCTCGAACTTCTTACAATATAATTACACATCGATCCTTGTAACTGCAAACATCTCCGATAACAAAGTAGCAAAGTAGCTCTGTATACCAATCCCCACAATCATAAGAAAAGCCAGCGAAAAAGGAAAAGAAGAATAAAAACATCAAACACATAAAACAAAAATCATCAATAACATTCATGAGTTATATCTTCTTAGGTTGAAAAGCGTCGTTGGTAGATTTGGTTTTGGGGCGAGCTTGAAGCAGCATTGACACTACATCTCTCATGGAGGGACGATCACTTGGATTCTGGCTCGTGCACAACAACGCAACCCTAAGCACTAGCATCATCTCCTCCCTCACTAATCCCAACCCTAATCCCAATCCCAATCCACCATTTTTATCCAACACTTGTACTAAACCGTTTCTGCTCTTCATTTTGGATTTGACCCAATCCACTATACTATTACCATCACCAAATTCCGCCTCCACTGATCTTCTTCCCGTCAATATTTCCAGCAACACCACTCCGTAACTGTATATATCACTTTTCTCGTCAACCTCTAACGTGTATGCGTACTCTGCATGCCCAAAACAATTCATTAATGTCCACCATAATCAATTATATATCCACTTATGTGCATGCACGAGGCATATGCTATAAGATCAAAAATATACATTACCACTAAAAATCTACGATGGAACAATTAGTCCTATATATATATCTACAAGCGACTAATGAAAGCAAAGAGAGGGAAAAACACTAAAGCATTAATATAGGATATAGGATCCCGAGGATGCTTGTGTGGGTGTGTATATACAACCTGACAACAAATTTACATTTTAATTAAAATTACGAGGAAAACTAAATTTGTGAGTTAAAGAATATATATTATATTGTGATACAAAATTAAGTATAGGGGTGAAAATATGATGGAACCAAATTGGCAATATCTTGGTAGGTCCAGAGCATATATATGGGAGCGTTGAATATTAAAGGAAATAGGCAAATCACGCGCACCAGTGTGAACTGTGGACCAAGGAAATTAATTCACATTATGCACGGAATGATATCATCATTCACGGCATGCAACAAAAAACAAAGTACTTTTAAAAAAAAAGAAGAAGAAGAATAGTGTGCCTCAAATCACTATCATTATGAGTTTGAATTTTGAATGCCGGTGGCATCATCATAAGTATAATTGAAAATTGTTGGTATATATATGACTTATTAAAAGTGAATCATGCATGCTTTAAGGGCATGATGAGAAAACACAATTTGTTATGGTAGCATGCATGTTGATATATAAACAAATTGGAAGACAAACAAAACCTCTTGTTATAGTCTTGTTTATTCACACAAGAATGTGAATGTTGGGGCGGGGAAATTGATGAACGCACCTGGTGCAATATAGCCATAAGAACCAGCAATGACAGACATAGACTCACGGCTGTGAATAAGCTTAGCAACCCCAAAGTCAGCGACACGAGCCTCCATCCGAGAATCCAATAGTATGTTATTCGGCTTCAAATCACGATGCACGATCACCGGATCGCAATCGTGGTGAAGATAGCAGATTCCCTGCGCCACCCCTACCGCTATTCTGTACCGAATCACCCAATCATCCCCCACATGCACCAACTTATTATCCTTATTTCCATGCAGCATATCGTGAAGGCTCCCGTTAGGCATGTACTCGTATAACAACATCGTCGCACGCCCATTAACGCCACTACAATAACCCAACAACCTCACTATGTTGCGATGCCTCACATTTCCCAACACGTCAACCTCCGCCAACGCTCCACCCCCTCTTCCTCCCTTGTTTTTCTTATCGCCGCCCCACATCACTTTAACTGCCACAATCTCGCCACCTGGCATCTCCGCCTTGTACACCGTCCCCGTGGACCCCATCCCAATTACCTTATCACTGTCCCTCACGCACTCCGCCACATCCTCCGCCGTGAAGCTCACCCGCTGAAACGCCGTCAGCCTCCACGGTCCCCCGCCGCTGGCTCCATCGTGCTTGTGCCTCCGGTAGCAACGAGTGCCGACCAACAAAATCACGAGGAGGCTTACCGCAAGCGCTGCTGCCGTTATCCACACTATGGCTCCCCCGCTGCCCTTCCGGGGGTGGCGGCGGACTTCCATGGACGCCATCACTGCTTCATCACTCCGGCAAGGCTTCTTCAGCACTCCGCCGCAGAGCCCTAGGTTTCCGGCGAAGGAAGACGGGTGCAGGCTGGGGAAGACGAAGCCTGACGACGGTACGGGACCGGTGAGCTGATTGTAGGAGACATTAAAATTCTCCAGAGTGCTGCAATTTATGAGATTCGGAGGAATTGCTCCGGTGAGGAAATTCTGGGAGATATCAATGTCTGTGATGGAAGAGAGTACAGATATCTCCGTTGGAATATTTCCCGTGAGAAGATTTCTGCTCAGATCCAAACGAACTAGCTTCTTACAGTTTCCGATATCACTCGGAATGGCGCCGCTCAGATTGTTCCGGTCCAGCTCGATCGTGTAGAAGCTTCTGCATTCACTGAAATTCGGAATTTGTCCAACGAGATGGGAAGAACTCGCTCTAAGAATCTGCAAACTCTGACTCCTCCAAATATTGATTGGCAGCTCGGAATGGAAGAAATTTCCCGATATATCTAACAATTGCAATCGCACTGCGTCTCCAATATCTTGGGGAATGGGACCGGATAATCTGTTGTTGCTGAGTTCCAAGAAGGTGAGGTTGGGCATGGAACCGAACATTCCAGAAGGTATGGAGCCGTTGAGGCGGTTGTTTTCGATTCTCACACGGTACAAAGCCTTGCAGTTTGCTAAACAAGAGATCTCACCTTCAAATTCGTTCGAAAAGAGCAGCACTTTGAACAATCCTCCGCCGAGGCATAGATTGGGAGGGATAGGACCGGCAAGAGAATTTGAGGAGACATCAAGCCATTGCAATCTCGAATTCGACCCTAATTTCTGTGGTAAAATTCCAGAAAGATAATTGTTCCATAGAAACAAATGCTCCAAGTTGGGAAGCTCGCCGATTCCTTGTGGAATTTCACCTCTCAACTTATTATTCATCAACGATAATATAGTTAGCGCTTTCAAATCCGAGAAACTGGCTGGGATTTCGCCCGAGAGATTGTTGAAGGACAAATCAAGCACCTGCAACGAACGCATTTCACCCCAACTCGCCGGAATCGAACCGGAGAAGTTGTTTTTGAAGAGCAGCACCATCTCAAGTTTCGTCAATCCATTCAACTCGGCTGGAAGGTGGCCGGAGAGATTCGCAGACGAGATATCTACGTAGACTAACTCGGAGAAGCTTGAGAACTGCGCCGGAACTCCACCAGTGTACGCATTGTAGCCTAACTCCAAATGCTGAAGCTGCCTCAAGAAACCTAGCTCTTGAGGAATTGGTCCGGTGAGAGAATTCCCATGCAAGTACAGAAACTTGAGCCTCGATAATTTGGCATAAGTTGAGGGGATTTGGCCTTCAAAGTAGCTGCCACCGAGGTTGAGGTACTCGAGGTTGTTAAGGTAGGCAAGATCCTCCGGTAGAGCACCGGAGAAGCTGTTGCTGTAAGCGTTGAGGTACGTGAGGGAGGAATTGAGCTTTGATATTCCTGGAGGGAAACTTGAATTGAAGATATTGTGATTGATGTCGAGAACTCTGAGGTTTGGGAGGTCGAAAATGGCTTGTTGCAGAGGGCCATCTAATAAATTCCGGCTGAGATTGAGAAAATGCAAGTGAGATAAGTATTTGATACCGGAAGGTATGGTGCCGGAGAGATTCCGACCAGAGAGGTTTAGAGTTGTAACGCGGTGGTCGTTGCAGGTGATGCCGGACCATGAACACCAGGCAGGTTGGGACCCGACCCGGGAGAACGCGGTTGCGGGGTCCCAGCCGTGGAATGAGTTGAGAGGGTCTATGAGGGAGGACCTTATTGAGAGAAGAGAAAGAAGCTCGAGAGATGGAGTCGACTGATCCGCCGCCGCGACGGAGAGGAGCTGTGGTGGTTGAGAAAGAATGATAAAGATGAAGATGGGCAAAAGGGTCATGGTTTTTGGGTTGTGGAAATGTGGAGGAAGTGTTGTTGAGTAAATAGAGTAGTGGTAAATATAAGGTAGGGAAGGTTTTGATAGGTTAGTTTTGCTTTAATTTTCTTGAATGCACGGCGCAGAGAGTACCAGTGTTGATTTCATGATGATCAACTTCTTTAAGTGGGAGGTATTGGTGCCAAATTCAATACAAAATTTAAAGAAAGAAATAACCGTGAAGTTGTAACAATTCTTGTAAGTTTCTGTCTTTTGCTTTCTTACTCTATATACTCTGAAATCAGTATGTTTCTTTGTTCTGCTCTCCCAGTGCACTTTTTGTATGTGGGATTTCTTTGGCCTTTTTCTTTAGTTTTGTTTTCCCACTTTTCATCATTCCTTGTTGCCTTTATCTTTGGCCCATCACCAACTTGATAAACACAAGGGCGGTGTGTGTTTGTTGCAGGATCCAAGAAAGTTATTACAATAATACTTGGAACCTCATTTCATCCTTTCCTTTTCCTCATTTTGTTTTTTTCTAAATTATCAGTGTCCTTTGATCTTTCTTTAATCGGTACTCTATTCTGGAGCCTCTGATTAATGAAAGGGTAGTTGAATATTTTTATGAGACGTGTTGAATTATGTAGCGTACTATTTATCCGACTCTGAGGCAGAAAACCAAAATATATCTATGCTGTTAAAGAGCAGGTCCCAATGATTCCAGTAATATAGCGATTAGCGAAAAAGCTTCCATTTTCGTGGCTCGATTAAAATCAACTGTCCCCAATCCCCATGCCATGTTTTTTCTTTATACACTTTATTGCTATATAAATTTAGCAATAAATTTGAATATTTTTAACGTATTTACAATGTTTAACATATTTTTAATTTCAGATAAAAATGTACTATTGTTTTCTAACTTAATTTGCGATGTAAATAAACCGAGAGAGCAGCGGCGTTCAACGACATGGACAGAAATACATTGTTAAGAAAAACCATAAATGCATGCACAGAAATAGAGCGACCTTGGATCATGGGGATATTGCATATTAGTGGAGGACAATATCATTTACAAGTTTGAACATTGAAGAATACTCAACATGTTCAAACATTTTCATGATTGCAGTTGCTCCCTTTATAAGGGAAGACTTATAGTTGAGCTTGATTTGTTTAGGATAGGGGGCATAATGCATTTTTAATAATTGTACCAATATATTATTTTATTTTATAGATCCCTTATGTGATGTTATCCTACTTAATTAGAGGAGTTTCTTGAGGCAATCCGTACACAAGTTAAAAGATGTAGTGAAACTCATAATTTATTCTTCACAATCGAGACGAAAAATATAATTTTACTTTTTTGGTTAAATTTGACGAAGTTGAGATAACCAGAATTAGTACAATATGAACAAACACTTACCTTGTAATAAATTGGAAACGTAGTATGAATTATATTCGTGGTTGTTATTAATTTTTTTATCATGTAATTTGAATAAGTATGTTAGAATTACAATTTAATTGTCAAATACGAAAGTTACTAATTAAATAATTTTAGAAAGTCATTAATTAACATCGAATCGTATGGAGAAGATTTTGGGATACATCACATAATTTGTTAAAAAAAATATTATTGCCATCCACTCAAGTTTTTGAGTTTGATAAAAATAGCGTAAAAATAGACATTTTACAATAATTATTATGTTCCCTATCTATAGAGATTGGGTGAATGCATATCAACGACTAAAGTTAGATCCTAATTAAATGACTACATTTGAGCTCTCATATTAATGTACTATGGACATAATGAGAAATCCAAAATTTACAAAGCAATACTCTTTGTATGACTGAGTATAGGTTTATTTTTTATTTTTTCAATATTGATATACAAAATGCTGAGAATAAGAATCTTTAGGTTTAAATAACATATTCCATCATGAAAAGTAAAACAAGACTCTAACCTACTTCTCAAGAATGATTCCAAGTAATGTGTGTCACAATTCAGATTCTGTAGGAGGAGAGAACTCTTCAATACCATAACAGTTAACAATGTTAGACTGTCCTTTCACAACCTGATCCAAAGTCATGCAGCAAAATGAAACCAAAGCTCATATTTTCTTCTCATAAATGAGCTTTACTCATTCTTGCAACCATAAAATTAGTATAGAAAGCTATCAATGAAAGAGACTAATGCAGATCAAGAGCTCACCTTCTTCATTGAGTATCCAAGCTGAGACATTACTCTGCAACTCGGACTAACCAGTAGAGCTGGTAAACATGAGGGCTATCTTTCAAAATAGGACCTGTCAATTCTGTGTACTTCTTTTCCCTTAAGAGTGGGCTTGTGTTACGTTCTCAAGATCGTGGTCTAGTTGTGGTGCGGAAGTTGGCCGAGGCGTGCGGCCGAGGCTGTGTCGAGGTGCGGTGCCGAGATACAACGTGACGTGGTGCATGACGTTGCGACGGGACAACACTCTTGTGCCCAGAGTGGCACAAGAATAACGCGGGGCATGAGACGGAGACGTGGGCCGAGACATGTGTGGGACATGAGACGGAGGCATGGGCCGAGACATGTACGAAACGGGGGCTAAGGCGTGGTGCCAAGGCCCAGTGCCGAGCGGAGCGACACAAGAGTGGAGTGCGAGCGTAGCGCGAGCCGCTGGCCGAGAGATGACTGAGAGTGGAGCGCGAGTGTGGCACGCGCCACTGTCCGAGGGATGACCATGAGTTGGCAGAGAATGGCATGCGCGCGTGGCGCGAGCCACACTGTTTGAGAGTTGGCCGAGAAGTGGCGCGCGTCACTATCCGAGAGCTGTCGAGCGGCGCACGCCAAAAGGCCGAGAGTTGTGCGCGCACGGCACATGCCAGGCACGGACGCAGCACATGCACGACATGCGAGGGGCACATGTGCACGTGGAACGGGTATGGCGTGGCCCGCGGATGACAATTGCGCGCAAGCAAAGGCCACGGGACGTCGGGCGCGAAATGTGCGGGCGTGGCACGCGCCATGAGCGGACGGGTGCACGCCAACGCGAAATGCGGGATAGTTGGTTGTGAAGTTTGTGGGCACGGAGCGGGACGAGACCAAGTCAAAGGAGCGGGAGCAAATTGTGGGAGACGGTTGCGGTAACAAACCTCATGTTTTGGGGAAGTTGTTAGAGGACCGAGTCTTGGATGCGCTAGACGACGCCACATGGCGCTCAAATTAACTTAGACTAGCTTCGTGTGGGTCAAGCCCATTGCAAGCCCAGTGAAGGGGGCGTGTCCTTCACACCTATAAATATACCATGAGTTGCACGCCTCTCTCTAGAATCTCTTAGCGTGAGAAATAGTCTTAGGCATAATGTGAGACAACTTGAACACTATATAGAAAGTTGGATGATTGTGTGCAAGTATTAGTACTTTTTTATGTGAGTAATAAAAAGATTGAGAGCGAGATATCCCGTAAATTTGTGTGTCCCTACATTTATATATTGAGTCTGCTGCGTAATACATAATTGTGGGTAAGGTTTGGACGACATAATCAATCCATAGGCGGGCGTAAGTGCTTGTTTGAGAAGGCTGATCAAGATTGCGTGCCATGGTACCGGCACGGGATGAAAAATTTGGACCACCGAGTTACCCCGTGACACCTTGCCTGAAGGTTCCGTTTAAAGGATGATGAGATGGACTAATTTTTACAGTTTAGATTTGTTTCCTCATTCACAATTCACAGAATGTTGATTCCAATTTGGTATTTTTAGGATGCTTTCTTTCCTTGTGGACTTCATCATTGCTAATTGCATTATTATTCCGATTAGAGGTCGCCCGGCCCGACTCATTGGGCTTTTCATAATTTTGAGGCCCGTTCAAACCCGTTCGAATATTTTTTTTGATTTTAAAATGTGAAGCCCAACCCAATCTCAGGCGAACAGGTTTTTTTTTTTGGGCGGGTCCAAAGTTCAATTTTTTTTAAATATAAAAGGTTATTTTTGAAAAATTGACATTTACAACGTGAAATTAAGCTATGCAATTAACATCTTTAAATATTACTAATAAAATTATAAATAAATAATTAAAAAACATAAAATGTAAATATCATAAGATCATAATTTAAATTATATAACAATTATAATACTAGTATTTATCTATATTATCGGGTGAGTTTTTAGCTCGAAATCCCAGATTTTTTTAGCCCAAAGCCCATCAGACTTATGGCTATTTTTTAACGGACTTTTTAGGCCCATTTTTGCCTGCACTAATAACGATTATAAAATCAAGCGTGACATGGGTTTTGTTAGATCAAAGATGAGATTTACTGATTGGATCAAGCGAGGAAGGGGTTCACAATTTTTAATCATTTATACTACAAAAAAACATCAAACTAGCGACGGATCTAACGACGGATTCATATTCCGTCGTCAATTGGCGACGGACTGGCGACGGATCTCCACAAAATGCCTAACGACGGACTGACGACGAATTTTTTGGCGCGCAAGTTGGCGCCAAAGTTAACGACGGACCTAACGACGGAATATTATGTCGTTAACTTTATTTTTTTATTTTTTTAATTAATGGACGACGGACTTTTCCGTCGTTAAGATTAACGACGGAACTAACGACGGAATATTCCGTCGTTAACTTTAATTTTTTTATTAATGGACGACGGAATATTCCGTCGTTAAGTCCGTCGTCCAGCCCTTTAAATCGGGTTTCATCCCCATTTCGCGAAAACAGAATTTCAGAAGGCAAAACACCCTCTTCTCCGGCGAAATTTTCCCCCCACCGGCGATTGGAAGTTCCCACCGGCCAAATACGTTAAGGTATACCGATTTCTCTCATTTTACTTCCCCTCTATCTCTATCTCTCTCTATTTCTAATTTTCGTCCATTTTTTCGCCGGAAACAAAGCTGCCGCCGCCCCTCCGCCTACCGCCGTCCACCTGCTCCGCCCTCCACCTGCCGCCGTGCATCGCCGCCCCTCCGCCTGCTCCGGCAGGTATGATTTTTTTTTTGTTAAATTTGTTGTTAATTATAATTTAATTGTTAGATTTTGTAATTAATTTTTTAAATTTATTGTTAATTATAGTTTAATTGTTAGATTATGTAATTTAATTAGCTTAGATTATTTAATTAGTTTAAATTGTTAATTAATACTATATGTTTATTTAGTTGAATTAGTGTTGTACCATGGAATGATTTATTGATTAATGAATTTTAATTCCCTTAGAACCTGCTTATCACTTCCATTGAGCCCTTGGTTGCATCTTTGTTGTGCTTATGAATTTTCTGTTGTGTAATAATTTTTCATTTGATACATTTATATTTCAATATTACTATTTTGTCTTGCTATCATTTCTTTTAAGGTTGAATTACATTCCCTGAAGCTTTGTTTCATTATGAATGAATTGATGCTGAAGAACGTATTTGTAGCACGGATTCTATGAGCACCTGAATTTCTGGTCCAAATTGGTGAATGAAAAGATGTAAGTAAATATATTTAAGGTGAATGGATTATCAATTAGGCTTTATGACAATTTTAGATTTGAAATTATAAAATCATGTTTTGCCCTATAGTTGATATATTTTACTATTCTAATTATCTTTATATGTTTACAAGCGACATTACAGAATTTAAGTTCTTTTTTTTTTCATCTTGCAGGTTAAGGATGATAATTACTCGAGGCTTGTTCGTATCTTGACACCATATATGTGTGAAGTGAAGTTAGTTGCACATTATCGTTTGTAAATAAACATCCTTGTATTAGATAGAATCTTATGAGTTTGAAAAATATATTGTAGGAATTGTTAACTTAAGTACGAAATTTTAAATAAATTTAATTACTTATTTTATTAGCCCAAGTTATCTATTTTACTTGTATATTTGTTTTCATTATTAATCATAAAAAAACAAAAAATAATAATAAAATAAAAAAAATTAAATTTTTTAAAAAAAAAAAAATTAAACTAACGACGGAAAAATCGGTCGCTAAGTCCGTCGTTAGATCTCCGGCGCCGTCGACGACCACCGGAGATAATCTAACGACGGAATCCAATCCGTCGTTAGTAATGACGGACAAATTCTGTCGTTAGTCCGTCGTTAGCTAACGACGGACTTTAATTTCCGTCGTTAGTGGTGCTAATGACGAAGGAAATACAGACGAAAAATTCCGTCGTTAGCCCTTTGAGACGACGGAATTCTCGGGCTAACGACGGAAAAATCCGTCGCCAAAAACCTTTTTTGTTGTGTTATGAGAAAGTCGTAGTTTACAAAAAGCTTTACCGATATGGATTGCAAAAAAATAACAAGATGATTTACAATGTGAAAACAAGAAGTGTTACACGAATTACAAAAGCATATTAATTCTGAAAAAACACATAACGCCCAACACATGTTGGATTGATGAGCTTGCAATATATAGATGCAAGCATGCTTAGTGAAGTACTCTCCATTTTCGTACTTGAACATGTAGTTTTTTCTAATTAAAATAAGGAAGGGTATTGCAAATAATTTAAATTTAGTCAAATTAATGAAATATTATTTTATTTCTGCACTTCAATTTGCAATAATACATTCAAAACAGCATTTATATATATGTATAGATAGGGAGGGGAAGATTAACTATGGAGTTATCATCAATTCTTTTAACAATTCACAATTGAAAATATTGGGTGAGTATGAATAGTTATGAAAATCTGCGATGGATAATCAATTTCTAAATATTTGATATTTAGTTCGTAACTTAGTTTATATCCACATTTTCTTCATAATTGTTCATTATTGGTTTATTTTACGAGCTACTCATTCATTGTTTGTTACTTATAAAAAGTTATAAACTACTTAAAAAGAAATAAAATATAAAATAAAGAGGTATGAAATGCGATATTATAAGCGAATATTTTGCATACCCCTCAAAAAAATAAAAAGAAAGAAAATTGCAATGTGCATAATATATTCTTATAGTACCGTTTTCAAAAGGAAATGAAACTTTTGTTTAGATCAATATTTAAGTATATTCCAATATATTCATGTTATCACTCTCGGCCTTACATTTCTTGGAGATTTTAATTAGATCTTATTTTCTAGGTATTGTTTTTATGAGCTTTTAATAAAAAAATGTGATACTATTATTTTATAAGTATGATTTAATACTAAAAATAACTGAATAATAAAAAAAATAACTATCAATTTTAATTTTAAAATGTATTATAATTATTCCCGTGCATGTGCATCGCACGGGTAAAAGGGGTAGTTAATATGAAAAGTCAAACCTTCAATTAATTATTCTTATTACAATTACTACAATATAAGCCAGCCAAAAAGAGAACACCTTCTTCCTCCCCATATCTCCTTCGCCATGAGGCTTCTCTTCACAACGAATCTCATACTACTATACGTACTTTTGATCGTGTGTGGTCTCAGTTCCCCCAGGGTACAAGCCTTCAAACCGCCCATTCGCCCCACCGACGTACTACCGCTGCTGCCGAGGCAGATCGCATGGCCGTGGACATTCTGCCTGCGTTTGTGGGGGCCGCTTCCTCCACCAACAATTCGCTGCTGCAGTGGAAGGGAGCTTGCTTTTATCAGAACACTGCCTGGCTGGTGTTCCACAACAACACCGGGAGTCAGTGGGGCGGTGGTACACTCCACATTAAGGTTATTTCTTTTCAGTTTTAGGGATTTTTTTTTTCACAATTGGGATTTTCATGGTTGGGGCAATTGGGAACTGAAATCTCCTTCTTTTTTTTTTGGTGATTTTTGATGTGATTGTTAAATACTCGGTCGATACGAAGTCGGGAATTGCTTTTGTAGACTGTGTTGAAGCTGGTATTCAAAATAGTTTGACTGTTATTGCCATTTGCCAGTGAAACTTTTGAGTAAACTTGTTTTTAAGAGTAACCAACTCAAAAAATATAAAATATAAAAGAAAATTTGCATACATACTTGAATTTCGCTTACAAATTTTAAAAGAAAAAGAAAAACAAGAAAACTACGTTGCCGATTGTATGGACAAAACAAGAAAGCAACGTTACCAATGTTGAATTTCGCCAACCGCCGACGTCGACAGCGTTCGCGGGGAGTCGCATTTCGCCAAAACTTTCACCGGACACTTGAAGGTGATGCATTGAATTTTACTTAGTTTAAGGTGATACGAAGAGTTACTTTTGCAATTGTATGTTGTTGTGATTGCATGTTGTTGTTGTGGGTTCTTGTTGGGTTTTAAGAACAATGGAAGAAGAATAATAACAATGACAAAGCAGAATAGGAACACAAGATTTACGTGGTTCGGCTTAAATTCAAGCCTACGTCCACGGGAGAACAGAGATCAATCCACTAAATTTCAAAAACGAAAGAAGTTACAGAGATTACAATGAAGAACACTCAAGGATTACTCTCTTTCTTTCCCCTCGTGTTTCACTCTCCCTCTCTCTCTCTAGAAATATAAGTGAATCTAAGATTAAGCCAAGAGATTTACAATCACAGAGCTTCGAGCTATATATAGTTACAAGAAATAATCCCATGGAAAACACTAGAAAGATGTAGATGGCAATTCCCGAATATTCCAGACTGTTTCTTGTTAGATCCAACTAACTCTCGCACAATCCAGAAGATTCCTGCCATTTCTTGTTGTAACAAACTTCAACAGCTGGATTTGACCGTTGGAAACCACTTTCTAGAACTTTCGTGATCATTCCAGGTAACAGCAGATGGATGGTAGAAAAAACTTGGAACAGATCGTCATCGAGCAGCAAGAGAATAGCTCTTTAACGATCTGTCCATCATCACCCAGCAAACGATCTGCTTATGGCAGCGAGCTGCTCTCGCATGCCAAACGATTTGCTTATGCACCTTTCAGCAGACGGTCTGCTTCTTTGTATTCCACAGCAACGGGCTGCTCTCGCTGCACCACAGCAGCGAGCTGCTCTTTGCTAAGACAGCAGTGAGCTGCTCCTGCTATCACTCGCTGCTGCTCCCGCTGAAACCACAGCGGGCTGTCTTGGCAAACAATCTGCCCAATGCCCCATCATACGATCTGCTAGCCTTCACTTGGTAAACGGCCTGCTCACCAACAGCGAGCTGCTCAACCCAACAGCGGGCTGCTCTACCCAAGCTTCACTTCGCTATCTGTTCCATCAGCTGCTACACATCAGATAGTCTTTGCTTCACTATCTGCTCCATCAACTCTTCACAGCAAGCTGCACTTCGCTTAAGACACAGCAGCGGGCTGCTCTAGCTTGTACAACATCAAGCTATTCTCTGCTTCAACCACAGCGAGCTGTTCCCACTGCTTGTTACTATCTGTTCTTACCAACAGATATCATCACTATCTGCTCAATCCTTCAAACTCAATCTTCAACTCATGTGATCACATCTCAACAGTTCTGTATGTTAATCTTAATTTCATTACGTTCAGTAATGTAATATGGGTTCTTTACATTTTTTAAGAGTCATTGAACCGCAGTACCGCAGTAGGACAATGATATGATAATTTATGTATTTATTCGAGTCTTTCACTTAGAAGATCTAACTGAATCTCGGTTGAGACTTGAAGTTATCCAATATAGGAATTGGGTGTGCTTCTTTTTAACATAATCTCTTTTCAACACACGCAGTTCAGATTCTTTTTTTATTTTGTGAATGCAAATTAATCATTTTGTGATTCAAACTATGTTTTTTCTTTTTTAGTTGGACTGTTAGTAAGTTTGTCTTGCTGCTTTTATTGCTGTGAGCTTATTTTGACTGATTCAAACCCCAATGATGCCTGCTAGAAGTCTTAGATAACTTTAGAGAGTTGCACAAACTGAGTTTTCTTAAATTTGACAGCATGGAGGCGCTGCATGACGAGCTGTTGATGGAAATCCTTCTTCGATTACCATCAGCGAAGTCTTTAATCAAGTTTAAATCAATATCCGCGACGTGGCTCTCTGTCATCACTTCTGCCTACTTTTCCAAAAAACACACCCTCCCCATCCCAGACTCAATCTTCTCTGCTCCTACAAACAAAGAATAAGGAGCTCTACTATTTCAACCCAACCGGCAGTGGTGAAAAGGTGATGATACCTTATGCACTGGGTGTTCTTGGCCACTCCATTTTACATGGATGCAATGGCCTCCTACTACTGGAATCGATGTGTCCTCAAAGTCAAGACATAAAAAATTTATCTTCTATGACTACAATCCAACTTCAAGGCGATCGAGAATGATAAGTCTCGACAATAACAACAAATATCCGTATATAGGAGAGATCACCATAGCAGTAGACTTTTCAAAATCGCCGTATTATAGAATAGTGTGTCTTAGGTACAAAACAAAGAAGTTTCAACATTCTTATGATATTCGTATCACAGACACAGAGTTGGAACGTCAGTTTGGAAGGGGCCTATTGCTCAATGGTGTTTACTGTAACAATGCCATATACTGGGAGTCCTTTTCTGACTTCTTCTACTTAGACAGGGACATGCAGATGCAGTGTATTGATTCAATTAGTTGACTGCTTGGAAAGACAGTAGAATGTACCGAGTCTACTACCTCTAATTATTGTTGTGATAACAACAACGGTGAGATAACTACTTGTGGTGCTGATAACAATTAGTTGAGCGCGATTTTAATATGTGATTTTAGACTATTTATATTTGTTTTTACAGATTTCAAATGAACTTTTATCCCCTTTTCATATTTTCTTCTCTAGAACTATAGGTACTATATTCTAGTTTATTTTCTCTTTAATTTTCACTTGGATGAAGGATTGAGGGCGAGTTAGGCTCCTAATCCGAGGCTCAATCTTATTAAGCATGTTTAATTCTTATTTTGATTATTTTATGGATTGATTGTCTTCCTCTACATAGGTTTATAATTTCTTTTAATTATTTATTAATTGCTCTTTGATTCGTGCTTATAGTTTTAACTCGTGCTTGTTTAATTGAAACGTTTGATCATCGTTTTGATTTATAGTTTATTGGTTTAGATCGAAAGATGATTCTAAATAGACTTAGGGTTAAATCAAACAATGATTCCAAATCGAAACATATGAATCATATTCGTGGTTGTTATTAATTTTCCTATTGTGTAATTTGAATATGTAGGTTAGAATTACACCTTAATTGTCAAATACGAAGTTAGTAATTAAGCAACTTTAGGAAGTCATTAATTAACTTCGAATCGTTATTCATAATTGAGGAATTCTTATTAGTATGATTGCCGTCTAATTATGAATACGTAAGTGATTAATTAGACTAACTTTTAGGAAGTTCTTGATGAATGAACAATAGCATGAGTAGAGGAGCATGATTTGATTAATTGTAGGTTTTCCGAAGTCTTAAGCCCTTTAATCCCGAATCCGCCTTTTAATTATGTTTATTGTTTTCTTTTTATTTGTTGTTCCTCCCATTTATGTTAGTTAGAGTGTTTAGAATTTCCTTTTTTTATTTTATTTTAATAACACTTATGATTAGAACCGTTTTGTTAAGTTTTCCATTGAGATTCAACCGAGGTTAGTTTGTCACGTGCAATCGACCTCGTATTATTTACAAGAATCTAGATTGTACACAATTTAGGCTAAATATAAGAAGCTTTATTGTATCTAATTATATAAACATATAACCCTACACCCCACATCTCCAAATCATTTAGATCTTCCAAAAAAAGACAAGCATAGGAATAATAAGTATATCCAAACATATTTTTGATATTAATTCACGAATGTTCCACTTTGATAAGATTGTGGTTACTCTAAGCTCGTAGGAATAAAAAATTGCACATGTGGCATCAAAAGATAAAGGGGTATTTGTATCAAAATTGTTTGCACTGCATCTGCATGCATGATCATTGATCAACAAGTAGAAAGACGTGTGTGTGCATGAAATTATATCACTTGTATTTTTTTTTACTTTAATCCAATTTTCAGCTATCTTAAGCTCAAGAAGTAGTTTTATCTGAGGTAATGATCCAATGGCTAGTTTTCCCATTGAGCAGTGTAGTTATCTTATCTACATACTTATTCTAAGAGCCACCATTCTCCGAACCTTTTCTAGTGCGAACGGTACCTGGTGATTTCACTGCCTTTTCCTCATCATCCCACTCCTCGTCCCAGTTTTGATCCCAACCTCCAACGAAGTCTCGTGGCTCCATTTCAAGTTCCTTGTATGAAACTCCATTGAGCTCGAGATGGTTTCTCCGTTTCACCAAGTTGCAGCAGGCCCAACTCCCTCCTATGAAAAGGGCAGCCCCAAAGAATAGGTATATTGCATTGGTTGCTGTGATGTAAGTGGTGTCTAAGCCTTGTGGTAACAGATCCCCCAAGTGGATTGTGCATTCTTCATTCCCCACATTTAGCAGAATCCAAGAATCTCCTTCTATGTATGGTGGCAAATTTACCTGACGCATTGAGAGCAGCAATATATGTGTCATCTCAAGCATCAAATTTCAGTAATGCAGTTCCACATATGCATTCAAGTATAATAGTAGTAAGCAAACATGAAGCACCTTTTCAACTTGATGTCCAGATATTGGTAAACCCTCAAGGGTCATGTTTGCAGGAAGGACAAGAATGTTTAGCTGAAGAGAGCTCTCACCGCCATTTAGGACAACAACATACGAGGCTTGAGATCCTACAAGGAAAGAGATACTTCACCCTCCACCATTACTAGACCTTGTCTAATACATGTACAGATATTCTTATTGGGGAAAACAGAGGTTGTCTGTGACTAAATTAAGGATTTGGGACAAAGATTTCAAATCCATTATCAAAACAATGCGCATAACCAATTTGTTTGTGCAATTCTGAATCCAAACACAACCAGATAGAATTGCAGGGTTGATAACCCATAAGAGTTGTTAAACAAGCAGCATAGAAGCAAATTCATGTAAAGATGCCAAAGCCACCACGGAGTAGACGAGATGCAAGTAAGATTACCCAGCAGGAAAACGAAACAAAAGGAGTGATAGAGAAAAGGGTACCGTTAGCAAGAAAAGGGACGCACGAAGTAAGAGTGAAATTGTGGAAATCACACTTGTTAGCTGCGTTATCGCAAGTGAGTCGAGCGAGTGGACTCGGAGCATTCTGGGAGCCCAAACTCGGAAGTGGGCTCGGCGATGGAGGCAGCTGAGACCAGTTAGAGTTTCTCATGATCAAATAATTTGAAAATAAATTAATAAATCGAACAACTCGAAAATGGCAGGACAAAATGCATGCGTACCACGTGATTAAAGGCCGAGGCTTGATGAGCATAACAGAGTAAAATAAGGAGGAGGGATATCCTTGAACATTCCATCATTCTGGGTTCAGATTTTCGAAACACGGGTGGATTTTGCGGAGATGAATTGAATTGGAATAAGCCATTTCTTGCAGTGGAATTTGATGTGGGTCCCCTGCATCAACAAGGAAGAGTTGACGCAGGAAATCAGCATTATTGATTATTGTACATTCTTCTGTCTCTTCTGCGGTAATTACAAAGGAAAGTGTTGAACCTTGCTCCTCTGTTCTGCCCTGCATTCAAAGTTCAAATGCCTAGAGTCCTTCCTAGTTCCTTCCTTTTACTTTTTCTTTATCTTCTAACTCTTTATCCAAAACTAAAATTACAATTCAACATAACTCAGTAAGTTACAAAAATGTAATTCTAGCCTATAACTATACTGTACCCATAATACATAAAAATCACACTCATAAATTATTCATAAATCATACTCCATCTCCTCAAAAAATATTAATTTATACCTCATATATATCATAGTTCCAAACTTAGTTACACGTGTACGAAAAACAAAAAATTAAATTTCTAATTTTTTATTTCATTTCATAATTGTCTATTTTGTTTTCCGAAACTAATGCGAGTTTTATTTATTTATTATTATTTTACTGAGAAGTGATCATAGACGAGGGATTATAAGTTACTCACTAATATTAATGAGAAAGTTAAAACAAAGAAAGATTATGCACTTCCTAAAGTATATAGATTATGGAAACTGACTGCAAACCTAACCTACAAAAGAGACAATTTTGACGGATTATTTGAAGGAATGCGCACGCGTCAACTAAGCTGCCAAAATTTCATAAGACAAAGTAGATATTTATGATATCCTAATAAATTATTTTGATTGTATTAATCAAGTGTTAAAATACCAGATACAAACTATTCGTGGCCAAAACATTAGGCATATTTTTTGGAGTGATGATATAAAATAGCTAAACATATAATAACTACCAACATTTAAATTCTAACCATTTATAAATTTATTGTATTAAAATACCCTTGTAATTATTTCTCACATTTTTTAGTATGAATAGTATGAATTGAATTGAATCGAATCGTACCATTCATACGTGATATTTAATTTTATTAAACTGTATGTATGTATGAATGAATATTATTCATACCTTCCATACCATTCGTACAATTCATACAATTCAATTTAAGTAGAGGGATATTTATGATAATTCACATTTAAAATGATTAAAATTTAAATAGTATTATATTTGTGTCTATTATTTGTCTTTTACTATCTTTTTTGACTAGTTTGTATAATTAACTCAATTTTTTGAGTCGCCAGCCTTTAACAGACCATAATTGGGCTGTCAAATGTGGCAGGTTCCAGAAGTAAGGCCCATATGATATAGTATGGGCTTAATTACTGAGGCCCAAACATATTTTTTTATTGGAATGCATGACATTCACTTGAGTCGGGTGTCACGATTCACGAGGCTGCTCTTTTCTTTGTTTGCCCTTTTTCTTTTTCCTTTTTTGGTGTTATCATTACATTTATTAATCAGTAGTAGTAACATTTAGAAGACTGCTAAAGTGGTAATCAGTTTAGTAATCGTTTTATTTATTTATTATCAAGTCATAAGTGAAAATACTCAAAAACTTTTGACTCGGAGGTGTATCGGAAGGGAAAAAAGAAGTGAGAAATTGAAATAGATTCCGTCGTTCTTTGATTTTTTCCCATATCGACTAGACTATATAACAAAACGGCGTCGTGTCCTCATTTCTCAACCAAATTTAGCAATTTCACACCCTAAACCCCTAACCAGTCTTCTCAATCTCCAACTCCCGCTCAAAACCCTAATCTTAATGGCATCTGACAAGTTAGGAATGGTCCCGACCCAGCAAATTCACAACGGACTCAACCAGCACCCGCAGCTTGTTTTCCCAGAAGCTTTTGCTTGTGCTCCGCAGCCGCCGCACCGCCGTCCCGCCGCCGCTGCTGATCCTGGTCCAAAAGCTGCCACCCGGGAGCTCACTGCGTGCTTTCTAGATCACCATCACTATTTCCATGCTCAGCCCCAGCAGCCGCCGCCACAGCCTCCCCAATTCCGCCACCAATGGAGTGCCAACAGCCGTGGCTCCGGCGGCGACGCCACGGAGGATGATGATGCCGAAGATGACAATGATGACGACGATGATGACGAGGAGGAGGAAGAAGAGGAGGAAGCTGGAAATAACATGGAGAATATTGTTACTGTCGCTAAAACTTGCGGCAGCAATCAGAAAGATATATATGGTGCTAACTGTAATAATAATCCCAAGATGAAACACATTTCGATATTGGGTGAGTTGGGAAAAAAAGAACTTTTGACTTATTTATTCATCTCGGTTTTCTTTCTACTCGTAGATTTTTCGAACTTTATGGAATATCATCAATATTTTGTTGTTTTTTCAGGTTTCAAAGACGGAAATGTGGCACAGTGCGGAAATAAAACGAATAATAGGTGTGATAGAATTGGTGAAGCGTACTACTCGCAGTATATAAATGGAGCAGAGGGTCCCAGCTCTTCATCAGGGCAAAAGGATGTTCGAACGGCGGAGAATGGTTGTGGATTTAGTGGAAGTAAGGAGGCGTCGTATCTAAGTGAATCAGGAGATTCTTTGAGGGCTGCCCTATTGGACCCTATAACGTAAGTATTTCTCCATCACGAATGTTTTTCTTCCATTTCGTGTCACTTAGTATGCCCATACTCCGAGTTTGACGTTGATCTTATTTGGGTTCTCTACGTGTAGTTGAATTGGAAGTGTAAATATGTAGGTCGGTCTTTTTTACCAACAAGTAGCCAGTTTTTCCGGTTTTGGTAAGGTGATGTAAATCAGTGCTAGCTGAAACGAATTTCAATTTGTAGCTAGCAGCTCTTGAAAGTATTATGTATATCATTGTGTAATGTGTATTTTGATAGATTGGCCTAATGATGTATTGATCTCTATGGATAAAAAAGAAAGTGATTGTCTTTTGATTTGCTTATATTTTATGTGAACTGAGTAGACATAATAAATCGAAGGCAGTAATTTTACCTATTTACAGCGGGACACTTATGGTAGAAGCTATGATATTACCCTGTGGACATTCCTTTGGCAGCGATGGGATTCAACAAATTATTAGAATGGTAAGTTTCCAAGGGAAGCTATTTGTTCACTCTTTAGAGAGAACATATTCATCATGCATATTTGACTGAATTCTCATTAGTTCGACTTCGAGCAATGTAATTGAGATTTGCTTTTTGAATACTTTAAAAGAACTATGCTTGCAACTAGCTGGTTATAACCTATCTAGTAACTTTAAGAATTCATAAATCTTCATTATATTCCAAATATGGTTCTCATAGTCATAGAGCTAGGGGTATTATGAATCATTAAAATGAACTTAGAAATGGAACAGTGGTAGGAATGCATGGTTTCATTGTCGTAACATTTTTGAGGGAATATGAATTACTATGGAAATGGTGATCCTAATTCCAAAATGTAGCACTCGTGTGAATTTGAGTGGGCTTCGTACTTCGGTGCTATCATTACATTCCTACATCATTCATGCATACTAATTATGCCCTTGTTTCATTAGGTAAGTTATATGTGACTAGGCTGGATAGGTCTGTAGCCGGTGCTAGCCTTTAGGTTCCAGTGTTACTTTTTCTTAGCTCAGGTGTAAAATATGGAAGCACATTTCTTGTAGTTCACTTTCTTAAGCTCATGCTTAATTTTCTAATATTTTCCTGTTGACTACGTTAATTGATCATGTTAAATAATAAATGCTCAACCTGCAATTAATGCTGGTGATTGTATTTTTAGAAAGTTTGCTACACGTGCTCGCAACAAGTGCTGGAGGAGGCAATTACTCCAAACCTATGTAAGTGTAAATTCAACTTCTTCATACGATATCTTTGGCAAGTATTTTGTAGTAAATCATCCTCTGGGATTTTCAAAATAGAAGTTGAATTTATATCTTCCAAGGTGTCAAGGCCCATTTATTTGGATCATTCACTTGAATTCATTAATTGTGAATGCTCTGCATATAATTGGTTTGTATCTCGAACATCTAGTGATTTGGACTTTTGCTTATCACTTCTTTGGGTTTGTTATCTGTAGCTCTACGCCTAGCTGTTCAGGCTTTCATTAGAGAAGAAGAATCACAAGTTAATAATATGCCGAAAAGAAGAAGAGAAAGATATGATCTGGTTAGTCATCATTTTACTATTATATTGTTAGAAGATGATCGAAACAAGCAGCCAACCCATAAACGTGCATACTTTGATTTCTTTATATGTAGCTACTCTAGTTTTCAGGCTTTGATAGCCTGGGGCTTCATTTTTATTCCTTGAATAACTTGTAAGTTTCATTTAACTGCTGTGCAGCACAAGGGGGCATTTGGTGATTCTCTACAATCAGAAATGCCGAGGGGAAAAGGAGTACAGTTCCCATTTGCAGTTATGGATCGAGTTGTAATTAAGGTTTTGTGACGAATATCATGATTTCCTGTCCTTACCTTGGTGAACCAAGTTCATTTTCTAAATTCCGATAACTGAATCAGGGTAACAAGAGAACACCTCAGCGTTTTGTGGGGCGTGAGGCTATTGTTACCATGCAGTGCTTGAATGGATGGTAAATATCTCTCCTTAAACCTTTAGGATATTCTTCATTACTCATTTGGATTTATCTGATAAACCAACAATTTCCTGCATACTCAGTTCGCTTACATCTTGTTCACTCCCAAATTGTAAGGAAGATATAAGGTTTGATACTTTGGAGGAAGTTTAAATATTTTTGGGTTTCAGATACTGAAGTGTTTTAATAAAATAAGATGCTATACATTATTAGCATTATATAATTTCGTAAAGAAAAATTTTATTTTCGAAATAGTCTGGGTCTCCTTTCCAAATTGAAATTCACTTATAAACCCCAATGTTGACATAATTACTCTGGGAGATTGGAAGATAATTTACAGATGAATCAACATGTTTTACATGGCTTCTGTTCACTTTAATACCAGCATGTTCTGTTAGAAGGCAAAAGGACAGAAAGGTTGTGATGCATGTATACGTTGAATCTGTCTTAAAGTGCCGAAACAAGGCATTGCAACGCTTATCACGAAAAAACAGTTGAAAGCAACTCCCACCTCTGTGTTCTGTCGGATTCTTGTATGTTAGTTTATCTTTTTGCTATGCAATTGCTCCTTCCTCAATCTGCTTCACCCATGCAACATGCTAGGTATGTAGTGAAGACTTTGGATAATGCTGAAAGTGTGAAGCTTCAATATCGCTCGCTAGCTAAAGTATCACAGAGTCCATCATCGAAGCCATCGCCAGTCAAGACAACTCCCAACTGGCTGGTAACAAACTGATCTGATGTAATGATATGTGTACTCTCTTCTAACTTAAAGACATATCTAATTATGTGATTGATAATGCTTCAGTGTTGATGTTGTAAGTTTAGTTAGGGCATTTTCTCGCACTCATAATGTATATAGTATAACAGTGATCGTGAATTTAATGATTATCGTGAGTCTGTTCATAGAAGATTAGATATGTAAATAGATAGAACTATAGAAACACCTTAATCAATAAAAAAAGCATGCGAATAAAAAATATGTATTTCAATTAGCAAAAAAAAAACAATTTGTTGCATTGCATTAGTGTTTATATAGGAAATTGGGCAACATAGGCTTCCAAATCAGCATACATATTTGGCCAAAATATTTTAATTGAAATAATTACGAGTTGGTATGATTCGTTCACACATCAAACCTGTTCATTAGAGTCATAAGAATAACTGGATAGCATTTAACAGATCATTGCCCATAGCATATTGTTTTTCACAAAAGTCAATGTCATTGGTGTTGAATGAGGAAAAAAATAAAAATAAAGGGCATGAACGAATGAATTAATTACTTGTAAATTGTGATTGGAAATAATACGAAAAAGATTAGCAATAAGATTATGAAAATGATGTAGAGATACGAAGCAGCATGATTTCAGGGAGTTGCATGTGCCCCCTAACATGGTGGCCCCTTTACTGCTTTATCTAAATCTTTTAAATATTACTTATTTCATTTTTTTTCGTTTATTCAACCAAATCAAACAATTGTCTACTTCAACGGTTATACCAACTATACACCAATAAAACTACTATGTCTAAAATAATAATAAAAGCAGAAGAGTATGAATGAGTGATTATCAAATCGTACATTCTATTATATTGATTGAGGCGATAATTGCGTTTCTGGTTGATCCCACAATTTCTAAATTGGCTACCTGAAATCAATGAAGTAATTCTGTAAATGTCTTTGAATATTCATTTCCAGGAACTGGTGAAGTCATAAATTTTGACATTTTAGTACAAAATTAATTTTTACTCTGAGATTGAATAATTTTTTGTTTGAAGAACAATAGACAAAGAGATGTCACGAACACGTATGTGCTGAAATTCGGTTACTTAGATTTCTTTTGCAATGTCATAATTCTTCAAGATTCCTTTATACCAAATTATTCTACATGCCAGAATACAAAGCAATTTTGTTTTCTTTTTCTGGTTAACAGTACGTACAGTACAAATTATTCCATAACAATTTGGTAATAGAATAAGGTAGGTATCATATTAAATTGAGATTGAGCTTGTACGACTTGAAACTAATTAGTTTTGGCAAACAAGTCAACACATGCAGTAAGAAAAATGATTTTGGCTTTTAACTCGCAATGCATTGGCTTTGCATAATTCTTGATCTAAATTCACTTTGGAATGTTACCAAGTTATTAATGAATTATTAATTGTTATGAGTAATTTCGAAAAAATACTACAAATTTAATTATATTCAAATTGAAATGTAAAACCTCACTATCAAATTTAATTCATTTTACGCGATCAAGTTATTAATCATTTTCTAAATGAATTATTTTATATCAATCTCTATTTGACTATTCATAAAATTTAGACAATGGTAATACCCTATTCATTTCTCTCTCTCTAGGTTTCTCATATATATTTAAGAAGGTGACAATGATTAATGGCTACACGTGTTATAGCAAAACACTGAAACGGGACTGTGTTAGAAATCATGTTCACATTCATCCTATTATTGGCTATCCTCGTTTTCACGACAAAGAAAATGATTAGTGGGATTTCCTCTATTTCTTTCTCTTAATAAAGTCTAACCATGAGGTTCTAACATTTTTATTCTCCTTAATTAGCTCTACTTTTGTAACTTGGCACAATAGTAGTTGTACAATTTATTTCAATTATTCGAATAATGCGTGTTAAATTAGACTCCAACTGAGAATTAGTATAATTTTAATTAAATTTATATATACTTTTAAATCCCAATAAATCTTTCATTTACCGATTTACCCGTAATTAAAGAGGAGAGTAAATACCCACTACAACTTAATCATGTATTAATTTTTGTTAGAAACAAATAGTAGAAGTATTAGAGTCAAATTCTGCAACGATACAAGGTGGCTTGCATTGATAACCTTGCTACCTGTCTACCGCAATTTAAGGCAAATAACATAAAAAAGTAATTCAACAAATGTGACTCTTCAAAGGGGTGTTCTTCTTCCACAAAAAAAGCAAAAGAGATGAGAATGAGGAAAAAGAAAAAGATGAGTAGAGATTTATGTAGGTCCCCTTCTTAGATTAGCAGTTGGTAGTTCAAGTTGGGACAAATGCATGTGCACCGTGGAATATATATACTACAGATTTGACATTCATTTGTTCATATATATGCCAAATTGTCATTTTCATCAATACATTAATCAATTCATTTCTTTCCCTTATAAATACACCTACACTCCTACTCCTAAAGTATTCAAATCCAACATTAATACTTCAAATAGTTTATTTCAATTTATGTTCAATGGCTGCAGCATTATCTCTAGTCTTGTTCTTATTCTCCTTCTTCTCCAGTCTGATTAAGACCAGTTATGGCGACTATGGAGGATGGCAAAATGCTTATGCCACTTTCTACGGTGGAGGTGATGCCTCTGGCACCATGGGTACGTATCCATCCTTACTGCATGCCATTATTTTCTATTAGAACTATTATGTATATATTTAGTAAGTAGTAATTAACAAATGATATGTGACATGCACGAGGACAGGAGGTGCATGTGGGTATGGAAATTTGTACAGCCAAGGATACGGTACAAGCACAGCAGCCTTGAGTACAGCTCTGTTCAACAACGGGCTGAGCTGCGGATCATGCTACGAGGTGCGGTGCAGCAACGCCCCTAGATGGTGCCTCCCCGGCACCATCACCATCACCGCCACCAATTTCTGCCCACCGAACCCTTCCCTCCCCAACAACAACGGCGGCTGGTGCAACCCTCCCCGCCAGCACTTCGACATGGCTCAACCCGCCTTCCTCAAGATCGCCCAATACCGCGCCGGCATCGTCCCCGTTTCTTTTAGAAGGTACGTTCATACTTAGGGTTTTAGTCACTAGGGTTTAAGCAGAACCTTATTGGTGTATTAACTAATTTGACTTGGAAAATTTTAGTATAAAGTTCAATTAATGGATCTATTGCAACAGAGTTTTGGCTTAGACGGAGGGCCAAAACTAGCTATATTTATATAAATAATATAATTAACATTATATGTGAAATTACTATTATACCCCTAAAGCTTAATGGTATATATATATGCAGGGTGGCGTGTAGAAAGAAGGGCGGGATAAGGTTCACGATCAACGGGCACTCGTACTTCAACCTAGTCTTGATCACGAACGTGGCCGGAGCTGGCGACGTCCACAGCGTGTCGATAAAGGGGTCGAAGACCGGATGGCAATCGCTGTCGAGAAACTGGGGGCAAAATTGGCAGAGCAACTCTTATCTCAACGGCCAAGCTCTATCTTTTCAAGTCACGACTAGTGATGGAAGGACAGTCACTAGCTATAACGTTGCACCAGCAAATTGGCAGTTTGGACAGACTTTCCAAGGAGGCCAATTTTAGTATCTAGTATAATTTTATGTCGCCTGCAAGTGTTATTTTGTGGTATAATATTGGATCGCGGAAGAAGCAGTGGAGGCAGAGATAGTGCGCCCGCTTAATAAATACAGTATGTTGTAGCAAAAGTCATACAAAGCCACTTTTTTTGTTTTATTTTGTTTTCTTTTTGTTCTATTTGCATCACCACTCACTAGAGATGTTGAAATGATTGTTTAGATTATACTTATTTGATGGAGCCACCAAAGGAATGTGGTCATGGAGTAATTACAAGAATATTGCTGAAGTGGGTGGGGCCTACTTTCATAATATATATGATTTGCTTTGTCATTTTTAGCTTGGCATAATTCTTGTTTAATGTGACGATTTGGAAACTGGCTTTTCTTCTACACATTTCTCTAGTGTAGATCAACATGGAATATACAATATGTGTGTACTGCCACACGACAAGAAATTTATTAAAAGACATGTACAAACGTTAGGTTGATAAAGAAATCTGACCCTATAGAAAAGGAAAATGAACAAGAATACTCTTATTCGTTGATATGCATCTTTTAAGTTGTAAGAAATGTGAAATAAGCTAATTAATGTGCTTACATTTTGGATACAATAATCTCCAATTTAATCCACGTAATTTATATAGTACTCACTCCGTTTCACTAAAATAAACTATTTTAACCAAATATGTGAGAGATTTTTGGTCAAAATAAGTCTACTTTAATGAGACGGAGGGAACACATCTTTTACATGTCATAATCCAGGAGAATAAACCGGGACATTCTTACAATTTTACAAAAGGGTGGTAATTTTGTAATTTCACTAGTTTTATTCCGTTTTCCTAAGTTAGTTATTACTGTACTCAGTCAGCACAAATTTGAGGGAATGATAAATGGGCTACAATAGGGCCGTACATTATAAATCAGGTAAGAATTTAACATTGCCTATATAGTCATTTATTTACATACAAGGACGAAACAGAGGGAGGTTACTTCCCTTTTAATTATTTATAGATATTAGGCACCATAGCGACAAGAGTTGCCAGAACTGGATTTTGCAAAGTTGGAGATTAGTTTAATTTTATTAAGAAAAATATACATTAAATGTCCTAAATCTGCGTCTTATGTTAGGGAAAAACTAAAATACCCTTTCGGCATAGAGCAAATCGGTTATTAAAGGCATAGTACTAATTCAGAAACAAAAAGCACGTGATACGGCGGGTCATAGGCCAAAAATAGCAAAAATAGAATATCAGCTGATTTTCAAAACCACTGCAATACCCGCGTTTAATGGAGGACGAGAGGAGGTGCAGCTCAACCCGCCTACTTCTCTATCTCTCTCTCAATAGTTGACTCCATCGCACACTGCTAATCTCTATCTCCCTCTCTCACGCACACACATACACGCACACTGAGATTTGGCTAAAACCTTCGTGGATCACTGTATCCAGTCTGTGTGCACACGTAATAATCAGGTGTGTTGCGGCACACGCTCGATCATAAACCTCTACTCGAATCAGTCACCCTAATCAAACCGATTCATTTTCGTCTCTCAATTTTTGGATCGATCGCGCTCGCTCTGACATAATTGATCCCAGGTCTATTTGGTTTCTTAATTGAATTGTGAATCGTTTGTGATTTCGGTGATTAACAGTGCATTGTTTAGATAAGGTTGAACAGGGAAGAAGGTAAGATGAGCGAGAATAAGAGATTTCAGCTGGGGACGATTGGCGCGCTTACTTTGTCGGTGGTATCGTCCGTCTCTATTGTGATATGTAATAAAGCGCTCATGAGTACTTTGCATTTCATATTCGGTAAGACACTTGCTATTTTCTGATTATCACGTCTGTCATGTGGATTTTGTGGGATGACCGTACCGTTTTTGTATGTCGTTCAAGAAAATTTAGGGGTAAATGGGTGGAGTTTTAGTGCAATTTTTTGCATGCCTTAACATGCATTCCTTTGATGTTTGTTCACCATTCCTTGCTTAACTACTTTATTAGTTATTCGAGATTCTCCATTGATCTACAGTTGCTAGTTGTTGGTGTTCATTTCAATTCTATTGTTGATTCTTAACTGCATCACGTTTACCACCTATTAAATGAAGCTGCATTTGGATTTTCCTCTGCTTTTCCATTGCCTTTTATTTGTCAGATGCTTTTAGTTGCAGAAGAACATTTTAGGATGGAACTTGAAACAGAGTACTGCAATGAATAGTAACCAATTGAACTCTGTTTCCTAAATGTTTCCTTAGTAATGGAGTTAATAAAATATAATTAACAGGAAGAGGATGAGCACTTTTATTCCTGTTATTCAAATTAAAATACAAGCTACAACTCAAATACAACCACAGTGTTACAAGAATAGAAGTGCACATGTTCACTAAAACCTAGCCATTATGTTTTGTGACACTAGATCAATAGTTTATGCAAAAACTAGAAGTACCATCTAACAAGAATGATTATAGTTTGACCAAGTAATGAACTGGTTTTTTCAATGAGAGAAAAACGTTAACTTTATAAGATAACAGGTATTGCTGCTGGGCATATGGCTGGAAAAGAAACGCATATGACACTAATAAAAATCTTCTTTATATTTCAGCCACAACTCTGACTAGCTGGCATCTTCTGGTTACATTTTGTTCTCTTCATGTGGCACTATCACTGAAATTCTTTGAGCACAAACCAATAGATTTTCAAACTGTAATTGGCTTTGGTATCTTAAATGGTATTTCAATTGGAATGTTAAACCTCAGCTTGGGATTCAATTCAGTTGGTTTTTATCAGGTAAAGTTCTCCTCTTGTTCTTTTGTGGTTCGACTTTGATACACGTCTTGGCAGTTTTCTTGATGAAAGATCTTTGGTTGCTTCCTTGTTAGATGACAAAGCTGGCAATTATTCCCTGCACGGTACTTTTGGAAACCCTTTTCCTCGGCAAGTTATTCAGGTTGGTCACACATCCCACACAGAAGCACTTATCTTTGAGCCATTTTTTGTCAACTAGTTCTATATCAATGCCGTTCATAATTCCAGTGATTCCCTTTTAGCGAAATTGCAGTGGCTAGAATGTTTTCTAGTGAGAGGGCGTATGATTCCCAACTGATTGACCACATTGGTCAGTTTCTTGTTTCTATAACTTTGGATTTGCTATTGCAGTAGGAGTATTAAGCTTTCTCTGGCCGTTCTGCTCCTAGGTGTTGGAATTGCTACAATCACTGATCTTCAGCTCAATATGCTAGGCTCTTGTCTCTCTGCCATTGCAGTTGTTACAACCTGTGTAGCTCAAATTGTATCCTTTCTCTATTTACATTTAAGAAAAGCTAATGGCAGGCAATATTTGGAGAATGAGAAACATGCGCAGTTGTTTGCTCACAGTAAAAAACACAAAGAAACATAGTGAACAATTCTGAAGTATTCAGGAGGACAATATTGATGTTGTCCTAAAAGGGTGTGAATACGTTTGTTAACTAGTGGCCACTTGTGCGTTATCTAAGGATTGTCTATGCCAATCTTTTCCTCCATGCATGGTGTCAAGATCTTAGCTATGCATGAGGACCACTTTGTTGCAGTTAAAGGTTTACTTTAGAAGCTACAGTGCAATTCAGTTTTCCCTTGAATAACAAGAACTGCATGCACAATGAGAACGAATCGGTAATCCTACCTAGTGTTTTTGGGAGGTTTGCTTGTTTACCTTGATAACATCCCTAATAACTGTCTTGCAGCATGTATTCTGGTAAGCTCTGCGTAGACATGGGTACAAACATTCTCTAAAGTAAACTAATGCTTTCCTATTCATTCCATTTATTTCTTGGTATGTGTACATATTATTTGAGGCCTTAACCGTTTCTTTTAGATGACCAATACCATCCAGAAGAAATATAAGATATCATCCACCCAACTACTGTATCAAACTTGTCTATATCAATCAATGACCTTGCTCATCTCAGGTCCATTTGTGGATAGGCTTTTGACTAAACAAAATGTATACTCTTTCGAATATACACCAAAAATAGTTGTAAGTAATACGAGAATTATAAATTCTATATTGTTGGTCTTTCTATGCTAATTGTGTCTGTACCTAAATCAGTGATTGATATTGCAGGGTTTCATTGTTCTGTCCTGCCTGATCTCAATCTCCGTTAACTTTAGCACATTCCTTGTGATAGGAAAGACATCTCCCGTCACCTACCAAGTACTTGGGCATCTCAAAACTTGTTTAGTGTTGGCATTTGGTTATTCTCTACTTAGGGATCCATTTAGCTGGAGGAACATATTTGGAATAATGGTTGCATTGGTTGGTATGATCTTATATTCCTATTATTGCACCCAAGAGAATCAAACCAAAGCTGAAGAAGCGTCGACACTGAATCAGGTATCCAGAGCTGCTCTATGTTATTTTCCAAGACTAGTACTAACATTTTGTTTTCAACCTTTATACCGAACAGTCATTATATGGTTTCCTTTAATTCTAAGCCTTGTTTATTCATCTATCCAGCGAAAGGAAGACGAATCCGATCCCCTTTTAAATGTTGAAAATGGTACGTCGAAGTTAAGTGAGCTGCCTCTGTCAAAGGGCACAGCTTGGGAAGTAGACAAGGATTTGCATGCGTGAAGAATTTATATCTTGGTATAGATAAATGTGCCATCTTTTATACATGAACTTCTGTGGCATGCAAATGCAAGTTCAGTTGAAGATGTAGATGGGATGAATTGGAGGAGCCTTTCTATTAGATTTGTGCAAGGAAATTCTCAGTTCAAACATGCTTAGACTCTCTTGTAAGATTCTTGTAGTGGACGTTATTCCTTGTCCTGATAACAATAAGAAAGACGAAAGAGTAAAAGTAGTAGTTTTTCTGTACAATCTTTGCTCCATTTGGAAGATATTTTAATATCATGTGGATTATATTAGAATATATTGGATATATGGGCTTTTGTTAATTAATTGTTGGACTATTAATTAATAGGGAAAAAGACGGGCCGGTCCATTATGACCAAATATTGGGCAAAAAAAACCATCAAAAAAACTTATTATCATGCGGCCCCAAATTACAAGTGGATGGACCAAAAAACCACCCATATAAATCGCGCATCTCCACTTCAATTGTCCCCTCCTTCTTCCCCCCTCTCTCTCTCTCACTCAGCCGCACCCTCTAGAAGAGCCATGGAGACTCCCAGATCACTCAAAAAATTCTGGATCGCTTCTTGCACTATTTTCATCTTCTGGTATCTCCTTATCTACGCTTCCGATCGCTCGTCTCTGCCATCCCTTGCAGTCGCCAGGATCCAATCTTCCTCTGCTAGTGATAGTAACACCTCCGCCGTCGACGGCAGTGAGGAGAGGAGGAGATTGTGCAAGGGCAGATATATATACATCCATGAAAACAGTTCTCGCTGGAGATTATATTTCACAACCGAATGAAAACAGTAATGGTTTTGGATTTCAAACTAGATGGTTCATTACTTATGTGCTGATGGTTCATTACATCTGTTCTTATGGTTCACAATGTCTGATGTAATGGTTCTCGCTCGTCTCTGTCAAAACCCTCGCGAAACCAGAAACCAGAAACCTAAATTCCTCTTGGTGGTTCTCTTGTTAGCTTATTCTGGTTTTTGCATAATCTGGATAGAATAATAAAGTTAAGTTC